>VZSC01004310.1:36783-51539 GCA_013398225.1 Steatornis caripensis
GAAAAACAGATGTGCTTTGTTTGGTGCTTGCCTCTCTGACCTCTCGGAGGTGAATGAGGTCTCTCCCTGGTGACCTCGTGGGCTTTGGCCGGAGCATCCTTGTCCCATGCGCGTCCCCAAAGAGAAGCTCCTTGGAGCTGCTTCTGCTCCCCGTGAGCTCGTCGGAAACGTGAGTGGTGCCGGGCTCACGCTGAAGGCTTTGCCTCCACGGGTGAAGCGTTCAGCTCCATCTGGATGCTGATGGCTTTGGGCTGCTGTCAAGATCTCTGCGAGATCCAAGTGTTGTGCTGCGAGGCTGGCACCCGGTAACCGGTGGCCGGGGAGCGCAGCCTGGTGACGACTTGTGTTCTTGTGCGGTGCCGACCGACTTAAAACACCACCCCGATCTTTGTGCTTCGTCCTACACTGCGAGCCGATCAGGCTAGACAAATACAGCGTTAGCAGCTCATGGTTTAACGTTAGGCCTAAAAAACCCTCCTGTAGTCCTGAGCCCTTCCCTCGCGGTGTTTTCCGGCCCGCAGGAGCGTGGCTCTTCGTTTCACACCGGGTAAATCGGAGGCGGCTGCAGATGGGAAGGTTTCATGGCATCGCTCGAACTAACAGCGTCATCGATTGATTTCTGCACAGCTGTGAAAGTATTATTAGCCCTTTGAAACAATGGGAAACGTTCAGCTCCGGCGCGGGCAGGCGGGGAAGGACGGCGGGTGTGCAAGGTGCCGAGCTGCGGGCAGCGTGTTTGGGGGGTGTTGGGGGGAGCCTGCCAGGGCAAAGACGTTCTTGTGTGTATAGAAACTGCCGAGATCCCGAGGGAGTGACGGGTGGTGGAGGCTGGTGGAGCTGCCTGACAAATGGAGAGATGTCACGGGCAAGGAAAGAGAGAGAAGAGGGGGTGGAGAGCGCAGCGCCCCAGGCCAGAGCAGCTCGAGGGGCAGCCCGGGAGCTGCTGCAGCGGGGCTGGGAGCGGTGGCCGGTGGGGCGTGCTGGGCCGGTGGTGCTGGCGGCGGGGCTGGAGCACCCTGGCTCGCGGCACTGCCTACGTGTTCCGTACCAAGGCTCATGCAGAGTTTACACACTGGGAATAATCCCCTTTTTAGGCTGCGGAGGGGGGAACCCAACCCAAACTAGTTGCGTAAGATGCAGGCGCGTTGAAGGGGCACAGCACCAGCCGTGCGCGGGCACGGAGCAGCCCGGGGAGCTCCGCTCCGTCACCTGGCAGGAGAAGTTTGGGAGAAAGATGATGTTGTGATGAAGTGAAGCTGTTTCATCCCATCAGTCAAGACGGTGTGGGCAGCGATGAAGATGAAATTCCCCTGGGGAATAAGGTGCTGTGCAAACGGAGAAATTGCAGAGCAACAAATCACCAGCGCCCGGTGGGCTCTAGCCAGCTCTTCTGAAGGAATTTAACAACGAAGCAGCTGAACTGCCAGCAAAAAGTAATCTCTCATTAAAAGCAAGTGCTGCATGGGAGCGCAGCCTCTTCTGCTCTGTCCTTAATTTAAAGAGGTACGAGGAGAACTGTGGGAATTGCAGAGCAGCCGGCTTTATTTTAGCACCAAGCAAATTGGCTGAGAAAATAATTAAAGCTCGTGTGGAAATGCCTGCGCTTCGGTGTGATAGATTAAGGACAACACCACATGGCTTTCACATAGGAAATCCAGTTTACTCGGGGTTTTTTTTAATCTTTTTTTCAGTATTGCGATAAGGTGATTGGGGAGAGCAGTTGGGAGATGAATTATTTGGGTTTTTTCGGAAAGCCTTGGACAAATTTGCGAAGTTATTAAGGAAACTGTTAAGGCAGGAGCTGCGGGAGGAAAGGCCGAGCTCTGTTCGACGTTTTCAGATTTACTGGGAGGAAGGAGCCGGCGGAGGGGCGCGTGCTGCAGTGACGGCCCGGCCGAAGGATGCTCCACCCGGATGCTCGTCACCATCTGGGGCTTTGCGCTTGAAATCGGGTGTTCGATACGCATAGCAGGTCCACACGCACCGGTGTACCAGGGTTGCAAGTCAAGCACAGAAAAATTGGGTAACGCTGGGTCTAAATTGGCTGGCTGAGCCTGATTGCCTCTCTGTCCCCCTCGAGTGCCTTCGCTAGGAAGGAGGCTATTGCTAATTACACGGTCAGGGGCTGCTTTTGCTCGTAGGACCCCTGTTTCTCTGGAAGACACCTGTCCCAAGCACAGGCTTGGGGCCGTTCCCTGGAAAGGCTGATGTTTGTGGGAGCGCAGTGTCGTCGGCAGGGCCGGGGGCGCGGAGGGGGAGCCCCTCTCCCCGGTCGGATCGGGGAGCAGGGTCCTGCTCCGCCGGAGCTGGGGCTGCGCTGGGCAGCCGGGCTCTGCGGGGATGTGGCGTCGCTGCTGGAGGAGCACGGGGTGCGTGTTTATTTTTCCCTGAACAGCGATCTGATTTCGAGCTAATTTTCCCGAGGACAACAAAAAACACACAGGCAACTGCTGCCCAGATTTTTATATCCTGCTGTCGTGGAGCCAATTAAGGAAAGGGTTGCCATATTTTTTTTTTTTTAAGCGTACGGGTGGAGCAACACAGCTTTTTTTAAGCCTCACTCTTGGAAGTGGCTGAGCAATTTGGGCTGCAGTCTTTCTGGGGAG
This sequence comes from Steatornis caripensis, assembly GCA_013398225.1. Classification (NCBI taxonomy): domain Eukaryota; kingdom Metazoa; phylum Chordata; class Aves; order Caprimulgiformes; family Steatornithidae; genus Steatornis; species Steatornis caripensis. Next base: position 39,390 of record VZSC01004310.1, read on the forward strand.
AGGAGGGGTGAAAAAAAAAGGAAGGAAAAAAAGAGGGAGGAAAAAAAGCAGATTAAAAAAATCACTCTTGGTGTGGAAAATAGCAACCTGAAGAGTTAGCATTTGCCTGAGCAGGTGTGGGGAGGAGAGGTGGATTGCAAGGTGGGGCTCTGAAAGGCTGGCAAAGCCCTGCCCGGCTTTGGTGCTGGGAAGCCCAGGAAGAATTTCAGGCGGAGTTAGCAGACGGTGGTGAAGGAGAGGGCTGGCAGAGATGAGGAGGGCGTGCTGGAGGGGAAAGTGCGAGTGGGGACGCACACTGTTGGGTTCTGAGTTCCCTGGAACAGTTTGGGAAAGCGGGTGCTGCTGTGTCCGGCTCGGCAAACGCGGGTGCTCGCCGTGCGCAGGGCGCGTTGAGCTGGCCGCCAAATGGTCGCAAAGGCGGTCGCTGGATGGGGCTGGGTTCTTTGGCCTGGTACACCACCCGCAGTTAAGCAACGATTGTACGCGGATGCCTGGAGAGCGCTGACAATTGCGTCCTAGATAAGGCAAACCCAGAGCTCGCGGGGCTTGGGGAGAGCTGCCGTGCTCCTTGTGCCGTGTGTCTGGCCGTGGGCGGGCGTGGGAGGACCGACGTCAGGATGTAGTTGTGGCCAAGCCCAAGAAATAAGAAGTCGCGGCCGATGGTTTTAAACGCAGAGGCAACGCATCGTATTGATTTTCTGGTATCTGAACTCCACGGCACGTGGCTCGTGCGGCGCGGATGTGCGAGCAAGAGCTTTCTTGCACCAGGACCAAGGGGGAACCACAAGCAGAAGGAGCAGGGCGAGTTTTGGTCTGCCGAAAGATGGTCAGAGGGACCAAGCGGAGATCTGGGCTGGCCGACCGTGGCTTTGGGTGCTGTACGCTGGGGCGTCCCCTCCCAGGTGTAGACGGGGTGATGTGAACAGCATCTCCTCCTGCTGTGTCTCTGTCTCCTCCCTTCTTTCCTTCGTAGCAAACCTCTGCTTCGCTCACAATGGACCTTTGAGCTCGAGGTAGCAGTGAAGCATGTTTGGCTTTGATCTTGTAAAAATAGTGATTTTCAAGAGGCGGCAGGGGAACCTTTGTATCAAACAACCCCTCATATAGTTTGCTAAGGATGTCCCGTGCACCCGCGGGGCTCGCTGTGCTCATGCTGCTCCGAGTCAGCACGTGGATTTCAAAGGCTGTCAAAAAGCTGGGCTTGACGTAAAAGCACTGGTCGCTCTCTGTCCCAGCGGACCTGGCGCTGGCTTTGCCACCGGCTCCGCAGCACCCACAGCATTGCTTTGCTCGCACCAGTGCTTGCTGCCTTCCCCCTTCCCTTCCAGCTCTGCCCTTCTTTCTTTGGCAGTCGCTCTTTTTTTTTTTTTATTTTTTTCTCTCTTTCCCTTGGACTTTGAACAGAGCTCAAATTAACACAGCCAATTCTGTCCCTCGGTGTCGGCAACAGCTTGTCGTCGAGGTCGTTTTTATCCCGCAAGCGGGAGGCGCTCGGTCTCAGTTGGCACGGTGGCACGTGTGCGTGCCCGGCAGAGCAGCGTCGGCTGATGGTGTCAGAGGATTGCAGAGGCTGGACGTGTTTACACCAAGTGCTGCTGCTGCGGTTTGTCCGTTTGGGAGGAGGAGGGCTGGGGTCCAGGTGTTATTCCCTGCTGCTGGGCTAGCGCGGGGGCTCTGGGTGGCCCCCAGCATGCTCCCACTGCTCTGAGCGGTGCAGCCGTGCGCATCTCTCCTGTGTTTGACCTCGCCGTGGGCCGTGCCTAATCACCCTGCCCGTCAGCTGGGAAGCGAAAGCTGGGGGGCGCGGAGCAGCGCGTGGAGACGTGTGGCACCAGTGGGTCTGCTTGCACCCCCAGCATGGCCGGGGAAGGTGCTGGCAACACAGACGCGTGCTTTGCCCACACCTCGCCTGCTGCGCAGACCGACCTTCAGCAGCACGGGCGCCCGCGGGCCGACTGGCACCCACCTGAAGCCGCTCGTCGTTGCCGTTGCACGGAGCAAAGGCGCCCCGCGGGCACGCGGGAAGGACGCTGCGTGCCTCCGCGTGTTATGCAATGGGAGACATCCCACCCAGGCGTTTCCACGCCAAAAATGTTTGGTTTTATGTTGCTGCTTTGTTAAACCACTGGTGCTTGTAGTCGCAGCCCTGCCCAGCCGCCGGGAGTTTCCTGAGGGGCCAGCGCGAGCGTGGCTGGGGCTGGCTGGCCCTTGGGCACGAGTGACACGGAGCTGTTTGCAAACTGTGTTAATATTTTATAGCTTTTATATTTAGGGAGTTAATGACTCTAAACAAAGCAGATTTTAATCTAATCAGCTATTCCTCGTGCCACGTCAAGCCTGGACATCAAAGCGAACATCAAAGCGCGAGGCATGAAAGGCTTCGAAGGCAGTGCCAACTGCTTCGCCCAGGTGCATCTCTGAGCGAGCCTCCTCGGCCCTGCTCCTGCTCCAGCCGGGTTTTTGAGGCTCCTCTCGGTTACCTCAGATCTGAAGGATGTTGTCCCGGCAAGGAAAACAAGATTAACATAAGAACGGCCCTCAGGAGCAAAGCAGAAGGCTGTTTAAACTTTCTTCGTAAGGAAGCCGGGCGCTTCGAAGGCAGGCAGGGGCTCGCGGTAGCGTGCGGTGTCCGCTCCGTGGGACATCGGCTCGGCGATGAGCAGCTCTCGCGCTGCCCTGCGCAGGCTCCGGGGGAGCCTCTCACACCAGTCCTCGTTTCTGAATTGTTTTCCTGATGTTGGTCAGACTCTGAAACAAACCCTGTTCTCCTTCGCTTTTCTCTTTGTGTTTTGCTGGCCAGAGAGGATCTGTGGAGGAATCGGGGAGGTGAGAGGTGCTCTGCTCCCCGTGCTGGGGTTGTGCGTGCAGCCGGGAGCGTCGCGCTCTTGCGATGAGGCAGCGGCTCTACCTGGAGCATCCGGGCAAAGCAAGGGAGCGGCGCTGATTCAAAGGCAGTTTGTAAGGTTTGGAAGCTTGAGTGCCTAAAGGAGGTGCCGGGGAGCTGCCCGTAGCTGCAGCGATGGTGCTGGGGGCGTCACGGCCGTGCGACGGGAGCCCCTGGTCTTGCCAGGCTCGGAGCCCGGCGGCGAGTGCGGCAGATCAGGCTTGCGGCAGGGGACGGCCGCGGCAGTGTGCGAGCGCTCCGGGCAGGCGGCCAGGAGCGTTTCCTCCCCGCCGCTTTCCCATGGCTGAGATGGGCTCCAAGGCTTCAGAAAAGCACCGAGGGCCACAGAGAGGAAGCTGCCAGGAGCCTTTGGGCTCCTCAGCTTTTTTGGATGCAGCTGCTTTTCCACTGTCTCTCTTGGAGAAAGAAAAGAAAATTTAAAAAATACGTGTATGTATATACACGTGTGTGTGCAAGGCTGCATTTGGGCAGGCCTTGATAAGGTTGCTGCAGCAATAAATCCAAAATATCCAATTGCTTAATTTTATAAGCCCCTTGAACTGGTGCAGGGAAGAGCTCGAGGTCTCCTCCAGGCACTTGCAAATGCTGTTCCAGGCAATTAGGAAGAGATGGGGCGATAGGCAGGGGCCGGTGCAGGCAGGTCCCGGCGGGGCATCTGTGTGGTTTGCCGTTTGCAGGCGCTGGAAGCAGCCGCCCGCCCGGGGCGGTGGGCAGGATGCCCCTGCCATGGTCGGGGACAGCTGCCAGCACCACTTACAGGCGAGGCTGGATCCGGCCCCGGAGCAGCACACCGTGAGCGCTGGGATCACTCGAGGCTCTGAAGCCGCTTGGCAGGAGGAGGTGGATCGGAAAACACTTCCAAAAGGTGGGACTGCTCCTGCCCCGCCGGCTCCTGGGCCGCTGAGCTGCAGGCGCTGGCTGGCCCCGCTGCCGCCCCCCCTGCCTGCCCGGGGGGACTTCTTGGGGCTTTCTGCAGCCAGACCCCCTCCTGCTTCTGCTGTTTCGTCCCACCTGTGCTTGGATCGCAGCCCCCCTTAGCGGAGTTTGTGCTCTTCTCCCCAGCCGCGAGCCCGCGCGCCCTGCCGAGGGGTTTGAGTGGGAACTGGGGCTGGAAGCCTGGCCGGGCTGGGCACCGTGTTGCTTTTCACGCGCTTCCCTCCGCCGGGTCCCCATGGGGACGCGGCGGGGCTGAGTGATTGATTGCTGGTTTGGCTCGAACGCAGAGCGGAGCTGGAGGCAGCGGGGCTGCCGCGAGGCCCACCCNCAAGTCAAGCACAGAAAAATTGGGTAACGCTGGGTCTAAATTGGCTGGCTGAGCCTGATTGCCTCTCTGTCCCCCTCGAGTGCCTTCGCTAGGAAGGAGGCTATTGCTAATTACACGGTCAGGGGCTGCTTTTGCTCGTAGGACCCCTGTTTCTCTGGAAGACACCTGTCCCAAGCACAGGCTTGGGGCCGTTCCCTGGAAAGGCTGATGTTTGTGGGAGCGCAGTGTCGTCGGCAGGGCCGGGGGCGCGGAGGGGGAGCCCCTCTCCCCGGTCGGATCGGGGAGCAGGGTCCTGCTCCGCCGGAGCTGGGGCTGCGCTGGGCAGCCGGGCTCTGCGGGGATGTGGCGTCGCTGCTGGAGGAGCACGGGGTGCGTGTTTATTTTTCCCTGAACAGCGATCTGATTTCGAGCTAATTTTCCCGAGGACAACAAAAAACACACAGGCAACTGCTGCCCAGATTTTTATATCCTGCTGTCGTGGAGCCAATTAAGGAAAGGGTTGCCATATTTTTTTTTTTTTAAGCGTACGGGTGGAGCAACACAGCTTTTTTTAAGCCTCACTCTTGGAAGTGGCTGAGCAATTTGGGCTGCAGTCTTTCTGGGGAGAGGAGGGGTGAAAAAAAAAGGAAGGAAAAAAAGAGGGAGGAAAAAAAGCAGATTAAAAAAATCACTCTTGGTGTGGAAAATAGCAACCTGAAGAGTTAGCATTTGCCTGAGCAGGTGTGGGGAGGAGAGGTGGATTGCAAGGTGGGGCTCTGAAAGGCTGGCAAAGCCCTGCCCGGCTTTGGTGCTGGGAAGCCCAGGAAGAATTTCAGGCGGAGTTAGCAGACGGTGGTGAAGGAGAGGGCTGGCAGAGATGAGGAGGGCGTGCTGGAGGGGAAAGTGCGAGTGGGGACGCACACTGTTGGGTTCTGAGTTCCCTGGAACAGTTTGGGAAAGCGGGTGCTGCTGTGTCCGGCTCGGCAAACGCGGGTGCTCGCCGTGCGCAGGGCGCGTTGAGCTGGCCGCCAAATGGTCGCAAAGGCGGTCGCTGGATGGGGCTGGGTTCTTTGGCCTGGTACACCACCCGCAGTTAAGCAACGATTGTACGCGGATGCCTGGAGAGCGCTGACAATTGCGTCCTAGATAAGGCAAACCCAGAGCTCGCGGGGCTTGGGGAGAGCTGCCGTGCTCCTTGTGCCGTGTGTCTGGCCGTGGGCGGGCGTGGGAGGACCAACGTCAGGATGTAGTTGTGGCCAAGCCCAAGAAATAAGAAGTCGCGGCCGATGGTTTTAAACGCAGAGGCAGCGCATCGTATTGATTTTCTGGTATCCGAACTCCACGGCACGTGGCTTGTGCGGCGCGGATGTGCGAGCAAGAGCTTTCTTGCACCAGGACCAAGGGGGAACCACAAGCAGAAGGAGCAGGGCGAGTTTTGGTCTGCCGAAAGATGGTCAGAGGGACCAAGCGGAGATCTGGGCTGGCCGACCGTGGCTTTGGGTGCTGTACGCTGGGGCGTCCCCTCCCAGGTGTAGACGGGGTGATGTGAACAGCATCTCCTCCTGCTGTGTCTCTGTCTCCTCCCTTCTTTCCTTCGTAGCAAACCTCTGCTTCGCTCACGATGGACCTTTGAGCTCGAGGTAGCAGTGAAGCATGTTTGGCTTTGATCTTGTAAAAATAGTGATTTTCAAGAGGCGGCAGGGGAACCTTTGTATCAAACGACCCCTCGTATAATTTGCTAAGGATGTCCCGTGCACCCGCGGGGCTCGCTGTGCTCATGCTGCTCCGAGTCAGCACGTGGATTTCAAAGGCTGTCAAAAAGCTGGGCTTGACGTAAAAGCACTGGTCGCTCTCTGTCCCAGCGGACCTGGCGCTGGCTTTGCCACCGGCTCCACAGCACCCACAGCATTGCTTTGCTCGCACCAGTGCTTGCTGCCTTCCCCCTTCCCTTCCAGCTCTGCCCTTCTTTCTTTGGCAGTCGCTCTTTTTTTTTTTTTATTTTTTTCTCTCTTTCCCTTGGACTTTGAACAGAGCTCAAATTAACACAGCCAATTCTGTCCCTCGGTGTCGGCAACAGCTTGTCGTCGAGGTCGTTTTTATCCCGCAAGCGGGAGGCGCTCGGTCTCAGTTGGCACGGTGGCACGTGTGCGTGCCCGGCAGAGCAGCGTCGGCTGATGGTGTCAGAGGATTGCAGAGGCTGGACGTGTTTACACCAAGTGCTGCTGCTGCGGTTTGTCCGTTTGGGAGGAGGAGGGCTGGGGTCCAGGTGTTATTCCCTGCTGCTGGGCTAGCGCGGGGGCTCTGGGTGGCCCCCAGCATGCTCCCACTGCTCTGAGCGGTGCAGCCGTGCGCATCTCTCCTGTGTTTGACCTCGCCGTGGGCCGTGCCTAATCACCCTGCCCGTCAGCTGGGAAGCGAAAGCTGGGGGGCGCGGAGCAGCGCGTGGAGACGTGTGGCACCAGTGGGTCTGCTTGCACCCCCAGCATGGCCGGGGAAGGTGCTGGCAACACAGACGCGTGCTTTGCCCACACCTCGCCTGCTGCGCAGACCGACCTTCAGCAGCACGGGCGCCCGCGGGCCGACTGGCACCCACCTGAAGCCGCTCGTCGTTGCCGTTGCACGGAGCAAAGGCGCCCCGCGGGCACGCGGGAAGGACGCTGCGTGCCTCCGCGTGTTATGCAATGGGAGACATCCCACCCAGGCGTTTCCACGCCAAAAATGTTTGGTTTTATGTTGCTGCTTTGTTAAACCACTGGTGCTTGTAGTCGCAGCCCTGCCCAGCCGCCGGGAGTTTCCTGAGGGGCCAGCGGGAGCGTGGCTGGGGCTGGCTGGCCCTTGGGCATGAGTGACACGGAGCTGTTTGCAAACTGTGTTAATATTTTATAGCTTTTATATTTAGGGAGTTAATGACTCTAAACAAAGCAGATTTTAATCTAATCAGCTATTCCTCGTGCCACGTCAAGCCTGGACATCAAAGCGAACATCAAAGCGCGAGGCATGAAAGGCTTCGAAGGCAGTGCCAACTGCTTCGCCCAGGTGCATCTCTGAGCGAGCCTCCTCGGCCCTGCTCCTGCTCCAGCCGGGTTTTTGAGGCTCCTCTCGGTTACCTCAGATCTGAAGGATGTTGTCCCGGCAAGGAAAACAAGATTAACATAAGAACGGCCCTCAGGAGCAAAGCAGAAGGCTGTTTAAACTTTCTTCGTAAGGAAGCCGGGCGCTTCGAAGGCAGGCAGGGGCTCGCGGTAGCGTGCGGTGTCCGCTCCGTGGGACATCGGCTCGGCGATGAGCGGCTCTCGCGCTGCCCTGCGCAGGCTCCGGGGGAGCCTCTCACACCAGTCCTCGTTTCTGAATTGTTTTCCTGATGTTGGTCAGACTCTGAAACAAACCCTGTTCTCCTTCGCTTTTCTCTTTGTGTTTTGCTGGCCAGAGAGGATCTGTGGAGGAATCGGGGAGGTGAGAGGTGCTCTGCTCCCCGTGCTGGGGTTGTGCGTGCAGCCGGGAGCGTCGCGCTCTTGCGATGAGGCAGCGGCTCTACCTGGAGCATCCGGGCAAAGCAAGGGAGCGGCGCTGATTCAAAGGCAGTTTGTAAGGTTTGGAAGCTTGAGTGCCTAAAGGAGGTGCCGGGGAGCTGCCCGTAGCTGCAGCGATGGTGCTGGGGGCGTCACGGCCGTGCGACGGGAGCCCCTGGTCTTGCCAGGCTCGGAGCCCGGCGGCGAGTGCGGCAGATCAGGCTTGCGGCAGGGGACGGCCGCGGCAGTGTGCGAGCGCTCCGGGCAGGCGGCCAGGAGCGTTTCCTCCCCGCCGCTTTCCCATGGCTGAGATGGGCTCCAAGGCTTCAGAAAAGCACCGAGGGCCACAGAGAGGAAGCTGCCAGGAGCCTTTGGGCTCCTCAGCTTTTTTGGATGCAGCTGCTTTTCCACTGTCTCTCTTGGAGAAAGAAAAGAAAATTTAAAAAATACGTGTATGTATATACACGTGTGTGTGCAAGGCTGCATTTGGGCAGGCCTTGATAAGGTTGCTGCAGCAATAAATCCAAAATATCCAATTGCTTAATTTTATAAGCCCCTTGAACTGGTGCAGGGAAGAGCTCGAGGTCTCCTCCAGGCACTTGCAAATGCTGTTCCAGGCAATTAGGAAGAGATGGGGCGATAGGCAGGGGCCGGTGCAGGCAGGTCCCGGCGGGGCATCTGTGTGGTTTGCCGTTTGCAGGCGCTGGAAGCAGCCGCCCGCCCGGGGCGGTGGGCAGGATGCCCCTGCCATGGTCGGGGACAGCTGCCAGCACCACTTACAGGCGAGGCTGGATCCGGCCCCGGAGCAGCACACCGTGAGCGCTGGGATCACTCGAGGCTCTGAAGCCGCTTGGCAGGAGGAGGTGGATCGGAAAACACTTCCAAAAGGTGGGACTGCTCCTGCCCCGCCGGCTCCTGGGCCGCTGAGCTGCAGGCGCTGGCTGGCCCCGCTGCCGCCCCCCCTGCCTGCCCGGGGGGACTTCTTGGGGCTTTCTGCAGCCAGACCCCCTCCTGCTTCTGCTGTTTCGTCCCACCCGTGCTTGGATCGCAGCCCCCCTTAGCGGAGTTTGTGCTCTTCTCCCCAGCCGCGAGCCCGCGCGCCCTGCCGAGGGGTTTGAGTGGGAACTGGGGCTGGAAGCCTGGCCGGGCTGGGCACCGTGTTGCTTTTCACGCGCTTCCCTCCGCCGGGTCCCCATGGGGACGCGGCGGGGCTGAGTGATTGATTGCTGGTTTGGCTCGAACGCAGAGCGGAGCTGGAGGCAGCGGGGCTGCCGCGAGGCCCACCCTGTCCCCCTTCTCGCTAATCAGCCCCTGCGCGGGGCTCTGGTGAAGCTGGGGAGGGAAGCGTGCAGCTTCTCTCCTCAGCACCTGCCGGGCTGTTGTTGCCTTCCCCTTTCTGTTTCGGAGACCTGCCAGAAGCCGCCACGAGACCTGGAGGTGGGTACGCGGCCTGTGCGCGCTGCGGGCCCGGTGGGGTTTTGTTAAGGTGAGGCTGTCGGTGGGTGCCCCAGCGCCCGCTGCTTGCGCGTGCTCCAGCCCGCACGGAGAATTGTCCTGCGGCTTGGGTGGAGACGGAGCTCTGCGGCTGCCGGGCGCACGGAGGGGACAGCGTCCGGGAGTGTGCCGGGACACCGGCGGAGGCAGGCCAGCGCTCGTGGAGCAGCTCGGTGCTCTGCAAAACCGGAGGTCGGAAACAGCGCGGCAGCAGGCTCGGCCACTTGCAGAGAGCCCGTTTCCAGCCTCGTGCGGGAGAGGCGATCTAAAAATACGAGCTTGTTTGCCGCCAGCTGGAGTTGGTTTGGGCATCCCTGGTTGTTGCTGGAGTGCCGCAGAGGACAGCTGAGCCGTGGAAGTCGGCAGACTGTAATTTCGCTGCTCTTCCTTCCCTGCCCCGCTCCTAAAAGGCGACGGCTGGGGGAACACTGAGCAGGAGGATGGCACGTTAGAGCTCCTGGCCCGCTTTGCTCAGAGCTTCCAGGATGTGATTCACCTTNTGGAAGTCAGCAGACTGTAATTTCGCTGCTCTTCCTTCCCCGCCCCGCTCCTAAAAGGCGACGGCTGGGGGAACACTGAGCAGGAGGATGGCACGTTAGAGCTCCTGGCCCGCTTTGCTCAGAGCTTCCAGGATGTGATTCACCTTTTCCCCTTCGCCAAAAGGAGACAGGGCTGGGCGGCTGCTAGAGGGGGTATTTAGAGGTTTGTGTTTGCTGTGCAGCAGAGCCTTTGTGCATGGGAAACCAGCCTGGCCCCCCACTCCTGTCTCGGGCAGCGCTCACTGAAAGAAACGTGAAATCACGTGGTTTCTCCTGGTTTTGTCTTCAGCCTTGCCGCCCAAGTCTTCTTCCCTGGCTGCGCCGGAAGGTGATGGAGAGGAGCTTGCGGCTCCCCGTGTCCCTTCCCCTCCAAACGGCTCTGCTGTCCCTCAGCGTCCCCGGGCGCTGGTCTGAGCCGGCAGCTCGGCTCAGGTGGACAGCATGGTGAGCTGCTTCGGCCGCACCGATGCCCTTGTGTGAGCCTGGCTGGGCTGTAGTAACAGCGTCGGGGTGCAGAGGGTCGGGGTGTTGCAGAGGTGGTGAGTCTGACTGCCCCGGCCGCCTGTTTCTGGTGGAGAGGAGCTGCCTGGGAGAGCCGCTGTCTCATGTCTCTGCTCTCCTCTCTCCCAGGTACCAGACCGCCTTCCCTGGTTTTGCATGCTGAATCAGGATCGTTTTAACTAAAGATGGAAACACTGGAGTCAGAATTGACCTGCCCAATCTGCCTGGAGTTATTCGAAGACCCTCTCCTGCTGCCGTGCGCCCACAGCCTCTGCTTCGGCTGCGCCCACCGCATCCTGGTGTCCAGCTGCTCCTCCAGCGAGTCCATCGAGCCCATCACCGCCTTCCAGTGCCCCACGTGCCGCTATGTCATCTCCCTCAACCACCGGGGCCTGGAGGGGCTCAAGAGGAATGTGACCCTGCAAAACATCATCGACCGCTTCCAGAAGGCATCCCTGAGCGGCCCCAACTCCCCCAGCGAGAGCCGCCGCGAGAGGACGTACCGCAACAGCCCTACCATGTCTGTGGCCGGTGAGAGGATCGCCTGCCAGTTCTGTGAGCAGGATCCCCCACGGGACGCGGTGAAGACGTGCATCACCTGCGAGGTGTCCTACTGCGACCGCTGCCTGCGGGCCACCCACCCCAACAAGAAGCCCTTCACCAGCCACCGTCTGGTGGAGCCCGTGCCCGATGCGCACTTCCGAGGACTCACGTGCTTGGAGCACGAGAACGAGAAGGTGAACATGTACTGTGTTGCTGACGACCAGCTCATCTGTGCCTTATGTAAACTGGTGGGCCGCCACCGGGACCACCAAGTGGCATCCCTCAGCGATCGCTTTGAAAAGCTGAAGGTAAGCACCCAGCGCGGCCACAGCGAGCCCGCGGGCAGGGTCGTCTGGAGGGGCTGGTGTTTGCTGAGGGACGGTTGTCAGAGCGGAAGCTGGTTCCGGATGCCCCAAGCGGCACCGCTTATCTAAGCCAAACGACTCCTCAAAGGTACGTGGGCTGCAGGATGCAGCTGGTGGGCTGCTCCAGGACCCCGGTGCCAGGAGGCTGAGCTGGCTCTCGCACAATTAGAGCAAAGTCTTTGCTATTTCAATTTTTTTTTCTTGCTGGTGTGTGTGTGCCGGGCCCAGGCACTGGACCTTCTCCCCAAACGGCCGGGCAACGAAGCATCATCGGGCACCGAGGTGCCCTGTGGCTGTTGCCCCAGGAGTGTGGCTTTCTGCTGGGATTTGTCCTGTCCCGTGAGAGAGCTGGGGTGGCAAAGAGTGGCCTGGGGAACCGGTGAGCATCATTCCCCGAGGCTGTCGTGCTCGGGCCGTGCCTGTTCAGCCCTCTCGGAGGATGGGAGCAGGACGAGTCGGGTCATGGGCATCTCCTTTTGGAAAGCCGCTCTGCTGCCTTCCAGCCTGCCCGCTGCAGGGCATGGGAGCCCTCCTGCTGCCCATGGAACCTCCCCTGCAGGCGTTACCCATGCCTGAGGACCACGGAGAAGTGCTCCATGTCCTCCTCGAGCTGGCCTGCTCAGAGCTGCTCCACTGTGAGAGAGGAGAGGGCCAGGCTTTGGGAAGTGATGGGGGATGAAGGGGTTGAGAGCAGCCCTGCGGAGAAGGACTTGGGGGTGCCGGTGGGTGAAAAGCTGGACGTGAGCTGGCAATGTACGCCCACAGCCCGGAAAGCCAACCGGGTCCTGGGCTGCATCATCAGCAGCGTGGACAGCAGGTCGAGGGAGGGGATTCTCCCGCTCTACTCAGCTCTGGTGAGACCCCCCTGGAGCGCTGCATCCAGCTCTGGGGTCCCAAGAACGAGGAGGACATGGACCTGCTGGAGCGGGGCCAGAGGAGGCCACGGAAACGGTCCGAGGGCTGGAATGGTCTTCGTGCTANCGGTGGGTGAAAAGCTGGACGTGAGCTGGCAATGTACGCCCACAGCCCGGAAAGCCAACCGGGTCCTGGG
>VZSC01004313.1:0-59725 GCA_013398225.1 Steatornis caripensis
GCCTGGATGAGTTCCTGTGCACCCTGCTCTGGGGGGTTTAGCAGGGGGGCTTATCAGGGGGGTTCTACTGGATGATCTCCAGAGGGCACTTCCAACCCCTACCATTCTGTGATTCGGAGATTCTGTGAAATGCTTCTCTTTAATTTCAGAAGATAACACTGCCTGGCAGCTTATTTGGGTAGCTAATTATCTTTAACAGGCAGGTCCTTTGCTCTTCCTTGGTTTTGCTGTGAATGCCACCCAGATACTGAAGAAACGGCTGGTACTTACTGGGAACAGGGAACACAAAACATCAGGAGCAGAGGTAAGCCCTGTAGATCATCCAGCCAGGTGGAGATGTAATGTGGGGCATCAGGGAGAGGCCTCAGGGACTTTACATGAACACCCTCAAAATGCCACTCCGTCCGCTGCGGGAAACTGAATGAAATCCTCCAAAAGTCAAGCCAGGTTCTAGTTATAGTAAATAAAAGTAGCTAGTTAATGGACCTAAACTAGAAAAGTCTGTCATACAGGTTTATAAAGATATGTTAGGAAAACAAAAGAAAATTACATTTTTCTGATTTATTCTAAGATTGTGTCTCCTTTTTACTCTGCACTTGGTAATGCTTGCTTGCCCAGTTCACACTTTGCATTCTGAGACTGATTAAATATGCTAGTATTTAGACCCTTCTTTGAGGTCTTCATGAGATCCCCTTTGGATTTAAATTTTCCCCAGGTCCCTCTTTCAACCCCACTTCTGAAGGATCTTTAACCTTTGGTGAAGGTCATGCCTTCTCCATATGGGAAGCACCTATACTGCTATGGCAGATCAGTTGTCGTCTTAGGTTCTCAATGCGATCATGAACAAATCATTAATCCACCAAGAACTGAAAGGTTCTTCTGTTCCTGAGAAGGTAGGCTGGAAATAGCAAAGTGAAACATCTCTAAGCTCTCAACCTTATGTTTCGTATTACTGTACGGGCTGTCAGTCATACCCGATACAAGAAGTTAATGTGACTGAGTGGTTTATTACTAGTTTCTGGCTGAGACCAGGCATGTTGGTACCCTCTTGCCTCATAGAAGTAGCAACTAGCTGGGTGTATGTGACTTCTTGTCAGGCCGTCTCTGTCTCAGGGGGATATATAACATGGCGGAGGGGAAAAGGGAGATGATGGTGGTGGATTTATTTTTCACAGTGCAGCCCCAGTCTTGGGAGGACCTGGGAGACAGGGACCCACCATCTGACTGCAGATGGGGACCAAGCGTCTTTGTTGTGATGCTGGAAGGATGAAGGCTAGGAATCAAAACCTACCGAGGCAGATGTGCATGAGGATGCCGGAATTGTCCTCCACTGACCTGGGAAACCAGGGCAAAACGGTTGGTTCCTCAAAGAGCCAAATGTGCTCTTTTCTAGACAAAAATAATTTCTCGTCTGTCAGTGACGGCTCCTATATAAGAGGATCCTGTTTTGTAGCTACAAATGAAAAGAACTTCTTGGCAGCTAGCCAGCAGCACAGCTACTTAATTTACCAATGAAAACTTTGAGGAAATGGGGAAAGTTTGCTAGAAAGCAGATCCGCAATACAGCAGATTGTGTTTCTCCTTCATGCAAAAGAAAATTCAAGAAAAATTTGAAGGGTCACAGAAATATGTTTTGTGTGCTCAGATTTGCTGAACCATACAAGATGTAGCTGCTAGAGTAAGCACAGCAACCCTGCATTGAGTTTGGTCCCTCCTCTCCAGAGTGCCTTTGTCCGTGTCTGGCAGCCCTTGGACTACCTTGGACCTCCTTGGTTTTAAGGCAGTCAGGCTTTTGCCCTTTGTGTAAGGGCAGACTGTTTCTAGCCTGCTGTACCTGGAGCCCCGCCAAATAACATTTGGACTTGATGATCTTAAAGGTCTTTTCTGACCAAAATGATTCTATGATATTATAAATATATAGGTAAAAGGTAATTTCCTGAATGTGTCCTCCTGGGATGCATCTTACCGCCTGGAGAGTAAGTGAAAAATCTTCCCTACAGCAGATCATTAGTGGCTGGATGTAAGTACACAAAGACACCAGTGCCAGCTGCAGGATGAGAACTGCAGGCAGCCCTGCGGGCAAATTGTCCGGCAGATAAAACCTGTCAGATCACGGCATTGCTGAGAGCTCAGAGGTCACATCAGCAGGACACTCACATTCAAGCAACTGGTCAGAGACCATTTTATTAATAATGATCCTTGCTGCTAGAGCATGCGTTCTTTGGGAGATTTTCCTTATAAAAACCACCCTTCATGCTGCCTGCCAACACCTGTCAGCATTATGGACTTTGTGATGAGGCAGCCACCGAACTGGGCTCAGAAATGTAAATTTTCATAGGGACAATAATCATTATGTGACTCAAAATGACAAACATGTCAGTCGGCAACCTTCTTTAAGCACAGTCTCGTGGGACACTGCATATCCCCCCAATCTACCTCAGTTTACCCCAGCTGGTGGAAGAAAGAAATTCTGGGGTTTTTTTCTGTTTGTTCTTCCTCCCTCTTCCAGCATTGCCTAGCGAGATGTTTAATTACTGGTGACTCTGGAAGGTCCAGGTATGAAAGTTTGCATTCTCCTGCACAGTCACCTGTGCCTTACATCCCCAACAACCCCAGCTGTCTCCTCTTCACCTGCACCGATACTCAGTGACTTCTCTAAAATTCTGTAATGCCTTTTGGTGTTTCTTGCCTGAGATTCTGCATCAGAAGGGAAGTTAAATTTAAGGGCAGCATTAAGTTAATTAAACTTACCATCAAATTAATAACACAAGGAATACTGTGCAGACTACATTATTCATTTTCATGTTTTATTCAGTAAAAACTCGATTTTTAATGTGCTCAGTTTTACTGGAGAATTTCTACCCTGCTCTGCTAGAGTTTCATGAAAACCTTTGGTTCACTGAGTTTCTGGGGTCCTGTATACAAAGTCAATGTAATTTTCACTCAAATGGTAAAAAATTAACCATTATTAAAAAATAACAAATCTCTAGTTTCTAGGAAAGAAAGAAATAGTCAAACATGTGGGATAAAATTCCTACATGATTAAATGAATTAATTTTAATTCATCACATTTCCTGTTATCTTGTTTCCTAGAACTCCTAAAATTCTCCTGTCCACCAGTTTTCTTCCACAGACAAAGTGCCAGTTCACCTCTTAAAGGTTTTTCTAAAGATCTTGGTGCTGAAGCATTGCTGCACCACTGTGGCACATCCCAGCGTCATCTGTACAGCTCTACTCCTGACCACACTGCAGGAGGTCATTATTTATGAATAATGCAATGAAATACTTCATGGTATGAGGTTAGGACTGCAAAGCTGTGTGCTCCTTCAGGTTGATTTTTTCCTTTAAGTGCAGCCAAGCAATAGGTGAGTAACACAGTTCAAAGAGCTATGGCTCTTCCATTCTAGGGAGACTGTGGGTTACGATCCAAAGGATCTAGCTCAAAATGAAATTACAGGCACAATAACCCAATGCATGCTTGGAAAGAGGCAGTGGGAATGTAACTTCCCTGGGAGAAAGGCAGGGAAATAATGAAAACTGAAACCATGGCACAGAGCTAGCATTATTAAGAAGGAAGACATAAGGAAGGAATCATTAGGAAATGTACAGCTATTGCTGCAACACGGCACAAGGGAGAGAGACCAAATGAGCATATTAGGTGCTTCCTTGCTTAATTGTTACTTTTATTAAAGGTTATTGTTGATACAAGAATGGGTAGACCTTCAAAGAAAAGCTGCTGCTAAATGACAATGTTGAGGTTCAAACTTAGTGCCTTGCCTGGTGCAATGTGCAGAGATGCAATCCAACGAGCCAAGCCTTCTTCTTACTGAATCCCCATGCTCAGAGGAAGAAGGGACAAGGTAGCTCAGTCTCTGTGGAAAAGCACTCACACAAACTCCTCAGGATTGCTGTATCTCCCTACAAGCCTAGAGAATTTCTTGCATGTGAATGTTCCTCAATTCCCCTGAGTTTTCCCGAATACCGTCCAGGTTTGACAGTAGGAGCGAAAAACCCCCAAACAACATTCATTTAATAGCGCATGAAATATTCTGATGCCTTACTATTAAAAGAGAAGTATTTTGAAAGAACGCCACGCATCCAGTGTGCTGAGTCTCTGGTCAGTGCTGAACCTGCTGGGGAAGAGGTGGCTGTGGGGAACAATCCCCACCATGTGTGGTGGGTGAAGCTGGAAAAGGAGGGGAAATGCTGCAGCTGCTGGGGTTGGCTTTCCTCCACCTGTGTGGAGCTGTGTGCATTTGGGAATCTCCGGATGGTATCAGTGCGGCTGAGGAACTGTGATGGCAACCAAAGGGCCTCAGACACAGCAGAGACCCTTCTTCCCTACACCCTGTTCAAGCTGCAAGGTGAAGAGAGGCTTTTGCAATACTGTTCTTCTGCCTTCAATCTACTCTCTCCACTGGGGCTAGATCTCCCAGATTATGGGCCATTTGTGTCTGCGGAGAAGTGCAAAGGTGCTGTGGACCGTCCAGCAGGGCTGGATGATTTTAGGGGTGAGACTGCACCAAATGTTGGCTTTGCCAGAGCTGAAGAAAGGCATTTTGCTGCAATACATGTCCATGTGAGTGCTTGTGCATGGAACCTTCAGCATCCAGGACAAGAAAACATCACGTTCACCTCTACTCTTCATCTTTTTCTCCCTTTCTTCCCTCCTCTACCTCCTCCTGCCACCTGCCCCATTGCGTTCAGCAAAGTTTTTGCATTTACAATATTGTTTTCCTGACAGCTGGAAACAATGTTTAAAATCTGCATTAAAAAAAACAATGCAGCAAGAACCCGGGAGAGCTAAGGGTATTTTTCTAGACCAGCTGCTTTATTTCCTTTTAAAGAAGAGTATTTTCTAGTTCTCAATCACTTCATGAATTTTTATCTTCCATACTGGCACCCCTGTAGCATGAAGGTTGGTAGACCTTGCCAACATGCTTCAAGCCAAAAGCCTGGGGAACATCTTTAGCATCAAAAATAAAACTCTATTTCTGTGGCTGTTTGAAGACAGGTGTGAAAAGCGGACTTCCGTAGTGTGATACTCAAACGCTGCAGTACCCAGAACAGAGCTGCTGTCTCCAGGAGAGGAATTCACAAGGCTGAGTGACACCTAACCGGTGAAGAAGGGAGAGCTGGGTGCCTCAAAACATGGTTAGCATTCTTCATCAGTCTGTGTGGGGAAATGAGAAAGAACTGAAGGTATTCCTGAAATAACTGTCTGCCTGCTACCGTGGTATTTATACTTGCTCTTTGATATGAATAAGTTGGGGCCTTCTCCTTTTCAGAAGGGAGGATGTGAGAAAAGGTTGAATACTTTTTAGTAGCTTATTTATGTTCTTGCTCAGGAAATGAGAGACATGGTTTCTAAGTCCTCTTTGACCCGAAAAGGCTTGAACCTATGTTGCTCCTTTCTCATTTTTGCTAAGAATTGCAGGCAATAACTAAAATCGAGGCTTGCCATTTACCCCCTGGAAAAGGCTGGCTCCAAAGGCTGCATTATGGTAATGCTGCAAATATAAAGAGATTTCAGGAGATGGAGACCTGTGATAGCAGGAGACAGAAGGTGCCTTCAGGACACCTCCTCTGCCCTGTGTTCTCAACCAAGTCCAGACGTTCCTCAACATCTACATCCATCAGGATATTTAACCCAAAACCTGAGGGCTCTCAGTCTTAAGAGGACGGGATAGGATGACTAAGCCATAGAATATGGTACAGGGTACAGTGCTGGAGTTAGGCTTTGGCTCAGAAGCTGCTGTGAGATTCAACAGAAGCTGTTGCCTTGCATGACTGCAAGCTGTGCCCTTGCAGAGAAGGAAGATACTGCCTACGGCTGCTTGGAGACATTGACCCTGACACAGGTACCTGCTGGGGTCAGAAGGAGCAGGAGCTGGGAGATTCTCCCACATTTGCAACTCTTCTCTTCCCCAAGTACTGAGCTCCTTCTGAGCAGAGAGCACCAGCCACATCCTGTGGCGAGAATATTTGCCTGAAAAGCAGCAATTTGCATGTGGGTAATATGAGGAAGAGGTGGTACAGCATGCAGCCAAACACTGGCCTGCTTTGAGCATTTAGACATTCAGAACATTTGCCATTGAAAGGTAAGATGTGTGTAGCTAATGACACACTGATGCAGTGCCCAGGGCTTCTCAGCATCCTGTGTTTGAAAGCATTTGCATGACCATGCCTTCATAACAGAGACATGTTACACAATGAGAACTCAAAAGGATTATAAAACCATGTTCCGCTTACAGCGTGCTGTGTGGGCTCACTGACCCGTTACTCAGAGTGATATTTTTCATTTACTGGCCATGTCGCATGGCTTGATTTACAACGTGCGGCTTCAGAAACCAACCCTGCTGAAGAACAGCATCAGTGTGAAGTGGTCAGAAAAACCACACCGCAAGGCTAGAAAGTGGGTCTTTTTCTTTGGACAAAGGCACGTGGTGCAGGTGGCTCGTTGAAGGACCTGAGCACTCTCAGATTCTATGTGTTCGTTCCTCAGCATGGCTTCGTCAGGGGTGAGGGAGATCTGCACCTTCTACATCCAGCCTGGAGATGAGGCTCTTGCAACAACAACAGCTTTGCCTTTAGCATTGTTGTCTGAGTAGTGTCCTCAAGCAAAAATTCCAAATGAACACAGCTCGTGGTCATGAATTATACAATTCCCTGCTTTTACATTACATTTTACTCTACAGCAGCCACGGGAATCCAAGGCTGACAGTTCAAAGTAAATCTCCTGTGTCTCTTCTGTCACAAACACGGGAAGAGAGGTGACGTTATGCACTCGAGTAGGTTGTTGGCCTGAATAAATAGATGCTTTTTAGATGCAAAATTCATACAATGGCATTTGAGGATGCTATTTAGTAATTAATTCTGTGAATAATAAGGCATTGCTGAAAGCATTCAAAAGTCTTCATAGTAACTCTGGCTGAGGGCTTTGAGAGAGACTTGCAGCAATAATCATAAATGTCAGCACTGTTTTGGGGAGGCGGGCAGCAGAGGCAGGCAGTGGAGGAGTGCCAATTGATAAGCTCTGGTTTTGTTTTTGCAACGTTTGCCTTGTTTGTTTGGGTTGCCAGGCTGAAATTCAAGAATCAATCAGCAGGCTATAATGGACGTATTTTCATTATGGCACAAGGAGCCTCAAGTGTCTTTCACTCATGTATTATTCACACATATGGATAAACAAATAAGTGATCTACTATGGCATGCAAATCCCAGAATATCTGCACAACTAAAAACTACACAGAGGTCCAAGCAAAGCCTCTGCTATCCGTCCTGTAGTTGCCCAAGCAAGACTAAAATTTTGGGTTACTGGAGAAGAGTAACAGCTTGCCATGTTCCTTTTAACTCAAGCACTGGGAGACTGCTGGGCTCGGAGGTACCAAATATCTCTGTGCTAAGAGGCCTTTGAAGTGTCTTCAGGATGGACACTAAGTTCCTTTCCATACCTAAACAATCTAGGGGACATGGTCTCACTGTAAGAACTGAGCAGTCACCACTGAAAGACAGAGAATGCCTATACTTGTCTGCCAAGGAGAAGAAATGCAGGTGTCACGCCAAAACCACCCGTTTGTGTAATGGTGGTCGAGGCTAATTCTATACGAGAAACCCAGGTAGAATTATTCCCAATTATTCCAATGTTTTCCAAATATTAGGAGAAGCGTTTCCCCATTCGTGTTTTATCTGCGGATTACATGTTTATTCTACCAGGAAACTCTATATTCGCATTCATTGAAAGTCATCTGGGAATGGTTTATATGCATTTTCTAGGATTTCACATATAAAGCCTTGAAGACAAATTCTCTGCAATGCTTTCTGACAAGCCCATAAAGACAGGAGTATAAACTACATTTTGCGGGAGATGTTGGCTGGTGTGCAATGGGCAAAGCAGGGAGCACACAGGGTCAGCCTTGGTGCTTCCTCAGAGAGCTGAATCTTGACCCTGCCTCTGCTATAGATGCAACACATAAATGCCTTTCAGTTGAGCATTTTCTTGCTCGCATGCTCCT
Source organism: Steatornis caripensis (assembly GCA_013398225.1). Taxonomy (NCBI): domain Eukaryota; kingdom Metazoa; phylum Chordata; class Aves; order Caprimulgiformes; family Steatornithidae; genus Steatornis; species Steatornis caripensis. Next base: position 8,016 of record VZSC01004313.1, read on the forward strand.
TATTTTATGGATAGCTGATCTACGACTCAGAGCCTGCACGCTAAGAGCTTAAACTTTGGCCAATGGGAGATGGTTTTTTTCAGAATGTGCATGTGAAGTGCTATTTAATACCAACTACTCCAAGATCCGACCCTGGGTCTTCCAACCTGAAGACTCAGAATTTGTGACAGTCCCTCAGCATCTTGTCTTTTCGCTTCTCCTCCCACCTGGGAAATGGGAAAATGCTCCCCTGACACAAAGGGACTTTGTGCGAAGGATTCAATGTGGTAGTGATGGGTCCATGCAAACATCTTGGTGGTCAGAGCAGGGCTTAAATACCACACTATGCGTCAAGGGGTGAGCTCTGAGCGACAAGAAGAGAACGACATGTTGACTTGCTCTTCGTAAGCTGAATGCCATCCAGGGTGTGAGTGAGTGAGGTGAGTGTCCTAATGCAAGAAAACCCCCTGAAATTTTGCAATTAAATACTAGCATGACACAGGTAAACAGGAGGGGTAAAATGGAGCCTTCACAGGGCTGCCTTTGCTGTGTTATTTGCCGGAACCTCCCCAGGATGCTGCTGCATGTTCCTCATCTGTTTTGCCTCAGGGCAGCAACAGGCGCTTGAGGAAATGAAGTGTCTCCTGAAAATTAGTTTCTGGGTTTGTTTACCTTGTGCTGACTTTGTGTTCTTACGGCTACAAGCAGACTGGCATGTGACTGTATATGTGTCTTTGGTTTCTTCGGACCCATCCACATCTGAAAGTTTTTCTCACTTAAAACTGTTCAGAGGTTTGTTGTTGTTGGGTTTTTGGGGATTTTTTTAAACACTGTTTATTTTTTCACCTTGGTGACTTTTTCCTTTTCCTCATCAGCATGACGGCACAAGGCTAAATCCTCCTGAATTATTGTTTTCTTTGTATTTTAGAGCAAGATTCTTGAATCTCCAAAAAAGGAAACGAAAAGGGAAAAGAGCTCATGGTTTCCATCTGTTGTAAAGCGTCTCACTAAAGTTGCTGCCCTATAAAGCTGTGCTGTGCTACAACTTGCTGTGAAACACCGCTTAAGAGAAGAGGAAGAAATGGACTGCTTTTACAGAATGTCTTTAAAGGCAAAGGAAAAAAAAAAAGACAGATATTATTGCAGTTGGATGTAAAGATTTGACCCTGATTAAGGATGAGGTGGAAGAGTCCACAAAATCCTATGCGCCAGCCTTTACAGACTGCTGTGATTTTGGAATTGTTGCTCTGCAATACACGCTAACATAGTTTGACTACTTTAGAATTTACAAGTTTTCTTTCTATTTTTATTTTTTTTAAGGGTACCAGAGTAAGCAGAGTGAATACTAATAAAAAAAAAAAACACTTTAAGAATATGTTTCATTTTGTTCTAGGGAAGAAACAACCTGGCTTTAAACCATCATGTTCTGTGTGCAAGTTGGGGCCTGAGAACTGGAGTAATCCCTTGATGTCACCAGTAAATTGGGACACGTCACTACCATTGCCTGACACTTCAGACCCACACTGGAATCCCAGGTGCCATTCTAGAATCACAATTTTTTTCAAAAAGATGCTGGAAAAAGGTGTCAGAAGAGTCTCCAAATGAAGTGTCCACTTCACTAGCAGCCAGTGAGCTCTGATTGCCATCAGAACAATTAAAGGGCAGATTGGACTGTCTAGGCAACCCACACCTAAAATGGACTTTCCTAACATAAATCTAATAATAATACAGGAGAACAGCAAGCAAGGCAGCTGAGAAAATACAAGACCTAAGTCCTTTTCCAGCTTTCCTTCTGTTGCCTGTGGCCACAAAGCATGTTGGTTGATGCACCCATTGCTACTTCTAAGTACCCATCCAAATGAGTTTAACGGTCTAAACTAGTATCTATCAAACTTTTTGCAAGCCTATCACTCTCTCCACTGCTGCTGTCTTCTTGAGATAACGCTGCTACACCCTTTTCACTTTTCGTTGCTGGCAGCAGCTCAGTTCCTCAAGATAGAATAGGAGAGACAGTTGCAGAGGTGCCTCTTTCCTGCCCTGAAGCAGTACAGCTAACTGCTGTCAATCACTCAGCATAGTTTGGTTTCCCTGGTTTTCTTCTCAAGGTTTTAATGACATAAAGAAAAATAATACTTTAATAACCAATATGCATACATTTTAATGACATCTCAGAAGTTTGTCTTAAGAGTTTTCTAGTCTTCCATGATTCCCTTTGAACTTTTTTTTATGGAGGCCTTCAGGATCGCAAATCAGTGATTCACTTCGCACACACAGGGCACCTACAATGCTTGGTGGGCACCAGCCTCAGAAGTTTGTTTCCACCCTTCCTGAAACCTGCTTATGTGTTCTTTCTGCATTCTCTGGCATAACAGAGCATGGTGCATCCATCTCTTACAGCCAAGGTACAAAACAAATTTAGTAAAATAAGATAATACATTCAAAGTTTGATATTTTTAAACTATTCTGGCTGCTCCAAAAGATCTCTGTAGAAATCTTTCCAGAAAAGACTACAATAGTTTTCTTCAGGCCACTTGTGGCATGTGTGAGCCAGACTAGCGGGTTTATTTTCAGTTATTTCATTTTGAAAAGTTTCTCACCAGCAGTATTCGCAGAGGTATTTATCCTTCGCAGATCATCTGAAACCAATCCAGAAGCAACTTTGCTGTTTAAGAATAATTATTTTAAATCCCATCTCACTTAAAATGTATATTTACTCTCCAGCGGATCAAACATAAACAAATATAATGGAGCTTGAAGTACAACAGTAGTATGAAGCCCACAGTAAAGCCATACCAATTTTGAGGAATCATCTTTTTTAGTTCAGAGACATGGTTTAGCATTCAAATAAAGGCATCTTTATTATTTTCTCATTTAAAAGCTTCTTCTTACTGAAATGCAATTCACTCTTCTTTTCAGGAAGGTCAGTACTGCAGATCACTAAGCAGTGCCATATTAAGACAAAGCACTTGCCCTTCACAAGGAAACCTAGAGGTAGGTGTCAGCCAGTCTGTCAGAGTTTGAAGCAGTATCTAGGACAGTTGCCCTTCTCTCCCTTCTTCCCTTGAATCTTTTGTCGGTCAGGGGATTCCTGCTGCAAGTTGACCTAACCCTTGGAGATACGTTCCAAGTGCCTAGAGCTCCAGGTCCTCTCCCCTATCCTGGCGTAATTAACCTTACCCATTTCCCTCCACTTCATTTGCACAGGAGAAGTGCACCGGCAAGCCCTGTGCCTAGCAAGCGTTGCTGCTCTGAGCTGATTTGAGGTGAATTTCCTTCATCTTGTGCCTTGTAGCTTTGTGAGTTGAACAGAGGTATCACTGGGAACCATACACAGGATCACAGATGATGAAGGCTGGAAGGGACTTCAGGAGGTCTTTAGTCCAACCTCCTTCTCAAAGCATGGTCACCATCAATTTCGCATCAGATATCGTTTAGCTTATTCTTATCTTTCCTTCACTTATTATTCTTCAAAAAGGATTACTTGTTACTTTTGAGACTGGTCATCTCCTCTGCATAAGTGTGGACAAGCATGCAGGACAGCAACAATTGCCATTCAGCAGGTATTTACATTGCAAGGGTCAGGTTTCCTACTTGTGACCGGCTGGCGGGGCTGACTTTTAAAGCAAAATCAGAGCTGTAAGAAATATCTCAAGTTGGCCGTAAAGAACGGAAACAGCTGTGATAACTGCTTGGTCTTGACAATTTTGCACATCTCTACGATAAAACTCCTATCCTCTGAGTTACTAGAGAAAAAATGATGCAGGTTGTGTCCAGTCTTTCATTTGTTTTACTCCCACATGGTGTGTTCAGATGTGGATGGTAAATGGAGAGACAACTGTATCTTAGCAGGTACAGGTATAGATGGTAACTGTTTTGAGAACAGGTAGCTGATTTGATTCTGGATCCCAAACACTTTACAAATTGTACATCTGAAGTGAAGGATTCTTGCAAATCTAGTGGGAAGAAGCAGCTTTGATTATATGTAGTCATGAACAGTGCCCAGGAAAAAAAGCAGTTTTAATGTATTGTGTTGTTTCTAGCAGGCAATCTATCTCTTATCATAACCCTAAGACATCTATGTAATGAGGTCATCTTCGAGTATACGACCCTGTCAATTCTGCAAATAACTGACAAAATCCTACGCATGCTTCTGCTGTATCTCACTCAGTAGGCAGCATTCCTGGTTTGGTTATCCTAAGAGGTGAGCGCTATTATCTCTGGGACTATTGTGCTATTCTTAGGGATTTTTCATTACAGGTATCAGATAATTTAAAAAAAAGAAATTCTAAACAAAAGAGAAGAGTTATCTTTCTTTCTCTTCCCTGTAACTTTTTCAGAGAGCACATTAAATCCTTAACTATACAATTTCTTGCATTAAATCATCTCCAAGAGAGGTGTTTCCAAAGGATGTTTCTTTTAAAACAAAAAAAGAATGCAAGATACTCCATGTAAGAGAATTCCACAATTTTTTGATCTATCAGCTTTGAAAAAGAAAACCATCCAAGACACAGTTCACCCTTTTCTTACAACATCTGCTGAGGTTCAATAATTAAAGTGATTTAGATGCAGATGCTTTATCTTTTTTGATTCAGACCCGGCTCCATTTCAAGTGCTTACATGCCCCTTCTCATGGTATCTTGTTATGTTTTCACTGACATTGATCACCTACCAAATTATACCAGAGGACAAATACAGTGATTTTTTGAGTAGATTGGTAAATCCTCTCTGAAGCTGATTGCAGCTGTTGACTCTGAGTATCACCCTATGAGCTCACCTTGCTGGGCAGAACAGCCCTTCTTGGTTTGTGTTTAACTGATGTCTTGTCATGCTGGCCCGGTCCTTTCTGCTTCTGGAAAGATGACATGTCATAACGGCACCCTTGCAGCAAAGCCATAGTAGTCTTACGGCACTTTTTGAAATGCTGGAAATGGCAATCAATCAAGGTGTTTTGGGCAAAGCTATGTAGGTGTGAGTTCCCACTGTGATCCCAGGTAGGCACAGTATCTCTTGTAACTCCAGTGAAGTATCATCGCATCTGCATGCTCGTACACTACCAAGATATTTTAGAAAGCATCACTTCAGGATGTATATATAAATACTAATTAACCCTTTTTCACATCTATGATTTGTACCTGTTGTTATGCTAGTAGGTGGCCATGTTTTGCCTTCCAGCCATTTGTCCCAGGCACCATACAGCAGCTCAAATATCCCTTGTTCTGCCATCTTTGACCATTTGAGATCTCTCTTCATTTTCCTCTTGTCGCACAACCACCTCACCACTTCCCACAAGGACTCTTCAACAATTTTCCCTCAGGAACTCTGCAGGTCCTTTTACTGGTTCCTAGCCTTTTCTGCTTTGGAGTATCCTTGGTGCCTCTGCCCACCTGTGCACCCTCCCTGGCTTGCTGCCTGCAAGATAAGTCACAAGCCCTCCTCTCTCAGGTGCCCCAAGGAAGTCCCCATGCTCCTTTCAGGGATCTTCCAGCAGGGTCCAAACCTTCCCCGCGAAAACTCCAGCCTGTCTCTGCCTAGTCAGAGCTCAACAACAAGTTCTATATGTGCATTTACTCTCAGTTGTTCCCACTTCATTTAATTGAAGAGGTATGCAATGCTACTGAGGTCTCGTTGTATTCATTATTGATGCTTTGTGGTATGTAGTTGAGAGAATAAGGGTGAAGAATAGCAGAGGAGTATTACTGTCAGACCAGTGAGTCCTGAAGTCAGAGAGATGAGAGCAGTGCTGAGGGGATGACGTTGATTTCTTGCTTACCAGTCTGAGAAGCCAGAAGGCCTGAGAAAGTGTAGAAAGCCAAAAGCGAGAAGGAGTAGGGACAGCCCTGATTAACCTGCTAACTAGGCATGTGCTGGGCTCCTGTGCTCTACCCCAATGAAGCTGGATTTAATAAACAGTAGAGGTGTGACCTTGTACAGTTATATGCATCAAATGCACATATAATATATTTATACAATAAATTCATGAGAGAAAAGGCATCTCTTTGCACAATAGCATGTTAACACTATCGAGAACAAGCATTTTTACGTATATGAAATTCTTCAGGAGGAAACTTCTGCACAAATTCGCAATGTTGCAACAGCTGGAGAAAGAGATGGGCAGTTTCAGAGCTCATCTGCATTGCTAAGAAGCGATATTCTTTGTTAGTCTTTAATACGATGGACAAACAAGAAGATTTTTTTCAACTTCCCTACTGGTAAATGCACGGGAAAAATGTCAGTAGTTGATGTGTTGTGGCAAAATGTATTCATCATCTTCATAAGCCTTGAGCTGCCAGTCTTTTTCACGCACAGCTTGCAGGAACAGATTTGATTAAGTGATCCAAAAGGCTCAAGCCACTATATTAGTTTCTTTTTCATGAACTTTACTGAAATTCCCCTGCTCAGGAATAAACACAAACAATCAAACTGCCTTTTGAAAGGCATGAATGGCTAGGGCCAAAGAGTGATGTCAGACTACAAGAATCAAAAGCCAAGTGTGAAAAGATGCGATTTATCACATGCATTGTAAGCAGCCGCCTTGGGTAGGCCGTCTTCAGCTTTCATTGTGAAAAGCTTTATTCCAACCAGTGGCTGTAATTTTTCTACATTTAGGCTCCTTTTTTTTTCTTTTTTCCCCCTTTTTTCCCCCCTGAGAACTGAACACCCAGGAAGCACATTTATTTTCTATTTAAAGTTTTTGCATATTTCTGCCAGTGGGAATCTGTCAAAAGTGAAGACTGAAGACTTCCGTGGAAGTTGAGCTTCTACCTTATGTGCATGTCCCTGTAGGATTCCTGGCTCCCCAAGGTGCTATGTAAAACTGGAGGAGGACAAAGCAGTCTTCCTAGTTTACAAAATAAAAACTATGAGCAGCTTATGAAACAGTAAGGCTTTTGGGTGCCTTGTGCACCTGTTGACTTAGCTGTAATTACATTCCTCGAAACACAGCCTTCACCGGAAGGCTGTGCTGCCATTCAGCGTGACCTGGACAGGCTGGAGAGTTGGGCGGAGAGGAACCTGATGAAGTTCAACAAGGGCAAGTGTAGGGTCTTGCACCTGGGGAGGAACAACCCCATGTGCCAGTACAGGCTGGGGGTTGACTTGCTGGAGAGCANTCCCCTACCCTCAGGTAACTTCTGGAGGTTTCACAGTTTCTCAAGGTAAATAGAGCAACAGAGGCAGGAGTAGCCTTTTCAGGCAGGCCACTTGTGCAGAGACCCTCTGCTCTCTGTATGCCAAACACAGATTATACAAAAATACTCTCACAAAGAGAAGGGAAAAGCCCCATATGTCAAGCAATATTTTAATTTGAGGATCTCCAGAGGGATATTACCTCTGCCTGATGTTGGTGCTGGATAAGACGGACATGGACAGGCAGAGCCCTCTTCTTCTAAAGAACTTTGAGGACACCTACCTCATTCTCTGTGTCCTAGATAGGCAACTCTGGTACTTGTTTTGGGGGGCTAGTTCAAGCACCTACAATCTGGATGTGAAATGGATCCCTCCACTTCTTTTCTATTTATAGCAAAGGGCAGTAAGAGCGAACCAGCTGAGTCATATCCCAGCGATTTGAACTCTGCTTCTACCTGGCAGCCTGTCTCGTTGCTATTTTGAAGCACGCCAGATACTTCTGGAAGCGTGTATAAGGCACCAATCATTACGCAATTCAGCAAGTGAAGGCTCAAAGAAAGCACCGCGGTATTTCAACTACTGTGGGGGGGATTACGTCTCATGTCAAATATAAAATATACAGCTATTTAAACAAGCTGATAGTTTCTCAATCTAATATGTGACTAATTTTTTTAAACCATGTTTTATATGAGTCTGTGCTTTGATTTAATTTCTGTTCCTCATTAAAGGTTTCAGACTTCAGTCCTAATAAGAACAGTTTGTTATTCTTTGAAATGGTGTAAGAAAATATGCAGCTCTTGCTGAGGAATTAGGAAAGAAAATAAACCATTTTCCTGTTTTCCTAGTTTGAATAGATATTTAATTAAAGTGACATGCCTTGGGCAAAACCTAATTAATACATCATCTCTCTATATCTAAAATTAATGGAAGGCTTATGACTGCTGAGCTGCAGAAGGGACTGAAAATTTCCTTCCTGTTCTCTTACTCATTTTTCGTCTGACCACCCGTCGTTATTTTCTCGTTGGAAGAGGGAAGCTTTTTTTCTGATCATTCAGTTTTAATATGTCCTGACGGATAATTCCCTGCTAGCTCCGCTGCCCCGCCAACTTTTCCATTTTGATAATTTCCATCCTGACCTGTAGCCTGAGCAAATGCTACGGTAAGGCTTTGCAGTGGAGGGAGTAAAGGCCCAGTTCAGCCAGTGCGTCCTCACACAAATAGTTTTCCTTGTTGAAGGCTCACCTGTGGGTGTGCTGACCAGTGCGTGGGATGTGCTGCCTCCTGCCCTCTTCCAAGATGGGATACATTTGCTTTCTGCTGGTGTGGATCCTTGGGTTAGGGAGTTTCCTGAGGAGTGCAAGGTATAAAGCTGCAGGATCTCTCATGGAGTTCATGGACATTGTCGGGAGAGATATTACGCCCTCTCCCTGGGACGTGCTTGTAATAAGCTGAGGACAGGGAGAAGTGTACGTCCTTCTGGCAAACACTTTGGCTGTCTCCTTGTGAGGAAAATGAACATGGACATCTTTCCCCCCTCAGTCAGAAGTCCTTAACTCTTCCCTCTGTGGCAGTGGAACCAGTAGCACCTGGTTAGTAATTAAGATGACAGAAGGTGTCACATGGTCACCACTTTGTGTGAGGTAATGCAGTAACTATTAACACAGCCATACAGGACATGGTGACATTGCGGATGAACCCATTCTTCTGTGGAATAAACCTAGCCTAGACTTTCTCTTCCTTGCATGCCTTCTTGAAAGCAACAGTTTTGAGATCTTCACCACCGCCATGCCTGTCTCTGTCTTCTCCATCCTCTTCCTGTTCTTTCTAACTCCTGTCCGTTGTTATCATTGATATGACCAGCCTTTCCGCCATTCGTCCCTTGTTTCCGCATGGAGCGAGCTCATCTGTTTAGAACAGTGAGAGCACTTTCTTCTCTCAACTTCTTTGGTGTGATCTACTGCTGTCAGGATGCCTGTGTGTATCAAAACCCACTTATTTATCGAACTGACGTGTTGCCTTCCTCAGCACTGCTGCTATGTCCCTCAGATGCATTGTTTTGCTTTCTGCTCCTTGAAGTGGTCTGTAAACTGCTCAGACTGGCGATCTTTTCTGTCTGATTTAATTATAGGCTGTAGAGAAACAGGAGCTGATGGTATTGACACATGTCCAAGACCTGCTGGGATAAGACTATCCCCACACATTGGCCGGATGTTGATGATGGATAGTTGAACTACATTTGTTGTGTGCTGCTGTTCTGTAAGGACCCTGCATAAATCCATGTCTGTAATGCCATGGTAGGAAGTCTTTGCATGAGATGGGGTGGGTAGGAAGATGAGAAATGGACATGAATGAGAGAAAGATGGAGAAGCTGACTCATCTTGCAGTATGGAGAGGTCATGCTTGAGGGTGAATGCCAGTGGTGGAGAGGGCACGAGCCCCTGCTGCTGTGCATGAGGAAAGCTGCTGGTTTCAATGGGGTCACATGAATGTGGGTGAAAATCTTAAGAGGCTTGTCCCCAGCCTTGAACCTCATCAGATGACAGAAAAATCCAAATTACTCTGAACTCCTTCGGATATCCCCCCATGTAGGTGCCTTATTCCTTTTGTGTACGAAACAAAGTCTGTTGTGGATATCAGTTCTGGGATTTCTGGGCATCAGGGGCAATGGCTGCAGAGAAACTTTCCTCACCTCTCAGCTTTACATCCTGCACCTCTACTTGTAACTCATATTCCTTCTCCACATTGGAGCTTTATGAAAGAAGGATGTGCATTCTGTCGTGCACATGTCCAGACATTGCTCTGAAGAGCCTTGTTCACAACGAAGAGGGGCGTTCAGGCCGAGACCCTCGGCTTTGACAGCAAAAAGGAGGAGGGGAGGCGAGAGGCAAGTTTGAGAGCATAGGGAATTGGAGAGGTGTCTGGTGTCAGAAATAAACGAGTGTCAAAAAGAAAGGGAGGGAAAAAGGGGGAGAAGGACCTTAAATCAAAAACAAAATCAGGATCAGAAAGCAGGGATGTAAGAAATATTAAACATAAACATGCCGAGGGCTATTGTAGCTTTTCCTATTATCACATTTCTATTTCATGCTGACAGCAATACTTTGTAGTGAATTTGTTGGATCATTTCCAGACAGTAGGTCCTAATCTGTTGGTGGAGTTTTTACGAAAGCTTGTGCTATTTCTGTCCCTCTAGAGGCTACAGTTCGCTCCACTGAAGATCTGGATTGTCCTTTAAAGAACCTCATGTCTTTCCATTAGCCTCCTAATTAAGGAGACTTAAGCTATCTGGAATGAATTTGCACCTTAGTGATGCTTCTCATTAATGGAGGAAAATAAGGTTGAAGTTGGTAAATCCTCTGTCTTAGGGGGATTTTGTACTGTTTTGTAACTTGCTCTACAAGCATCAGGTTGGGTGTTTCAGGCAGTTTTATTCACGGGAGGCTGTAAACTATCATTACATTCTCCTCCTGGAAGTGGTGTAATTTGCAATTAAATTTAGCTTTGCTGCACCATGGGGCAATTGGAGTGCCTTGTGCAATGTGGGACTTTGGAAAGCTTAATACTAGTTTCACATTACCTTCCTGGCTCCCATGGCAGTCGAAGTAAGGCATTCTTGCATTCCAGCTTCTGTGGCACGCCAACTTTTCTTTTGGTAAAATTTTATATTTCTTAGTTCATGGATTCCAGAATGGGTATGAAACATTCAGCATATGGAGAAGCAGAATTATTAGCACAGCGGAAGTGAGAGAAAGGTTTGTTACTCTTAGAAGCTTGCAGGATTAGGCAGTGGGAGCAGTGAATACTCCAGGGCTCGATTTCTGCAATACAGAAGGCTATAGATGTATGAATGGGGTTGCGGACATAGCTATTGTCTTTGCTGCTGCTCTCATCCTTCTTCCAGGATAGCAGGTGTGCTATCCTAAGACATTACAAAGTGGCATGAGGTACTTCACACTCATGGTAATACATAGATCTAGATTCAGAAAGTGCTGATGAAGAGCCTATTTCTTCCTACAGGTGTGACCAGCCAACAAACTAGAAATGGTCTGAGAAAAGCCAGCAGCAGTGAGATGGAGAGGAGGTGGTGAGCACAGTGTGAGAAATGTGAGTGGGAACATATGGAGACTCAGAGCAGAAAGAAGAGGAAAATGGTCTTCAGCATCCCAGGGAGGAGCGATTTCCCTGGCCCTGCAAGCTGAGTGCAGACAGGCAAAGGGGGGGTCAGCGTCCCACAGACAGAGATGTACTACTTTGCACTGCAGCACTGACGTCCTTATGGGTATGGCGTTGTGGATTTGCCTTCAACAACCTCATGACACAGCCCCGGGATTTGTTTAACAGCCTTTAGCACGAGCAGTTGGTTAGGACACTGAGAAAGACATTTTTTTTCAAAGATAATATTTGAGTTGCATTTATCGACGTTCATAACACTGTATTTCCACTACAGCATCAAGACTTCCTTCTCCCTGACCCACCACACAGAATATTTCTCAGTTTGCAGCAGTTTGAGCTGTGTTCGTCAGTATACAGCTAGCAATATCTAGCATGTCAAGAAGAGGGAAACATACAACTGCTTTACAAACAAGATGCTGCCGTTCATGACAGACTCTGGCCAGGATGCTGTGTTACGCATTGCAGCACATACTGTTGCTGGAGCAGCACTGCTTTTACAGGTAGATGTAGTATTGAAAATGGAGGCACAGCTGGCACATGGCCCCATAGTTCCTAACTGATCAGCGCATACAAGTCAAGAGTCACAATTTAACTTTACCAAAGCTCTTTACACCGTTCTCTCCAGCCTCTTGGTGATGGGGCATTAGGTGCTCTTCAGCATTACAGCTGCAAATAAACCTTTGTGTCATCATGTGCGGTCATGACCATGGCTATAATCAGACTAAGGTACCATGACTTCTACAAGTTGCAAAGTTTTCTGACATGCAGGAAAGAGCTAATAACAAGTAGACACAGGAATCAGCTCACCCAGCTTTACTTAAGAGACAGGCATTTGCATTACACCGGTTCTCTCAGCTTCCTCCATAATCCATGGCAGAAATAAACAGTTTCTGAGAGAAGTCATCCCACCTGCCTCGGGATATGAGATGAGAAACGGATGTCTACATAAATATAGATGATTGGTGTAGACTGAACTTCAATCTACTTTCCAGATGGAAATGATTTCCCCTGAATATATTTGTTTGTTTGCAGACTGTTCATAGGTGGACTGACCTCTATAAATGCCTTGTTCGGTGTTCAGATTTTCCTGAAAAGATTCCAAACTGTAATTGTTACCAAAATACTGCTTCTTTGGAGGACTCCTTTGAGGCTTTCCCTTTATACCATGTGGTGGCTTGTAGAATTGGTTAATACATAAACAAGTCCAGCAGATGTAATAACAAGCATTACTTCAGATATATCGACTGAAATGAACCACGTTTAATGACTCTGCAAGTTTGTGCCAGTCACCGTGTGCCTTTCTTATCCAATACAAATGCAACTCTCTGCACAACTGTACTGTACGACCTGGGACTGTTCCGCATGTGAATGCATCCCTCAGGGCAACGAGGTGTGGGTGTGAGGGCTGTGAATAGCTGATACTGCAGCTAGGGGCGTGAATGCTGCTGTGGTGCTGTGCTCAGTTTCTACAGGATTCAGCATCACTGTCTGGGATGGCTCTTCTGTGAAGCAGGAGGAAACCGGAGCCATGGGTACTGTTTCCCCTTGGAAGCCTGCTGGCTGCAGTCAGTGTGGTGGAAATCTTTCCCGTGTTTTAGTCATTCAAGGCGCTGCCTGACCCCAAGGGGCTGGGCCAGGTGATCTTTTGGATTCAAATGAATAAGCATGAATTCCTCAGTGAAATTAAACAAATAAAGGTCAGCGTGACCAAGGTTTGGTGATCTTGTTCTCCACTTCCCAGGCTTGTTTGTGCTAGAGACACCTATGGTGCTAGGGCCAAACTCTGTGAAACCAGCTGGTTCCCGGTCTCAGATATCCAGGCACTGGGAATGCATTCCCACAAGCAATTAAAAAAAATTTAAAAATCTAGAAGAGCTTTCTCGCCCTCGAAGCACACATCCTTACTCAGAAGTTCCAGTCAGGAAAGTATTTCTCAGTTTTCCATGGCAATTGCAGAGGGAAGGACTCCTTTGTCTTCCTGCTCTCTATTGTAGGAAACAATCCTTTTGGCTTTATATTTTCTACTAGAGGGATTTGACTAATACTGAGTCAATAACAAATCTTTGTATTTCATGATTATAGCACAGAAAGAATGCAAAGAGCAGCAGGCTTCAGCTGTGTAGGCTTTGAGCTCTACACGGCTGAAGGCTCCAGCAGTTCAGGAGTCCAGCATTCATGCACGAGGTGAAGTTGTCTGACAAACTTCACACAGGAGAGAAAGTTTACCATCCTTGTTTGCTCGGTGCTTGCAGGATTTTTTTGATCATCAAGCTGTGCCCTTCAGTACTATCAGAGAAATGAGCACTTGGATAAGAGCAGAGGGGTTGCTACACATCCGCACGTAAAGGAAGCTTTCAAGATCCTTTTGGCATATGAATCATCCAGTGCCTTTTCTGTTCAGATTGTCTGCAGTCACAGTTTAGCAGATGTAACACAGGCTGTGCTATGAAAAGGAATAGGTACCCATGCTTCCTTGTGCTTGTAGGTGTTCAGGGATGTTGTGTCCCCTTCTTCCCCCTTCTCAACCTCCAGCTTTTCTGAAAAATACGTCATATGGAAGGACAGAAGATCACTTACGAAGGCATGAGACAAACACAACTGAAGGCACTCCAAGCGGTTTTTAAGGCATTTGGTTTAGATTCCACCCCTGCACGTTAATAACCAGTGCTGGAGCATTTGGCAGAGCCAGCACTCCGATGGGAAAGGAAATGTCTGACACCTGTGTCCTAGAAAAACACCTGAGGAAAATCGAACTATCCCAAGCAGACAATGCCAAAGGCAGGGAGCTGTAACAGAGGAGGTACTCTGTTTGTGGTGCTATCCTATTTCATAGACAACATAATCTCATTTGTTTATGGCAGTGGTATCACCCATCAGCCAGGCTTCAGCTTTCCCTAACCCTGTAGAAGTGACTGCTGGATGGTAGATAAATGGGTATTTTGGCAACATCTCTACTACCCTATGCTAGATTAATATTCTGGAGAAACATCAGTCTGGAACATCTCCTCTGCAAACTGATATTTAGTAGAATTATTATGTTCCGTACCCACGCACAGCAACCTCTCCACTTGTGTTGCAAGAGACATCATGTTCAAGGCTGAGCCATAACAGAGTGGGCTGTGTTTCCATGGGCTGAACCATCTAGGAGAGGCTCTTATTCTGCTTTTGTACTGTTGAGAAGAAGGAGGAAAGCAATACAAAGCCTTCCTCCTTTCAGACACAGGCTTAAGGTCTGTGCTGCACAGGTACTTACTTCTAGGTTTGCCCAGAGAAAGCACCAAATGATTACACTTCCAGGGTGGTGGTTTGGTACCTTTCCAGAGAAACTTGCACCGTGGTGAAGCATGGCTGACATAACATCTGGCTGGAGTTTGCACACCTGAGCACCTGGTGTTTGTCTCTGTTTTCACTCAGAGCCAAAGCAGGGCCTGATCCCGAGAGCCACATTTCCCAGCCAGGGAGCTGCGTACAACTGGAAGCAGCGGCGTGGCTGTAAACAGTAACCAAGCATGGAGTATGTTCCCGTGTGTCTCTCCACAGTTGTTTTCAGCCGGATGCTGGTTTTCATTGCTGACAGTTTACTTTCTTCGTGAAAAATGCCTTTTGCTAATGACCCCTTGTTCCTGAAAGCGTGTCTGTGTTCCTGCAGAACTCCTAATAGAGAAATGCTTTCCTGGCTAAGAGTAGTGAATGTCAGTAATTACTTTCTTTCAGTTTACCACTGTTCTCAGGATTAAGATTAATAAAACACTGACTTTCAGCAAAGACGCTTAAATAAAGGATGAGTACTTCAAGTTTAGCCTGCTATATTGATCAGATAGCTCCTCTTATTCCCCCCTGTTCACCAAAATAGTTTGAGGCTGTTGCACAGCATAGGCAACTAATGTCAGCTGTGCTTGCAATGAAGAGTTTTTGACTCAAATGCCATTGAGAATAAATTTAAAGTGTTGTTATCTAGACATCACAGAAGGGAATAAAATCTAGAGTGTAAGCCCTAAAGTAATACAGACAGATAGCTGCCAGACACGGAGCAAAGAAGGCGGGCTGGCTCTCTAATGAAGCACGTCTGACTTGGGTTCAGCCTAGCCCCATGCCACCATGGGCTGGAGTGAGGCGGTTTGAAAGCAGGAGGAAAATGCAGGTGACAGGATAGCTAAAACCACCAGAAGTGAGAAGCAAATACTCATGCCAAGGTGGACGTGGCAGAGTCTCTGACTGGATGAAAGACATGGGTCCTGCAAAGCAATTAGGAGCTCATAAGGAGCAAATGAGGCGGGATGGGATGGTGGAGAAGATGACTCAGCAATATACAACGCTGGAAATAGCACACGGTTCCGATGTCCCACGAAGGGACACTTTTTTATTGGCATTAACTAAGACTCTTCCTGATTGTTTCGCCTGCTGTATAATTCTCAGCACTAACTGAAAATGTGTTTTCACCACCTTACCGGTTTCTATCTCAGGGATTAGGGAGCAGTGAAGTTGTCCCTCTGCTTCTCTGACCTTTTCTGACTTCCACACTTTTACTTAAAGAAGTTGTCTATTTTCCAAATCTCAGTAGCATCCGCATTCAGCAGACATCAAGTGCACACCATGCAAGATTTATATACGTGCTCTCTATTATCTCTTATCATCAACCCACAAGCAAAACGGCTTAGGTGAAAGCGTGCAGATACAAAGCATGACTTTACTCAGAATAACTCTTAAAATGTCCCTTGCTCTATGGTGTAGTTCAAAGTGATTGTTAAAAACCTGGCATGAAAAGGTTTGCTGACATTTCTGCAAAAGACTATTCTGTGGACTGTGGGGTAGACAGCATTTTATTCCAAGCTTTCTCACCCAATAAATAGTATAAATTGCTCTGTCCTGCCGAGTGTTCATCTTTGAGCACTTCATTTCATAAGCAGTCCTAATCTCATTCCATCTTTTTTTGCCATCTCCAAAACTGTTTTTCAGGTGCACTAAGACTGTAGGTTATTCCTTGGGGACTTGAGAGAGAAAAGCAGGAACATCATACCACGGTATGTCTTGTACTGAAACCATGGAGAATAGTGCACAAACTTCCTCAGGGAGGAGCAAAGGTGTGAAGGAAATATTTTAACACAACTGGATATCCAGTATCTGATGATTTCACCCAAAGTTTATAAGATTTTTTAGTGTGAACAGCTATACATGTCTATAGGCATGTAAATATTTGTGAGGGAAGAGTTTTCAGATGCAAAAGTTCGGGGTTTTTTTTCGGTAGTGTGTTATAGGAGAGGATAATTTGGCTTATTCTTTCTGTCTTCATTTAAAAGTGAGGTTTGAGAAAACGAAACATAATACACATGATGCTTTAAGACCTCTCACAGCCTTGTGCTGCCTCCAGGAGCGCAGCGAGAACTCCCTGGCTTTGGCCGGACTCAGCTTCTTCGCACTGGGGAAGCGTAGAGCAAGAAGTGCTGCTGGAGATGACACCCAGAGGAACAAAGGAAAGCTTTTGGTTACCCTGAAGTCATTAATTACTATCAGCCTGTATCAACTCACTGAACTGCTTTTGCATCACATAATAATTGTGAATCTCCTAATCAGAAGAAATCCTGAACTGTCAGAGTTAGGAGCAAGTGTGAAGGTGTCTCGTGCAGAGTTTGATGATACAAATGGTGGTTGCTGTCAATCCTCTCTTCCCTCTTCTTTGTACCTGCAGAGGGAAGGTGATTTACTGGCTCACTTTCCATTCAATATTTTGACAGGGTCGCAGGGTAAAAACGAAGCAGAACTGCACTTTAAACTTTCTGCTTTTGAAATCCTGGGTCCCTCTGCAAGCGTTTGCAGTCAAGGGCATAGCTGAAGGCAGGGAGGGGAGAGGGGCTGAAGAACTTTCCCTTTCTCAACGTCGTATCTGGCGTTTCCCACATCGCAGCTTTTTTAGTTTAAGTGATTAAAAGAACTCCGGCACATTAGGAAAAAAACAGCATGCATGAAAGGATTTTCCAAAGCTGCCAGTCCACGATTTTAAGGTTCCGCTGAGCTCCTGGTCACAGAACTGGGAAACTTCCCAAGCCGAGAGAGGGCTCGATGCAGAAGCCATCAGGCACACGCTCTTGCTGACACGTGCAGCCCATCAGCTCTATCTCTGCCTCCCAGCTACTGCTGGTGCTTTTTCTAGCTGAATGACAGATGATGTCTGAAAGGAGGGGGGTGAGCTCTGTGACGTTTCTCTCAGTGCTGCCTGCATACATAACTGAAGCCTCTCTCTTTGCTGTATGATAGTTGTGCCAAAGCGTGCTGGGCATTGCACTGGCTGAAGATTTAGTGCAGGGACAGAAGTGGAGAGACAGAGAAGAGGAAGAAGGTGAGGGAATAGTCTTAGTTTAACAGGAGAGTCTGGGCCTGGGAATTGAGTGTAAATCACCACTTGACAGGATGGTGCTTTCTGCCATAACACATGCATCCCAGCAAAGAGTCATTAAAAATGGCTGAGACCAGACACGTGGAAGAAATATCATGTTGTTTTCCATCTCATTAAATGCTGCAGCATCTTTATTGTTATATTGTTGTGAAAAATTTGAGAGGAAAGTGCTTTGACTCTCCAGAAAGTTTATGTCTGAGCTTGGTCTCTAATTTTTCCTGAAGACAAAATAGCACAGCAGGAACACAGAATGGATGAAGTGCAACTGAGTTACAACAAAAATAATTTAAACCAGAGGCTAACTGGGTTGGAAAAGATTTCATAACGGTCCCATTTTGGACATTGCATGTTATCCTTCTTGAGACTGGTGCAGCACAAATAGTTGCAAGTCACTGCAGTTGTTCAATGTTGTTGTTGTCCCAGCTCTGCATAGTGCAGACCTGCTCCTTTCATCTATCTGATCCACCAAAAAGGCATATTTGAAATACAGGTGTAATCCTGACCATAGCAAGACCAGCACCAATTCAAAGCTCTGACATGGCCAGTCCATAAGCAGGACAGGTGTTGGCTCCGCAGGTCTGTACAATGTCCCACCGCTCATCCATCCTTATTGCATTACTGAGCAAGTGCTTGTTCTGGGTTGGATTTCAGTAGTGCTGTTGTACTGTTTTCTTGCGCTCCAATACATATGCTTTGACTATAATGATCGAAACAGAAATTAACTTTCAACTATTATCCCGTACAAATTTGCTTTATCTTATATTGAAAGCTCCTAGAAAGCTTTTAGGAGAGCCCCTTACCTATGGCTTTTGATAGAAGAAGGGACTGCCTCTATCAGTAGACACAGAAAAGCCTGAAGTATCACAGCATCCTGCCTGTCAGACAAAAGTTGGGAAGCGCGTATAATACACAAGCAGGCTGCCATTGTCAAGGTCTGTGTTGAGACAAATGAAGAAAAGCTGGTTTTGACTGAATTTTACTCCTCTAAGGAGTCAAGATACCAGAAAGCCACTTTCTGTACAAGTTGTGAGAATAACACCTATGGGTTCCCTATGTACGTGGATGGAGAAATAGTGAGCAGAAAACAGCAGACCAAAGAGAGGCAGTGCATGTGCAGAGATGTAGCACATTGGTGCTAGGTCCAAGGACCAAGAAGCTCTGGAGACTTGTGGTCCTGTGGGATCTATGAGAACTGACAAACTCAGGACAGCAGGAGTTGGCCAAATCTGTGCAAGGCCATTAGTGCAGCTGGTAGCTTGGACCACATCCAAGAAGGCAGCGGCTGCTGTAAGCAGAATGCAGGACTACATATACACACCTGAGAAACAAATTAATCCCCTGGGGATTTCTGAACACCTACCTAGAAGCCACTGGCATATAAACGTGGCCATCCAATTCTGAGTGAACTGCTCATGTGGGCCTCCCAAATGGTGCTCCAAATGAGGTACTATGAGTGATTGTGTGTGTGTGCGCGCATGCGCCCTTGTGTGTATTTATCAATGAGTGAACTGAAGAGAATGTACTGAATTAACAGGTAGTTGCTATAAATAACAGCGTGACTAATGAACGAAAAGCTTTTAGTAAATATTGGTTGTGATCTGTGTCTCCTCCTGACTTGATCCCCTATAACAGAAAAGATAATAGACAGCAAATAGGCAACCTTTTTGGTTGCACTATGGCAGCAGGGGCACTCCCCTCTTCCCAAGACCAGACGTGAACTTTGGCTCTGTCCTGACTCCATATCAAGATGGGAGCCAAGTGGTCATGAGTCCATGCTGTTGTTTGAGTGACCTGAGATGGCACGACTAGGGGGTGAGAAAACATCAGAGCGTAAGTTGAAAGCCCTTACATTTTATGCATTCTATAAGCTACAGCAAATTTCCTTCTGAAGTTTGAGTGGGCAGTGAGATCTCTTCCTAATGTCGCCCAGTGTATACTGGTGCATGGGCTTATTGCTCCCCAGGGGCAGGACTTCCCTCTGCTGAGCTTCATGATATTTCTGCTGCTCCATCTCTCCAGCCTGTTGAGGTTCCTCTGAACAGCAGCAAACCCATCTGGTGTGTCAATGACTCCTTCCAATTTTGTATCAATCAGTTACAAACTTCCTGAGGATGTGCTCTGTCATCCAGATCATTAATGAAGCTATTGCATAATATTGGTGGGTCTCAGGCACAGATGGCTTAAGTGTTTCAGTAGATATAGCTCCCAGTACATTCCTCTGCTACCAGGATACTGAACCTATTCTGCAGACCCTGATCTGCAGGTGGAGCAGAAGTTGCGTCAGTGATGGCAGTCATGCGCTTCCAGCCTTTCCCATGCTGTGAGTCTCGAATTCCTAACAGGCGCAGCCTCTGCCTGTGCCGCCTCCACTCATGGAAGTTTGGCTCTTGTACTAACAGGCTTTTGGAGAAGATGCAGCCAGACCCTTTCCCACCTTCTCTGATGCTGTGCAGGCTGTTGAGCTCCTCTTGCATGCTGCCTGGTGACACAGACCTTCCATCAGCACACAGCTCCTGCAGGCGAGGAACGCATCACTGTTGGCCCCAGCCTCAGTGCGAGGCCCCTGAAGTTATCCTCTGCTGGCAGCAGCCACCCTCAGGTTCCTTGGAGCATTCCTGGGAATCCCCTGATGATCCAGGAAGTTCCCAGCTCTAGAAGATCTCGAAGCTGAGACCAGCGACTGCTGCATAAACTGCTGTATCTGTTGACCTTGTGTGCCGCATAAAATATCTCTAATACTACTTTGGAAATCAAGTGTTGATACAAGCCAAATGCCTCACAGAAACTTATTACACTAATTCTGTTGCAAGAATCAAACTTTTAATCTAATGTAAAATAGTATCAGTTTATTCAAAAGGGTGTTCTTTTTAAACTCATTTTGACTGGCAAGAAATGTATTTAATAATTTTTTTTCTCTAATATTTGAATTTATTACCAACTTTTCCATCTATTATTTTGATTAAGACACTGCCTGTCTGAAAAGACTGAACTGTCTGATTTTCTATTTTAGATTCATGGCACAGAACTAAAACATCTATTAACCATCTCTGCCTTCTCTGCTTTGTTATTGACAGTGTTATCACTCCATCTATCAACATGTCAACAGTCCTATTTGGGCTTTTAAAATTCCAGACATTTCACTCTTCCCTTCCATTGCCAGTATTATGGAGTAGGTCACATTTATGTCCATGAAGAGGTAAACTCAATTATTCAAAGTTATGATCTATAACATTTGTGTTTGAACTTTCAACGTTTCCTTAATACCTTGTGTTTTCATGAATGGCTTCCACATCTTGACTTTGTACTTGGTGAGCGTTTTTTGGACCCACTCTTCCTGCTGCTTGTAAGAATTCAGTGTCTACAGGATGACTCCAGCCAGCTTGCCCTGCGGAAGACTCGTTCCCCTTCTAACAAAAGGGTCTCAGAGTGGATGGGTAACCATGTAGCTTGTGCACCGTTACCTGTTTTGCAAATCATTGCATCCATGACTGCGCATTAATGGCAGAGCTCAAACAGAGCAGCAGAATGATCCAGGTTGGAGGGTACCTTGTGAAGCATCTAGTCCAACCTGCTGCTCAAAGGAGGGCTAGCTTCAAAGTTAGATCGGAAACAAGTGCTAGTTGCATTAAAAATAATACTTTGCAGGTTTCAGTTAGGCAGCAATGAATGCACTTCTTAATGGAGGCTGTGCTCATAAATTTTCAAAGGAAAAAAAGGAGGAGGAAACACTTTAGAAAATAACAATTACATTTGCCTCTTTCTTCATTTGAATTTATCTTAAGGCTAAAAAAGCACGTGGCTTTTCCTTAACTAGTGATCTGGAGGCAGCCGGGCTCGAAGAATGAGAAGACCAGGATAAACCAGATGAACAGCCTGAAAGACAGAATAGGTCACTTTTTTCTTTGTAGAGAGAAAGAAAACAATGGAAAAGGACCTGGAGGGGAGGTATTTAAAAACCCATTTCAACATAATGACATAATTTCTGTCATGTGAGTAGAGCTGCCTGCTCCCCTCTCCAATGAAAGGTTCAGCAGAAGTCTTAGGCAACCTTGCAGAGGGGGGAAAGCAAAGGCAATAATACAACCAAATGTTTTCTTTCTGTATGGGTAGAATGTGCACGTCTTATAAGATCCTTGATAGTTTTCTTCTATGGTAGGCTACTTCTTTAAAGTAAGCTTTGAGGGAAGCATCCTCTTTAAGGGGAAGTGTGATTCACTCAGCCCTGAGTTAGCAGATAAAGCGCTATAATGATTTATAACTTTATAAAGGTGGGATAATTTGATATAGAAAGCAGTCAAGTGTGAATACAAGCTGTGTGGGGTAGCCAGCAGGTCTGACTTTGTCAAACTCATCTGTATGTGAAGGAAGCTGAGCTTTTGTTGCTGCGATAGACACCACAACATAGAGAGTCGTGAGTACTAGGGGCTTTGGCTGAGCTCAGATCACAGCTGATGTGAGAGGAACAATTCTCACTAGTTGCTGAAATATTGCAGTTTTTAAGAAAGGGCTGAAAAAGTGTAATCTGGAAAAAAGCATAAATTCACAGGATTTTAGTTTTGAACTCCATTGATTTTTATTTTTATTTTGAATGCTCTGAAGGCTAAAGAGATATTTACTATATTACTTCTTAATATTCAACAAAATCTTAATCATCCTTTCCATAGGATAACACTTCAAGCTACAATAAAATGCAGTGTATCTTTATCCCATTAGAATAGATAAATATTTCTATATATATACAATTTATATATATAACTCACTTTTAAAAGTATATCTTCTTTTTAAAAGGTATTTTAAAATCACACTTAAAAAAATATCCATCAGCATTTTCTATACATTTAGTGGGCGAGCTCTGGTTCTTAAATGCATATCCAGCAGCCTCTTCCAAACTCCTTGTTCGAGTAAACTAGTTGCCAGCCTTTGGAGATCAGTTTGCGCTTCATAATTCATCAGTTCACTGCCGGAACCCAGATAATCTATCTATCTCTACTATGGCAGCAGCGCAAAATATGGCTGTGGCAAGACTTTAGGTGTGGGTTAAACTTCAGGTATGTTCTTGAACAGTATTGAAATCGGCTCCTGGTTAAGTACACGGCCGAATTAAAACTTCAGCATACGCTCAAGTGCTTTCCTGAATTAAAGTTTCCAGCAGCCTCAATGGAATATTTTAAAAGAATGTGAAGTTAACAGAGATCGTTCTAAGTCCCTTAATACATATACATATTTTTTGAAAGCTCTGTATGAAATTTTTGAAAGCTCCTAGCTATCATGTGTCATTGTGTATATGTCATTACAGGTTGTCTTCCCAAGATGGAATTTGGAGACACCCAAGTCTCTCGATGAGAACACACCTGAATCTCAAAACTCCAGCTGTGACTGATTCATCAGTGTAGGTTGAAATATCAACTCTTTCCTGGCATTTTAAATTTACCTAATTATTTTCTAGTGGAAAAAAGATTATTTTTTATTGCAACAATAGTTGTTGCAAGTTAAATTGTACAGTAAGTAATTACTATAAGTTTATTACAGCTTCTAAAGAAGAAATATAGTGCTTTTCTATGCTTCAGGAATACAATTAAAACAGAAAATTTGCTCTTCCCTTGCTCCCCTAGATTTTAATTACCATCAAAACCTGATTACTTGAGCACAAGAAGGCATAGCGCAATAAAGGATGTTAAAGGGAGAAGCAAACTATTTGAACAGCTTGTGAGTTGTAAATGCACTTGCCTTTCACTTTGCTGACAGGCACTGGAGCTAAATTTTAGCAAAAGTCTGATCATTTTCTGAACAATTTGTAGCAATTCCCAGCTGCCGCTCCACTTTGGGTAACAGAGCAGTTTTACATGCAGCTGTCCGGGTGAATTGTTTTAATGTCTTATTGGAATTACTATCTTTCACTTCACTAAACCAAGGGATATAATTATACACTTTATAACTAGCTGCATAGCAAGTGAAAATTACAGTAAACATTTGAATATTTTAAGTGGTGTTGTCAAGAGTTAGGCCAATTCCAGGTCCGTTCCCTACACTTAATACCTAGGAGATGCTGTAACTTTATCTAAGGCAAACAAGAAAGCTGAGAAGGGTGCTGATTGCTGTTTATGACGTGCCCTTCAGCTGCAATTTCAGACAAAGAATTTCCAGGTGAAAACATTTCTAAAGCAGGTCACTTCTTCAGCTATAGCTACACTAACAGCATTCACTGCACAATACATACCAAGTGCCACCCAGCATTAGTGTTATATATCACAACTCCAGCTCAAATTCCTGGAGCCTGGTCAGCTTGCTGAAGACTATTTCCCAGCCCACTTCTTTTTCCTACAAATTTTAAAACACCAGTAAGTAAAAAGTTTACCTTTCGTAGGTTTTCTAATTGTGAATGTTGTTCATGCTCTGTAGTGGGTCTGTGTGTTGCAACTACTAATTGAATCCTATTGTGTACCAAAACAACGTCAACCACGTTTGAAATTTGCACACGTCAAGGGTTTTTACGTTTCTTTGTCTTAAATGTCTAATTACTTTAATGAGGGAAATGTTCAGGGGGGTGCTAATGCAGTAAAGCAATTTTCTGTCTCTGTAATTTCCCCAGCCTGCTTTTTGGCATTGTATGTTGTTTCAAGTGCCTTGCAAGATAAACATCTTTTCATGGTAAAATACTGCTAGGTACTGTAGAGGGTCTTTGAGCTGGGAATGCAAGATCTTCTATGAAGTGCCACGGCTACAATAAAGGGCCTCCATCCCTACATCTCTTTTTATTGATTAAATAAAATTACACCATTGTTGGCGGAGTCTGCGTGCCTTATGGATTTCTTTTGCCCCAGCTAAGCCATGCTGGCTTTTCCTATTTAATTGTAAATATCAGTTTTAATTGCTTCCGGTCATTTCTTGTTTTCGAAGGGCTGATATTAATAACTCCACATGGTAAAGAATGACAGGTACATATTAATTACGCTATGATTATTTTTATCTGCCCTTTCTCTTTGTTAAAAACAAGCAGGACTCTGTGTGTCTGCACCTCGGTGCAGGCGGTGTTGCTAGGCTACTGTTGGGCTGGCTGGCCCGGGTGGGCAGCATCGTTCAGCTGTGAGGATCAACAGTACCTGAGCCGTCAGCACACGTGGCCATCTTCTTCGTGTACGTGGCTGAGGTGACATAACACCTGGGGCTCGGAATGACAGGATAGAAGGATAAGAACAGTAAAATACAAAATTAGGTACTGCTGTTAACAAAGAAGTAGGCTCCGTGCGTTGCCCTATGTCCCCAAAGACAAAGTGCTTACACCACGATAATCTTGCATGGCTAGCGAACGGTCCCCCTTCCCAGTGCTGGGACAAGCTGATCAAACAGCAGGTGAAAGGTTGTGCCTCTTCACCCCATCACTGAACCTCCCAAACACAAAAGCTGCCGAAGATCTTAGACAACCCAGGGGGGACTGGGGCAACATTTTCATGCCTGAATGCAAACCCATGCGTCCCTGGTGCCCAGACTGCAGCAGGTCTTTGCTGGTGGTGTCTGGGTGCTGCTGAGGGTCCCTGGTGGCCCCTGAGCACATGGGATGGGGCCATGTGTTGCTGGTGCCCAGACCAGCCACAACCTGGCATGGAGCTGCTCATCCACTGTGGGAAATCCAGACAAATCTCTGTCCTGCCCAGCTAAGCAGCTCCAGTCTCCATCCTGGAGCTGCACCCCCACCCCCCCCCAAAAAAACCCAC
This sequence comes from Steatornis caripensis, assembly GCA_013398225.1. Taxonomy (NCBI): domain Eukaryota; kingdom Metazoa; phylum Chordata; class Aves; order Caprimulgiformes; family Steatornithidae; genus Steatornis; species Steatornis caripensis. The sequence goes on from VZSC01004313.1 coordinate 33,396, forward strand.
CAAACCCCAGAGCAGACATTGCGCAGAGCTACTCTAGCTGAATACATCATTGAAAAAATATTTTAGTGCTGAAAACTGCTTTGGTGGCTGTAGTCCCACATGGTTTTTGGGGCAGTGTTTTTACCAGTTTGAGTGAAGAGTGAGGTAAGCTTGGAGTAGCCTAAAGTGACCCTTCTGAAACAGGAGCAGAATGACTGCTGTTGACCATATTGTAAATGGTCCTAATTGAGCAGATTTCAAGTCACGAAACCCGCTTGCAGCATGTTTGGTGTTGGCTGACAGCGCATGTTTGAGAACACAAACTAATTAACCTAGTACTTAAGAATTCACCAGGCACGGTCATTTGAACACAATTTTTCTTTAATTGTTGAGAGATCTCATTAGCAAGCTTAAATCCTCAAGGAAAGCATCCCAGATGCTTTCCTCTGCCTTAGTCACTAATAATGACAACTAAAGATAGCAGCAATGGCAAGAAATTTCATTACAAAGGGCAGAGAATTCTATTTAATGTGCCTTGAATCAGATATTAAGGAGAGTACAGATACATCCACAGCTGTCCTAGGCTCAGTCCCCAGGCACAAGATCTCACCAGCCTGCTTGCGAGTGTCCTGGCACGTCAGGTACCTGGGATCCCTCCACTCCAGAGCTGTGTGCACATTCAGCTGCTCTTTATCGCAAGGGTTCACAGATTTTTTGCCCACTATTTACAGTGCTTCCAGTTCCTTGTGGTTTGTTGGGGTTGCATTGCTTTCCCAACCTGTCACGTTTCTTGCTTTATCTTTCCACGCGTACTTTCCTCAAAGCTTTTTATCCCTTGCTCTGCCCTAAATTACACAGAGGGAGCTCCTTACCCTGTTGCTAATTTCTCTTGGATGTTCAGTGTAGATCACTTATGCCAAGTGTTTCTGATGCCTGTGACAAGCTAGTTGCCTGTTAGAGAAAGTCTTGAACTTTCTTCCATCTTGTCCCAAACATGGAAGCAGAGTTATCAGCCTCATGTGCACATTTCCAAGCTGTTATTTATTCTTCTACAGTAGCAGGGGTAGCTTAAACTAGTGAGGTGAGAGTGTCAACGGTTCAGTAGATAAGGACCTCTGAGGTCCTCATCAGAGACATGGCTTGAACCACAGCTCTCTATCCAGGTGTCTACTTGGGATTAGGTGCATCTTCCTCTTTTTAGTGCTAAGGGGAGGGAAGGCACCCTGCTCTGAGCATGTAACTTCAGCTGATGCTTTGCACCTGGTCACTTAGCTTGGGGCACTTCTGAGTGCCCCTAAAATGCTTGCCATCTGACTGTTCCTATCAACCCCCTTCCAAATGACCTAAGGTTCCTAAAAGCCAACACCATTGGTTTGCCAGGTCACAAGGAAATTATCTGTGTTTTGTCAGCTTCCCCAAATCCTTGCTGGACTGAGGCTAACATTTACTTCCATGCATCTGACCGACTACACATGGCACTTCATAACCAATGAAGCTCCTTCCCCATATGCCCAAAATACAGGTGCATCAATAAAACTGACTGCAGTTTGAAGAGAAGATTTGATCCTTTGGGTATATAATCAGCCAAGACACCTAGTGAGATCATGATAGACACAGGAACAACCTCTTTTATTTCCCTTTCTGCCTCCAGTTGTACAATGAAGAATGTGTTCTAAAAAAATATATCAGACAATATAAGAGAGCAGTTCATATGTGTAGGTTAAAAATACAGAATCTACACATGAAATGCTCTTGAAGTGGTAAATTTAAACAGAGAAACACATGTAACTTTGGGTCTCAGTAGATGCTCTGAGTATATAATTAACTGCCTAGGTTTCTTCATTACCCATTAGACATGATATTTCAGCTTCATCAGTCATTTTGGAAAGGGATCTGAGGATAAAGCTCCAGGATCTGCCATTGCAACAATACCACTTTTTCTCTGCTGCAAAAGAGGGCTTTGTCAGTAAAAGAGAAGACACTGTTGGGATTAAGCTGGCAAGCTATGGCTTAAGACCTTGGACCCTACTTCAGTTGTGCTGAAGGCTTTATTTATAACTTTGGGAACATCACCAAATTTTTGAGTCCCTGTCATCTATTCATAAATGAGCTGTCCTTTCACTGTTGCTCTGTCTGCTTCATCTACTCAAACTTTCCCTAATATTTGTACTTCACTGTGTTTCACAGGGGTCTCTCCTCTCGGCAAGGACTTCTAAACATCCCTATATAGACCAACAATAAAACAGAAGCAAACCATGAACAACCTGGGAAGGCAAGTTACAAAGCTGAAGTATATGTTCTACCCAAGGCACCAGCCAGAAGTGTAGTATATATCATAAGAGCTTCTCTATTTCTGTTGTCTGCCTACCTCTGTCTCAGATTTACATTCTGGTGAGTGATTTCTTACTCCTAAAAAGCACCTGATTGATAAAAAATAAATTAATTTGCATGCTTACCTGCACATGTCTTTTGGAAGTGCACACTCCAGCGTAAAAATAAACCTGGCTACGAGAGGGAAAAGCATACACAATTTTACCTCAGAGTTGCCCTGTTCTCTCTGAAACTGCGTGAACAAAACCTGTGACCATGTCTGCTGTACATAACTTGTGGCAGTTTTAAACTACGCAGCTCACATCCCAGTGATTGTGGCACAGGGCTTGTGGGACTCTGAAAAATCTTGGGGGGATGCCAGCTGCTCCAAGCACCCCAGTCCCAGAGGCTATGCTGCTGTTTGTACCTGCTCTAGCTGGTTTCAGAATAAGGTGGCTGCTTTTGTAAGACTTTATTTCGTCCTGCAGAAATACCCAGATCCTAGTGTAAAATGGCTCACTGATGGCTGCAAGGAAGCCTCATGGTTTTACTGTTGAGCAGAGCTCTGAGTGCATCTCCCCCTCTGTGTCTGTAAAATACAATACAGTTGGCCAAACATCCTAAGGGTCTCAGTAACTACCATTTGAACAGCCTTCCTGTATTCAAAAAAAAAAAAGTATAAGATGGAGAACCATCCTCACTGGACCCTTTGTACCAGCCCCTCAGAGGGGTCTTTGAAGAGCACCGCTCTTAGAGCAAGGCTCTGCCCACTAGTGAAACGTCCATGGTAGTTTTAAGAGCGGTTGGTAAATAACTAAATAAAAGATTGGAGTGTAAAGCTCTGGGTTGAGCATGTTTGTTTGGTTTTCATGAGCATTAACCCTGTGGATTTTCACCATTTTCTGGCTAATAAAGGAAGTAACAATGATCATCAGTACAGGACTGAGAGTCTCTTCATAACAGGCTACCAGTAAACTCAGCTGATTATTTATAGTACAGCTGGAAAAAAAAAGATTGTTTTCCTTAACGTGTTTTGTTCCTGTGGTTGGCATAAACAAAAGAATGAGTAGGTTTTTTTTGCAAATGTAAAAAGAGAAACCAAACTAAAAAAATATTCAGATATAAGCTTAAGTGAGTGAAGCTGGTGTAGATTTCAAACCACAACAAAAAGCCAACTAAAGTATTTCTGCTAGCAGCAGAAATTGAGAAGGCCCGTTTTGCATCAATTCAGAATTATGCATGGAAGTAAAAATTACAATAAGCACAAGGGTTCATTGTACAGGATTGGCAGAATTGTCTGACTGAACCACAGCATTGCCTGGAGCATTTCTAGATGTATCCATTGTGAAGAGAATGTCTTTGTGGGTGGAGCACTAGCATCTTGAAAGTATTTTTCTCTTCCAAATTACTTTAAGAAAGATAGCTGTATAATTACTGGCAGTGATATTTTCCGTATTTCCTATCCTTAAGACCTGCAGCCTAAGTACTTCTGCAAGCATATACTGCACTGACTTAAAAAGTCAGACATCAGCTTGAATCAAATCCAAGATGCATCCAAAGAATAAATTCTGACTTTGAGACAGATTTTATTACAAATAGTTGGGGAAGTCTGCATGTGAGCAAGTAGTGGGAGACAGCATGTTGTTTCCATCTCTGTACAGAGCACAGGGTGAGCAAATCCTGCAGGGACCTGCTCCGTCCTGGATGGCTGCTTGCTTGTGTTTTCGTACCTGTCTAAAGACCTTTCATGCTTGGCTGATTAGCAGATTAACTGGATCACCACTTTTCCCTCTCCATTTGCAGGAATTAGATGTATTTCTCTTTAAAGATGAGTTCTGGATAAACTGATGCTTTAGATCCAGCAGAGAAGATAATCTCATGTGAAATGATTAACTAATCAAGTGAATTGCACAGTTAGTTCCATTAGAAAACTGTCTTTGCTGTTCAATCCTCTTAACTGCTCCTGCTTACGTGACCCACTTGTAAAGCTGCAGGTTTAGATTACTGGATTTATCTTAGTTTATGACTGTGCTGCTGTTAATTATGTTAATGGTAATGTAGTTTTAAATTTCTTAGTTTTCATATGCAGTGGCCATTATCCTGCATCTGTTCTTCCTGCTTCATGTTTTTCTCCCCTGTTTGTATCTCATTTTTGGCGTATATACCAGCATAATGACATGTCATTGAAATCAGAGCCAAGACTCATTAGCTCTAGTAATTACCACCTTCCTCTGCCCAGGAGGCTTAGAGCATTGCTCCTCTTCTAACTCTCAGCCAAGCCTTGCATCAGTGCAGCCATGCACGGCATTACCAAAATCACTTGGAGCAATGGGCTGCTACTACGTCCACCGAGAGTGTAGGGATGCTCCTCTTCTTTCAGTCCGGGGATCTCCTCCCTCTCCTGCATCGCTGACATACAGCCTCCTGAATCACTGACAGAACAGCCAACCCGATCCAAGCTGCCAATGTATATTTGAAAACCTCCCTCATTACGATTACTTACTACTTCTTTCCACAATCAGAAAATATTTTCTCTACAATACCACTCAGATTTCTACCCTTTGCTTCTCTTTCTCCGCAGTTTTCACTGCTCTTTCCCCCATGGTAACCTTCTATTGCCTCCTTTTTTCTCCCCAATTTTTGGGTTTCCCTCCTTGCACCAAATCATAGTTGTTCTTGATTTGCCTCACACGTGCATCCCATCTCTTGAAAGGATCAAAAATAAAATGAAAAAAGAGGATACATGACTCTTTATAAGCTGGAGATCCAACGTCCCACAGACTTCCTGCTTGTGCCATCATTTCAATTTGGCTTAAAATGCAGGCTGGGGAGGCGGATCTGGGGACCCTGTTTCTTGTCCTGCTGTAGATTTACTGAAAATCATTGCAGGAATGTGTTGACCTGTTGTTATCTGTGCTTTGCTTGTGCTACTAAATATCTGTTTTATTGTGATGGAAGTTTATTTAATACATTTTCATTGAAAGACGTTTTTACTCCTCAGTTATGACAAAGGAATGACAGCTGGGTATTTTCTCATTGAAACATGGCATAGCTAAGATTATCTTTAGCATTAGCAACAGATTGCTATTCTTCCTTCTCTTTAAAACTGGGGGGCATGGTGGGGCTATTATTTTTGGACACTGAAGGTGTTCCCTTCCCTCTGGGTTGCTGGGGTTAAATGTCAGATTTTGGTGTTGATTTCTGACTTTTGTGTGTCATTGCTCTTCTCCCATTCCTGTTAGCTTTTGTCCTGATAGACATTACCCTCTCTTTGAGCATTAGAGAAGCATAGAGTATGAAGAAGGAATAGAAATAAATTATTTGCTTTGTGAACCAAAGCAACCAGAGATCATGCATGACGGGGAAGAAGGCACAGAAGCAGTTGTGCAAGATTTAGTCGAGGTAGAATCATGTGGTCTGTCTCCACTCAAGGCAAAGCTAGAAGAACATGGAGTCTGAGCTCAAGTCAGACCTAGTCCTGCTCTTGGCTACATGACAACAAATAGCTTGGTCTTGTTTCCTGAAACCTCAGTGAGCCGTACAAACAACTTTGCTGTAATCTGTGGTTGATGTAACTTTTCAAGACCCAATCTGAATGTCTGCACTGGCAGAAATGTTACCCTGTATGGTGTGTCATTGTGCTGGATCAAGGGTAAGGCCTTCCAGGGCTGATTAGCACTGCAAAACCACTTCTGATGTTTTCTGTTAGGAAAGTGACATCTAAAGTCTTATGCCATTAACTTGAAGATAAAATGGACATAAATGACCCTTTTTGGAGACAATTAAATGCAGTTATAGCATTTACATGTATTTCTGTCATACAAGCAAATGCATTTACATAAAAATAAAGCAATTTGTTAAAGATGAACGCATCATTCTCAGACAAGAGTCCAAGCAGATAGATTGGTTGTGGCAAAGCATGTGTGTCATCTGCCTGGCTAGCCCTGCTTGGTAGTATTCTTGGAGAGTAGAGGTCAGACCACAAAGGGCAACAAATTGGCTTGTTTCCACTGATGCCAATGGATCCGTGGGCTGTTTCCCACCTTCCCCCTCGCCATCCCCCCGCTCCCATGCTAGCCACAGGTCTGAATCTTCTTTACTACAGAGGGTTTTTCAGAGGTAGAATTTGATAATTTTTGCCCCCAGCTAGATAAGAAGCATTTCAAACCTTAGTGTGGATGCTACCTCTAAACGTAGCTAAGCTTGGAGAGAAGATGTGTTTTTATACATGCTTTCTTCCCTTTGCCTCCCCTTCCTAGGCCACTCACTCTGGCATAGTGGGATGCAATTATCTGTCAACTGTATCTACGAGCATTGGCCACAACTGTCACATGCTTTGAGGCATAAGGATTTTAGAAGTTCAAATAGCGTTTAAGATGGCACAAGAAATGCGGAATCTGAATCAGTTTCTTGGGCCATGGTGTCTCTTGGAGGAGCAGCTTGTTTTCATGCCCCGGAATAGCAGTGGTGGTTTCAGATGCAGGATTAAGCTAGTCTGGAGCTAAGCCATGCTTAAGTCTACTACTGTAAGTGGCAATACCCTTGAGACACATCCGATCTGCCATGGCCATCACCCAGTAAGGTACCTAATCATACACCTAACTTTAGGCCAATGAATAGCTTTCTTCAGTCAGGTCGCTTCTTTGAAGCTAATAGGGCTATTCACATCTTTAGATTACGCATGCATGCTCAAATGTCTTGCTTAACTGGAGTCCATGATTTCTTATATTGGCCGAGATCCAGGTGAAAGAATGTTATTAACAATGAAGCCAAAATTACATATCTCAAGTTCCTTTCAGTATCTCACCAGGGAGCATTTATATTGTTAATTAATGAAATTATTATCTCAAATCAGCTTTAACAGTGCTTGAGAATTTTGCAAGTATCACAGTATAACTAACAAAAGGAAGAGATCAACTCTGTTAGTATAGCGAAACCTTCAGAATTTATACATTAGGTAATAGGGAATTTAATTTAACATTCTCCAAAGAGTTTCATGGATCTTTTTCTGCAAGATCTTTTTTCCTATCCATCTATTTTAGAGCTGTGGTTTTGCATTTCTATTCTAGCTAGTTCATTTTTATCCTTCAAGGCACACTGTAGTTTTTAATATCTGAATCTTCCCCGCACTTTTACTTCCAAGACTAGTAAAAACCTGTTTTGGAGAAGTATGTTATTTATTTTGTATTTGTTAGAATGAGTTAATAATGCATCACGGTGTTATGACTAACGCCTGCAGGTATGTCAACCCTGTGCTGAAGAAACAGCCTGGTTTTCAACACACTGCAAAGGGTAGGAGGCCATCTAAACTCTTGATTTTCCTTCTCAGGCTTTGAAAACTCATGTGCCTCTGCATGCCCAGGGACAGGTATCATACTATTCAGCCAGCCCTGTGCAAAGTGAAGTTGCTGCTGTGGGAAGCTGTTTGCAAGTTTGCTTTGGTTTAAGTTTCAGTCTATTTGGTCAAGCTGTGCTGGCTGTCCAGGTCGCACAGGGCCAGACTCAGAGGCCCTGATTTGTAGGTTCTGTACTCTAAATTGTAGGTTATGGTTTTTCATTACGATGGTGGATTTGAAAAAGGAGAAGCAGCCAACAGGGCAAATGTAAGATTTTTTCCATATGTCTTTTTGCTGGCTGTCTCAATATGGCCTTTCTAGCTTCAAGGTGTTAGTTTAGACCAGTTCAGACTCAGACTAGAAAATGAAGATGCAGTGTGTATGTTGGCTTTGGTGAGCAATGAGCTCTGTTCTTCACGCTTGCTGGTGCCCCACTTTTTCTCTGTCTACACCATCTCACTTGGTGTCTGTTCAGATGTCTGATGTCTCCTCCCACCTGACAGTACCTCAAACTTCCCTTGGTACATCCATTCTCATGGCTTCTCCCAGTGTGTGTGCCCCAGTGGTTTTGATATTCAGCCCTTATACTGATGTTCCTCTGCTAGACCACTCAAGCTGTTCACAAAAACCCTTGGCCTGTGAGCAGGGCTTTCAAGATCTTCTTGTGTGCTCTGAAACGTTGCCTAGTATTTGGCTTCAGCAAGCTGGTATGGAGCACGCTGGTAACCACTGCTTTCTTCTGGAAGCCTGTAGGTTTCTGACTGAGTCCCTTGCTCTGCATGTCCGTGAAATTCCAGATAGGTGAAAGAAACCCTGCTTCCAGCATTTCTTGCCTTAAAAAAACCACCTACTGTAGTTTAAAGCCCTTGAGTTATAAATTGTGGCGTCTCTGAAGTGTATTTGTAGCATAGATGTACTACACAAAATCACAGAACAAGAAGACATCCCTATTTTCAGCTTACTGGGAGGTGAGATAAAAGTAGCACATCACATGNTCTCTGTCTACACCATCTCACTTGGTGTCTGTTCAGATGTCTGATGTCTCCTCCCACCTGACAGTACCTCAAACTTCCCTTGGTACATCCATTCTCATGGCTTCTCCCAGTGTGTGTGCCCCAGTGGTTTTGATATTCAGCCCTTATACTGATGTTCCTCTGCTAGACCACTCAAGCTGTTCACAAAAACCCTTGGCCTGTGAGCAGGGCTTTCAAGATCTTCTTGTGTGCTCTGAAACGTTGCCTAGTATTTGGCTTCAGCAAGCTGGTATGGAGCACGCTGGTAACCACTGCTTTCTTCTGGAAGCCTGTAGGTTTCTGACTGAGTCCCTTGCTCTGCATGTCCGTGAAATTCCAGATAGGTGAAAGAAACCCTGCTTCCAGCATTTCTTGCCTTAAAAAAACCACCTACTGTAGTTTAAAGCCCTTGAGTTATAAATTGTGGCGTCTCTGAAGTGTATTTGTAGCATAGATGTACTACACAAAATCACAGAACAAGAAGACATCCCTATTTTCAGCTTACTGGGAGGTGAGATAAAAGTAGCACATCACATGTCAGATTCTTGATCAGCTATAAGGAAAAAAATATCCCAGACAGTACTGGCTGCTTGAATGATGTCTTCCCAGAACAGAATTAATTTTTGCTGTGCAGCTGAATTTACTGATGATGGGATGGCCAATATATGATGGGNCTTCCCTTGGTACATCCATTCTCATGGCTTCTCCCAGTGTGTGTGCCCCAGTGGTTTTGATATTCAGCCCTTATACTGATGTTCCTCTGCTAGACCACTCAAGCTGTTCACAAAAACCCTTGGCCTGTGAGCAGGGCTTTCAAGATCTTCTTGTGTGCTCTGAAACGTTGCCTAGTATTTGGCTTCAGCAAGCTGGTATGGAGCACGCTGGTAACCACTGCTTTCTTCTGGAAGCCTGTAGGTTTCTGACTGAGTCCCTTGCTCTGCATGTCCGTGAAATTCCAGATAGGTGAAAGAAACCCTGCTTCCAGCATTTCTTGCCTTAAAAAAACCACCTACTGTAGTTTAAAGCCCTTGAGTTATAAATTGTGGCGTCTCTGAAGTGTATTTGTAGCATAGATGTACTACACAAAATCACAGAACAAGAAGACATCCCTATTTTCAGCTTACTGGGAGGTGAGATAAAAGTAGCACATCACATGTCAGATTCTTGATCAGCTATAAGGAAAAAAATATCCCAGACAGTACTGGCTGCTTGAATGATGTCTTCCCAGAACAGAATTAATTTTTGCTGTGCAGCTGAATTTACTGATGATGGGATGGCCAATATATGATGGGGTGTTGCTGTCAGCAGCTTGGCAATAAGACACAGCAATAAGGGACAGGCCCAGCACTCAGACAGCTGAGTAACATTTGTAAAGGTAATTGTACAGCTTTGCAGGTGCTGAAACCATGTGCTCTGATATGCTACGTTTGCATGTAAGCTCAAAGCCAAAGGTTTAAAACACTCAGCATTGCAAAATAGTCTTATGGTATTTAGTATATGGAAATGACCTCCAAAAGAATAGCAAGAGCATAAATGGAACAAACAGACCTTTTTTTGGGAAGAAATTTTACCTAATGATGGCATTTCTCAGGGCCTTGTGTCACATAGACAAATCCAATGAGGGTAAATGCTCTCTGTTATCCTAGGATAAGGTGGCAGATCCTGGAGAAAGACTCAGTCTTGCCTTGCAGCAGCCCACTCAAGCAGTCACAGCACTGTGACTGGGAGCAGGCTGCCATGTCTGCCTGTGACCCTGGGCGATTGCTCAGCAGCTTGTGTGTGCTGGGCAGGCAGCTGCTGCTGGGCTGTTGCCTGTGGAAGTAGCTGGTTGTTTAGGTCTAGCCTGGAGGTGATTTTTGTCAGCTGCAGACTTTCCCCTACCTGCAGCTCTAGGCATCCCTGGAGGAGTGGAAAGAAGTGTGTGCATGGACGTGTGAAAGTGAATTGTGAGCATATTGCTGGGCTCCTGAAGTGCTTATGGGATTTTTAACGGCCAGTTTTGGATGACACAGTTCAACAAACTTATTGTTGATGCTTTCTGATAAAGTGGTTCTTACAGCCCTCAATTCAGCCAGGCATTTCAAGACACGTTGAAAGTCAACGTCTTTTAGAAAGGCGTTGGAACACTGAATTCAGCAGTTGTAAACATGTACGTAAACCTTAAATACCTAAATAACCAAATCTTGTGACATGGTACTGCACATCATAGAAAATCTACATGTGAGACAAGTGCCTCAGGTGCTCAGACATGGGTATCTAACGCTTTTTTAGATGCCCTTGAGCACCTAAGACACATGGCAAAAAACCTATAGAAGTCTTGCATCTGTCTGTAGCTGGAGGCCCAGGGGTGCATGCTCAAAATGCCTCTGTCAGTTCTCACCTCCTTGCACATTCACAACAGTGTAAACTTAAAGGAACGGTAAAGTAGGTTGAAAGTGGATTGTAATGTGAGAAGTATTCTTATGAGGATAAATTTTCGTCGTCAGCTCTTCAGATTATTCTTGGATGTATTTGTCAGTGTAGATCTTGATATATTCCTAAGTAGCCATTTTCTAACCCCCTAAAACTTCCTGAACTTCCACTGTGATGCTACTGTGGCATACAATAAGCTAGTAGGGGAGTTTGCTACCATCTTAGAATCATAGAATCATTTGGATTGGAAAAGAATTTTGAGATCGTTGAATCCAACCATTAACTTAGCACTGCCAAATACCACTAAACCATGTCCCTGAGCTCCACATCTACATATCTTTTAAATACCTCCAGGGATGGTGACTCAACCACTTCCCCGGGCAGCCTGTTCCAATGCTTGACAACCCTTTCGGTGAAGACATTTTTCCTAATATCCAATCTAAACCTCCCCTGGCACAACTTGAGGCTTTCTCGTCTTTGTCCTATCACTTGTCACTTGGGAATCTTCTGATGATGTTGCTCTGTTTTAAATTATCAGAAAATGTCTGCACCTGCCTAGTCTGCCAAGGAGCCTACAAAAGGCTCAGGAAACTCAAGAGGGGAAAGCGATTGATAATTGATGTGACAAGGACAATCCTTGCAGAGACAGAGGGAAGAAAGGCTTCTTCATTTCTGCAGTAGCTTATAGAGACTTGTAATCCTGCTCTATTTTGGGAGAGAAGTGGTGGAGAGAGATAAACATTTTACTGGTGAATAGAGGCAGTCACACAAGCAAATAAACAGTGAAGGACTTCAATGACTTCAGAATCTATCTCTTTGATTTTAATCAGTAGTGATTATGCCACAGTAGTCAAGAGACAGTCAGTGTAACATAATGAATTGTTGTTCACGCTTTCCTACAGTTCAAGGTTTCTGGAATTTAGAATATTTGAAGCACCTCCAGGTAAATGACATAAAAAAACCAAGCGATGTTTGCATGATTGTATAGGATGCTTGTTCTCAAAACAAGGGAAGAAGACAAAGGCCCATCACTCAATTGCAGCAGTTTGTGTTGTTCATTGATGCCCTCTAGGTCCATGCTATACTTATCAATCCTGTATAAAATATAAGCAATGAATGGGTGAGGACATCTCTGCTGAGTGATAGTGTTGACATGAAATGAGAAATGTCAGATCAACAGGCTGAAGCACTCTTTTGTTTAAACAAATTTCAGGAATGGGCTCTTGTCTGTATAGCATTTGCTTCTAATAATGCTTCCACTCATTAAATATATCAAAGCCACTTATATGGACAATTTATTCCAAGCCCATGTGCTCAACTCATTGAGCCTTCAAGGCACTTGAGCCTTCTTGCAACAATGGCATACTAATTGAATTCTCTTTTGAGGTACTTTATTTGTAGAGAAGGACTATTTTCTTCACAAAGTCATTTAGGTACTGGAAAAGTAGCAGAATGGGTGGGGCAGAAAGGTGTTTCAGCAAGTGTGTGAGTGAACAAGTGGACATTTCCTAGAGTAGTAAGCTCTCAAAAGTTTCCAGAGGGCCCTGAATGCCATCGGTAAAATTTCCATTCACATGGAGTCTCAAGTCTACTAGTCTTGTTTTCTTTACCTGCTTTGTCACATTTCATTTGTCTGATTTAAATGAGAAGAAATTTCGTACTCTTCCACAATACAAATGTCGAAGTTACAAGAAGATCCTGTGTATGTTATTGCTCACTGAGGAAATCGAACTTCAGTGAAAACTGCTATCTTTCATGCTTCTCTTTTTCATGCTTACAGAAAGGATATAAGAGCACTTAAAAATTCATCAGATATTTGCTCTTCTAGCTGCATGTTCTTTATTCTTTAGTCTGGTTACCTATGCAAATTTATTGCTGTATTCTCATTTGACTTCATCTTCTGTTGTAGAATCACATTTCACCAGCCTCCATTTCCACTGTCTTTATTGCTCGTAAGTTGCAATAAATATAATTTTCCCAGTCAGGCCTAGTGAAAGACATAGCTGTGGATGTAAATTTAGCACACAGTGATGCATGCATTGTGTATGCTAATTCTTAAAAAACAGGTCAAGATTGTAGTGCTGTGCTGCACAATCCATGCAGAAACAGCTATTGCACCAAATGTTGCATGACATAACTTCTGACAGGTGTAGGCGTTGGTTTACAGACAACTTGAAAATTATCTGTCCTGTAAAATTGGTTGTGAATTGTCATTTCAACATAAATTCATGCTTTCTCTTGCTGAGGAGCACTGGGGCATCCATATTGCCCTTTGTACACTCCTTCCCAATTCAGAGCCACAGGAATATGTAAGGGAGGCAATGCTTGCTGTGACGCTTACGCCTCATAAATTCATAAAGCTAGGAAGGGCACGGTGCAAACCTCTGACTGCCCCACAGCCATCTTATTGGCCACAGCTTTATATGCTGCATCCTGTGTAGACACAGACCATTTCATAATTCTTACAAATAAGGGTTAGAGGCAGGAAAATATCAGGTGAAGTGCAGAGGCCACAGACTGTTAAGAAGGGATTTCATCTAACTGACACCATGAACATTTCATCACTCGAGATCCCTTACACTTAGGCTTTGCTGGACCTCAGCTGGCAGAAACTAGAGTAGCGCCTTAACCCTGACATGTGATCAGGATAACTTAAGAAATTAAAACCTTCCCCTTCTGCATGAAGAAGAGAAGGAAGTCTGTCTTGGTCTCTACAGAAGGCAATGGCATCAGTGGGATGTGAACCATGCTCCTTCCGTACTGTACTGGTTTTGGCTGGGATAGAGTTTATTTTCTTCATAGTAGCTCTTATGGTGCTATGTTTTGAATTTGTGACCAAAGTAGTGTTGGTAACACACAGATGTTTTAGTTAGTGCTGAACAGTGCTGGCAGAGAGCTAGCACAGAGCCAAGGACATTTTTCTGTTTCTCACACTGCCCCGCCAGTGAGTCAACTGGGGTGCACACAAGGTTGGGAGGGGACACAGCCGGGACAGCCGACCTCAACTGACCAAAGGGATATCCCACACCATACGATGTTGTGTTCAGCAATAAAAGCTATGGAGAAGAAAGAGGAAGGAGCGATGTTCGCAGTTATGGTGGTTGTCTTCCCAAATAACCATTAGCCTTACTTCTTTGAAGCCTTACTTTCCTGGATATGGCTAAACATCTGCCTGCTGATGTTTAGCTATACCCAGGAAATTTACTTTGCTTTATCTATTAAACTATCTTTATGTCAACCCACAAGTTTTCACACTTTTATCCTTCTGATTCTCTCCCCCATCCCACCGGGGTGGAGTGAGTGAGCAGCTGCATGGGGCTGGGCTGCCTACTAGGGTTAACCCACAACGGTAACACTCTTCTGAAAGACCTTCGGCAAAATATAAACCATGAAAATGGCCATATTTTCCATGCATTTTGTCCAGTACAATATATTTCAAAGGACTTGTGGAAAAATGTGGTATTGTTGTTAGCAAAGTCAGCCTTGAAAGACTTGCCCCTATGCTGGAAGTCTTGCGTGCTGGCTCCTTTCTTCAAGAATCACAGAAGGGTTTGAATTAGAAAGAATCTTTAAAGATCATCTAGTCCAAGAAGTGGCAGTTTGGTCTTACCATGCACTTTGGTGGAGCTCTTTCTGTTGAGGGCATATGTGTTATGAACAACTTGAGCAAGTCGCTTGACTGGGAAAGTCTGAACTTCTGAACCCAGTGCTAGTGATTCACTAACATCTGGCAGCCAGCACCATAATTGCATTGTAGCAGGAAAGAAAAAAACCTGGTACTCAGCAAAGGTTGTTTAAGCAGTCATTAGGATCTCAAATAAATATGGTGAAATATTTTCTTGCTAAAATATTATTTGCAGTAATTGTGTATTTTATTTTTAACAGCTCAGTGTGTTTGTTACCTGCCTGATTTTTTATTCAGACTTAAACTGTAACAGCTTATTTAAAACTGCATTTATTATTTTTCCTATGCAGGCTACATAAATGAGTGTCAATAGTAACAGCATGGAAATGAATCAATTTGTAATTGCAGTAACATTAAATCTATTTTGCTAGTGTCTGAATGGAAAACATTTCAGATGAAAAATTAATTCCACCCACTTGAAACAGGAAATCAAAAGTTGTGCTTTAGTCTTTGCCCTTTAAAAAAAGCTGCCAGTCAGCTTTTCTTATTTTCTTTTTTTTTGTATTTCAACTTTTCTGTGAAAATGAAAGACACTGTTCTTTCTTTAAAATGGGATTATTTAAGGAAAGAAAAATGAAGTCTGTATTGGAAATACTTAATACCGTGCTTCAGGGAAACTAACTTAAACTGCAAAGAACCAGTAAATAGGTTTATTTGATGAATATACCTGAAAAGAATTTCTCAAACAAACAAACGGCAAATGAAGTACCCATAAGGTATTTTGTGCTGTTGTCCAAGCCTCATGACCCATGCATGTCTTCCTCCTTCTTGTGAAAGACAGATAATTGCAGATGCAAGTTGTCGTTTGAGCTCCTAAGGGTCCACCTATGCATGCAAGTGTGAGGCAACAAGAATATGTATACGATCGTGTGTTCATACACAGCTCGTTCAGCTGCCAGTCAGAACAACTGCCTGCTGAAAAACACCATGTTAAGGACTTGGAAAGATGCAATAGCAGACCTAAAAATAATGCGGGAAATGACTTGATAAAAACATACTTAATGCCAGATCCATCCCAACTTAATTAGCAAGTCACGCATAGGCTGTCTGTAGTGTTCTTTAGGAGACAAATGTTTTGAATATAACAAGTTATATGCACCATAGTT
Source organism: Steatornis caripensis (assembly GCA_013398225.1). Taxonomy (NCBI): domain Eukaryota; kingdom Metazoa; phylum Chordata; class Aves; order Caprimulgiformes; family Steatornithidae; genus Steatornis; species Steatornis caripensis. The sequence continues at coordinate 49,237 of VZSC01004313.1, forward strand.
TTTTAAGCCTATTATGAACAGAAAAAAATTATCTTGAAAGTAAAATTTATGACAAGAATGCAAATGAAAAGTTCTAGAAAGGAAGAAAAGAGGCCAAAAAAAAGGTGATGGGGCAGATGGGGTAGTGCCTTGTTCCTTATAGTTTGCGTGTGGCATCTTGAAGCCTAGTTGCAGACAACCAAGTTCCACAGGAGTGAAAGGCAGCAGAGAGAGAGTAGCCAAGGCCACTTTGGCATATGGGGGAGAGTATACAGCCGTGTCTTTGGCTCCATGCTGGTCCTGGCAGCCATTTAGCAACAGCAAAAAGAGAGATGTGGTGCTGGGAAGAATCTACAGGAACTTGGCTATGAGGTGGACTGGGGAACAGGGCCTCCATTGTTTGTTTTATAATTTACTTATGATGCTGAAATGATTAAAGAAATACGTAATTGTTAAATGAAGTCTGGAGAACCACTTTCTATTTTAGGCACTTACACTTGTAATTCCATTTCCTAATGTGAAATTATGGGTTTAACTGTTACCTTATTACAATAAATTAATGTTTTTCCTTTGCCTACAAATATAGACTCAGTGTCATGCAAACACAGGATATTCCACTCCTTCGTGTGTTGCAAATCCAGAGTAAATCCATCCTTGTGTAATTTTCTGCAGACCTCTTTTCTTCATTGATGGTTGATAACCTTGTCTTCTTTGCAAGAAGCAAAAGATGTTTGAAGATAGAATCTAGTTCAAAGGGCAAAGGTTAATTAGGATAATATTAATAGTGGCATTAAAAACTAAAATACCTTTAACAATTAATTGTCCTAAGTGTGTGAAGATGGAGTCTGGCTCAGCACAAATGAAGAAAAACTGATTTTGCTTCCTGAAGTTCCCAAGTGAAAATGAAGATGCTCCAAGGGTCGGCTCCCAAAGTCAGTTATTGTTGTCACTGACAAAACTGCAAGTAGTGAGTGACACCATGACACAATGAGTGAGTTAGAAATGAGAAGCTACTGTTCAACTGAAGATGTTGAAACTTTGGAGTTCATTAGTGTCTTTTTAATACATTTCCACTGAAATGCTATCTGAGGCAGTTCCACTGAAAAGTAGGAGAGAACCAGATTGTCTTTTTTTGCAGGACTTTTCAAAACATTCAAATTTGTTTTAAACTGTTAGTTGTTGACACTTCCCACAAAAATAATTCAGAATTGTTTGGAAATCTACTTGGATGTTACAGTTTAGCAATGACACTAAAATGCTTTGACTAACTTTTGCTTTTTAACACCATGACATTGTGAAATCAAATGTCATTTCAAGCTGAAAACTCAAATCTTGTGTTTTGAAAAGATTTGAAAGAACTGGATTGGCAGAATGTCCTGAGAGAACTGATTTTTTTTCTTTTTCTTTTTTTTTTTTTCCCAAATGAAATTTCACTGCAAGTGATATGTGCCTACAGGAAGGTTCTGTTTTGTCAAAGCATTTTTTTTTTCAGTGGAAAACATATTCTGTAGGAAAAAAAAGTTTGACTGGTGCAAGTCCTCAAGACTTGTTGATCAGCAAAACTTTAGGTGCTTAAATCCTATATAACCACTGCATAATGCATGATTTAAAAAAGATAAGATTTTACCATTTTTTAAGACTGACAGAATGAACTGCAGAGATAATAGGCTTAGCCTGAAGATGCTAATTCTATTAACATACCATATGCCAGTAATGTCTTTCCTTTGCTATTTCAGATGCATATTTCTGGACAGCCAGAAGGAATGGCTCTATTGCCTTCATTTCTGCCAGCTTATGCTATGGGTTGATTTTTCAAAAATTGGAGCCTTAGTGGCTCCATTTGTGCCCAAATAAATTCACATGGATTTTGGGCATTTTTTTTGTGTTTTAACTGTGTTTTGACAGCTATCTACCACAGCTTCAGTTGCAGCAGGCTGTATCCAGATAAATGCTGAAAGGAGCATGACCTTTGTTTGTATGGATGCAGACATGGATGCAGAACGCAGGCAAAGGGATTTGAAAATGATAGGTATTCCAGAAAAGCAGGTACTTACATGAATGCCTATTTGAGATGAAGTTCTCATATACGTCCATTTTCTTACCCAGATATTGATCGCTATTCTGTGCTTAGTTACTGGACTTGGGTAAAGTACACACAGAAGGGCTGCTACACAAAATGAGTTCTAACTGGTGAGGCTTGTGAAAGGCATTGACAAAAGGCTGTATGGAGGCAGACGCAAGCACAGCAGATGACACAAGGCAGGCTAATGCCTTCAGTTTCTTTTTTTTTGGCTTTATTTTCTCCCAAAAGGGTATCGGTGAGAGGATACTTAATGTAATTAGTTATAACATAGGCATAGAAGCTTACACTAGAAAAGGAACAGGTCATGATAAAGAATATTTACATTCAAGTAAATTGGAGGCATTTTAGCTGGCAGGTTCCAAAGGAGCTCTCCCACATGTACTTAGGGAGGAATTGCAGCAGTCTCCGATCCACTTGCAAGCACCTCCCAGAAATCCTGGCTAAGGGGAGTCCAGGGGGCAGGTGAATGACCATTGCACAGGTCTCCAAGAAGGAAACAGAAGGACAACCTAGTGAATAAAGCAGTTTAAAGGCCCATACAGACAATAATTTCGTGATATACGGCAGCTAATACGGATTAGTCAAGAACAAGCCATATGAAACCACCTGTTTGACTAATGAAAGGGAAGTAAAAGGTGTGATATATCTTGACCTGAGTGTGACTTTTGACACTGTCTTGCATAAGCAAGTTAAGAAAATATGATCCAGATGAAATGATGATGAGTTGAGTGAATAATTACATTAAAATTGCTCTAGAAACTGTCAAGAATTATCCCATCTTAAATTAGCACCATGTTTTAAGTGGAGTCCTGCAGAGGTCTCTCTATTTTACTCAGTATAGACATGAATGACTTAGAGGATGGACTATGACAAATGCTCATAATCTTTTCAAATGAAAAAAAAATTGGTANACAGACAATAATTTCGTGATATATGGCAGCTAATATGGATTAGTCAAGAACAAGCCATATGAAACCACCTATTTGACTAATGAAAGGGAAGTAAAAGGTGTGATATATCTTGACCTGAGTGTGACTTTTGACACTGTCTTGCATCAGCAAGTTAAGAAAATATGATCCAGATGAAATGATGATGAGTTGAGTGAATAATTACATTAAAATTGCTCTAGAAACTGTCAAGAATTATCCCATCTTAAATTAGCACCATGTTTTAAGTGGAGTCCTGCAGAGGTCTCTCTATTTTACTCAGTATAGACATGAATGACTTAGAGGATGGACTATGACAAATGCTCATAATCTTTTCAAATGAAAAAAAAATTGGTATGAATTGACAGCACTTTGACAGGTAGGATTTTAATTCAAAATAATCTAGATATATTGGAGAAGCGATCCAAAATCAACAAGATAGAGTTCAACCAAGGCAAGAGCAAAGAACAGTGACAAGGAAAGAAAAACGTGAAAGGCAGCTATAAAATGAGAAATATCTGCCAGTGCAGCTGTACTGTGAAAAAGCATTTGAGAATTGGAGTGGAGTACAAGCTGGATCCTTTCTGGGGATGTATTAGCAAAAATGTAATGTGCAAAGCACATGGTAATAAATGTATGTTTCTCCACACTGCTGGTGAGACCTCAGTCGGAGTACTGGAAGGAATCTTTAAAGTGGAATGAGAATACGTAGGAGATATATAGAAAATAGGAACAAGGATGATAAAAACTAGGTTGTATAAGAAAAGCCTGAAGGAATTGTGTTTTTTGTAGAAACGAAGGTCAGTAAGCAGACATGATAATCGTTTCTAGTGTTTAAACTGATTGATACAGCTAGAGTGGTGACCATTATTCTCTGTAACTGGGTGGTAAAATAGGAACTAATCAGCTTAACTAACAAAATAGAGGTTCAGATGTGAACTGGAAGACAGCATTTTGGGATATTATTGGATCATTGTCTTTGGACAGTATTTCAGATAGTTCAGGACGGTGCCTATTAGAGAGACTTTCCTGGTGATTGGTTATACCTATGAGGGATCAGAGGAAGGTGTTGATTAACACAACTTAGAGAGCATCACCCAGCCCCGGTTTTTTTGAATGATTTGTTGATTAGCATTACCTCAAGGGGACACTCTGTTGAGAAGGAAATTTTTAAAGATATGCTAACAGCCTTCTTATCACACAAGGACTGATGGACTGAGCAGGAGAAGGTGCCGGCAGGTGAAGACCTTGGTGCATACATTGCGTGGTACCTGCTGTTTGGAACGGCTGGCTGCATAAAAGCATCAGTGTGCACTGGTCATGTCTGTCTGTCTCAAAACTGGCACAATCTCTGAGAAGAAAGCAATTATTTTGACAATGCAAATTCTGAATTTTAACTGGGGCAGTGTTCTCGCTTGGGTTTTAAATTGACTAAAATTTGGCTGTGTGGAAGGAAGCAATTTTTTACCACAGAAAGTAATCCTTGTGAAACTCCTCTACCTAAGATACTCAGAAATAAAATAAAAAGTTCCATCAGCAGACTGGCATTGTCGGTTGCTAACACGAATGCATGCAAGGAGAAATATATTCTTTACCTGGTATGCTTTTATATTCTGTGCTGAACTGCGTCACCTCCTACCTTTTGTGTCTGTGAAAATGTAGAACAGTTTTCATTTCCTTTGGGCAGGCTTCCTTCCCAGGTATGTAGTGCCAGATACGTAGGGATCCCCCAGATACCTAATAATCAGGAAAGAAAATAAACATTCACAGGTGATAGTGACAGACAGTTGGTTTCAAGGTTGTCAAAGCCTGAGGCTAGTAAATGATGATAATGATTTACCTGAGACTGCAGTCCTGCCTTGCATTAAGCCTAGTGCAGTGGTCTTTGCTGCTACCTGGGAGCGTGACAAATTATTGTCCAAAATGATGCCAGAAGCTGGGCTCATTAACCTTGAGATCAAGCCAAAGTTCAGTACCCTGGGGTACAACTGCCTTACATGTTGGGTCAGAGATGACTTGCGAATGTTGTTGGCAGGCAGCAGAGAAAAAAAGTTTTGGGGCTGAGTTGTTGCAAGCTCATAAATCTGAGATGTCTTAACATCATTGCCTGCAAGTTAAAGTGAATAGAAACAAGTTCTCTTACAATTCCTTTTCTTTGAGATGATCTGTGAATAGTCATAAAATGTCTTAGTGTGTGTCCTGGATTTATTTGCGGAATATACGAACTTGTCCTGTTTCAGCTTCTACTGTATTTCATTTGAGGGTAAGAGGATGTTTAGCCAGCCGAGTCAATGGGTATTCCCTTTTATCCTTATCAATGTATGGTGCTTTCTGCCCTAAGACTGTAATCCTGTGATCCATTGGTGAAAACTTTGTGCCTTTTTTGCTATACAGCGCTAGGACTGAGTGGCTGAATGCTGGCTTGGTACGTTTTAATCAACAGAACATTTCTGGAGGAAAACTTTGTGTAAAATTTTATATGTGAACATATCTTAGGGGCTAGACCTGTACTTTTCCCCCCTGACCATAGGTTTCTGTCCAGACCAGCAAACTAAGAGTTCAGTTTAATGTCCACTGATAAAAGTAGAAAGATTTCCTTTGCCAGTACTGAAACTTTGGCTTTGCTCCTTAATGGGGAATTTTTTAATAGAAAACTATCACTTGATTATTCACTCTTTTTTGTATTGTGAATCAACTTGATGGACAAGCTGTTGTGTAAATACGTATTATGATAATATTGAATGCAAGTGAGCTCAGAGAGTACAGAAAAATAAAGTAAGACCTGAAGGCATACTGAAAAAAAGATTGCTTCTTACTTTAGTGTAGGTTTTTATGGGTTTGTGTTGAACAAGGATAGCTATATATATCCCAGCTTCTGGAACAGGTAGAGGATCCATCTGTAACTGAACTCCAGTAAATTCTTGGTTCAGATGGTGTCAAAATCACCAGGTAAAGCATCAGATAAAAATCCTTTTCTAAGGAGCAGATTAAATTATCTATACTGTCTGTATTCACAGAATCATAAAATAACAATCCTTGATGCTTTGATTTCAGACAAGTCTTTTTAGTGTAGATTTGCCTTTAGGTTGTGAGGAGACACAACTCCTCAGTTTACTATAAATTTTCCAGCTTCTACTGAGTGGGAAATCCTGTGACTTCATAGAAAACCATGTAATCTGTGCAGGAGGCTCTGTGAGAGAGTCTTGAAGATCCTGCTTGCACTTATACTAAGGTTGAAGAGATTTTTTGAAATTAGAAGATCCCACCCAGGAAAACTCTTCGCCATGTACAGAAACATATCCCTACTCAGGAGACTGAAATGTGTACTTTAAGTTAAGTAGATGTATTGGCAATCTCTACGTCAGTGGAACATCAGGTTATGCTTGATTTTAAGGAAATGACATAAGCATGTGTTCAATAGGTCTGTTTTGATTTGAGACTTATGGAAGGACTTCAAGATTTGGTTTCATGTGAAGCCTGTCATTTTGGGAGAGCTGGGAAGACCTTCTCCTCTTTTTAAACACATTTGCAAACACAGAAGCCAAAGTCCATCCTACTGAGCCTAAGACACCTTACTGAGGGCTAACGCAGGAGGCTGGTCCCGCTGGGGATCTTCCTAGCCAGCAGTGGTAGCATCCACTTGAGACCTGCCTCTACATTCAGAGGGTCTAACTCTCACAAAGTTGGATGGTTGAGTATCTCCCTTTGTAGCAGAAGTCAAATCACACCTAGTGAATGATCAACCCCTGTGCTCGTATAAAGGATAACACAGCATGGCAGATCCTCACAGAAGGGCCTTCAATCAAGAAAATCAAATATCTGCCACCTCTGACAGCCCGTTGTTTTGCCACATCCCAGGGCTGAGACGTTAAGAAGCAACAGCAATAAAGTCACAGGAGGTTTATAGTCTTATGGATGTGCTGAGTACCACAGCCTGGGAGTTAATGAAAAGACTGGAAACCAGAAGTTCATTATTTTCTGGAAAATCTCATGCTTCTCAAACCAAGCTCCCAACCACATAGGAAATAGCTCATGAATTTGACTTCCTCAAGGCTGGTATTACTGGCTAATGTTTTTCAGTGCCAGTGTGACCTGATTACAAGGTTTTAGCAATAGGCCAGAAGATGGCACTGAACACAGTGAGCCTCCAATGATTCTAGGCTGTGCTATGTTTGCAGATCCCTTGCCTGCTCATATCAGTTGGCCAACATGCCCACAAGCCATGTTTTTGTATTAGCATGGTACCAAGCAGAGTTTGGAAGGCACAGTCCCTCAGTAGATCCTAACAGTCTGAGCTCTGTGCCTTTGCTAAAAGCAGCTGTACGGCTTCTAGACATCTTGGAGTGCAAACAACATTCACCTGAATGGTGAATGTTTGGTAGGCATAGCCTACCAAAACCACAGCAACTGAAAAGTTGATAGGGCTGTATTCTACTGCTCTGTAGCAGGGGTGAACAGGTCAACCGCTGTACCTACACAATGTGATGTAGAGTATGAGAGCATGAGAGTCCCTTTTAACTCACCTCCCACTGTGGATCCACACCTGTGGACCTCTGTGAAATAATAGCAGGACTGTCGCAAAGTCCTGGAGACTTAATGGGGGTCTCTCAGGTTACAATTTTTTAGGATAAAGCACTTTTGAACTGAAATGTTTTATTTCATTCTACAAAACAGAAGTCTGACATTTCTCATAGTCCTGTACAGAAATATGGAGAATAAAACACCTAGAAAATAGTTAGTCAAGGAAATATGAAAGGGATCAATGGTAGACAGTCAAAAGAAGGAACAACTCCATGAAAAGTGACAGGAGTTTCTCACTCCTGCTAACTGCGTAAACCCCCAGACCACATGAAAATTTGTCCTGACAGCCTGTAAAGTTGATGGCTGGTGTTTGAACTCTGCTGAAGGATGAGCTGCTGAGTAGAAGGAGTGAAATTGCAATCATTAGAAGGAAATTAACAGATTTAGATGAAACGAACAGGTGCTGACAAACATTGCCGTGTCTCCTCCTTGGGTAAAACCAAGGATGAACACCAGGAAGCATGTGGCAGCAATAGGAAATTATCCCATAGAGAAATATTAAGGAATGTCTTAATTAAACTGTTAAAACTGACAAGTGAGAAAGAGATTAAACCTGAAACTGGTTAATTAAATAGTGAATTGCTGTATTTTTAATAACTAAAGATGAGAAATGCTAATAAAAATATTGGCCTTTTAAGTGAATCTTTGATATTAATGAAAACATTTTAGCATGCAGAACAGCTTGTGCTCTAAAAAGCTTTCACAGATGATCTCCAAATGTTCCATTGTCCTCCTTCACCTTCACCCCTTTGCCTTTCTTTCCTTTCGTTCAGCCATTTGATGTAATTTACATCATTCCTCCTTGTTGCTTCTTTCTCTGGGTCCCTGTGGTTAGTTGTCCCACGAGTCAGATGTGCCCATGCTCCCCTATGCATGGAAAGCAGATCTTGGGAGGACAAACAGCCTGAAAATTAAGGACTTGCCTTCATGTTGATTTACGGGTGTCAGCTTGCATTACTGTGAATTTTGGTTTGTGCATTGGTGCTTTGGGGCATCTAATACTGAGTCACCAAGTGGAACCGTTTTCCTAGCTAAACTTTCTCAGTTTTGGTGTTTAGGTTGTTTCATCAATGATGCAATAGATACTGACACTGTTGGCTGACCTGCTAGGATTTGGGCATTAAAAAACTGGAGAAAGCATTCTGTAAATTATTTTTTCTATTTTCACAACTCTTGGTTGAAGTATTAGTAATTTCCGATAACCTTTAGCAAATACTTACTCAGCATCTCCTAACTGTTTATTTGTAGGGCTATAAATGTCTGCATTTCCATTTGCAGTGTTTCAGCTCTCTCTACCTCATCTTTGAAAAATCTACTACAGCAACTTTGAAATCTATCCTTCAAAATATATTTAGAATGTCTTTTACTTTCATTTTTACCTTCGTTCTCTTTTCTCTGTCTCCTTCATCCTTTTAAAAAGTAATAATTTCCCTACTCTTCCAGCTTGCTGATTGATTTGTTTTTCTTCACAAACTGTCTGAGGGTTGTATAATGAAGCTCAAATACATAAGTTTCAAACTCTTCCATCATTCTCACTTCCCTTTGGAATCTTATGACTTTTGTATTCACTTCTAAAACATCTGAATCTAAGATGGAATAAAGTTTCCAAACAGTAATTCATCTAAATGTGTCCCGCTCCTTAATTTCTGGGTTCATGGTTGTCTCTGCCTCATACAGTTTACACAAGGGACAACTGGGTAATATATCTGGAAGCAGAAGACAGATTTTTTGTTCACAAAAATTTAATATTGTACTCAGTACCTTCTGTACTTTCTGTAATACCTAAATTAACATTTAATTTGAATTACGCAGAAACCAGTGACATGTAGGAGTAAAACCCCTGCACTTGCTAGAGCAATGACAACTTATTTCTTACTACAGTTGAGGCAATGATGGATTATTTTGCAGTGCTTCTCAGATATACAGCACTCATATAGTACTATAAATATTGTTTTTGCTGTTGTTTTGAATACAAATAACAAGTTGTCACTCTTCTTAGCGTCCTCCTTGCTTTAAAAAAAGAAAAGTGTCTGTGGAAGACTATAAGCATGCTGAAATGCACATGGGAAAAGTTCACCCTCCCCCAGTTTTTGGCTATGAATCTATAGATCAAGGAAAAATACTGAGTTTTGAAAGGAAGTAGGAAAGAAAAATTATGAAGGCAAAAAAGTAACTTTTTACTGATGAGCTCTTTTTTCTTTGTCTTCTAATTTCAGAAAAAGCTCTGGAAGTCTGAAGACTTTCTTTTCATTCATCAGTTCAACACCCTCCCAACAATGAGTAAAAGTGACATAATTTCCTAGGAGAGATTTTCGTTCAGAATAGGCTCTTCAGCAGTCACCAAGCCTGAGCTGCCACCTCTCTGCCAAAGCTGAACTTTGAAGCCTGATGCAGCTCCCAGTGGGAAGGATAATGTTATCAGGCCAGTCATGGGATTTGCAAATAAAGACCTTTAAAGTGATTTAGCTTATTAGGCAGGCAGTGGAGAACATGAAGTGCATCTTTAATTTATTACTTTGATATTATCTTTTGCTGGGCAGGAATGTATGTCTACGTTGTATGTATTTCAGTAAGGTCTTCATTATGGGTCCACTGGGAGATTTCCAGTATTTTAATCTGAAGGCAATTTACTTGGTCCTTGCTTATTATCAATGCTCTGGTTTATCAGAAGTGTCAGTTTATTGCATGTTTTTTCCTGGCAGTTCAGCAGCAGAGAAGAGAGAAGAATCACAGAATGGTAGGGGTTGGAAAGGACCTCTGGAGATCATCTAGTCCAACTCCTCTGCTAAAGCAGGTGCACCTAGGTCATGTTGCACAGGAACGTGTCCAGGTGGGTTTTGAATATCTCCAGAGAAGGAGACTCCTCAACCTCCCTGGGCAGCCAGTTCCAGGGCTCTGTCACTCTTACAGTAAAGAAGCT
>VZSC01004313.1:60359-75327 GCA_013398225.1 Steatornis caripensis
CTGTTGTCCACCAGCCCTCCCAGGTCCTTCTCTGCAGAGCTGCTTTGCAGCAAGTCAACCCCCAGCTTGTACTGGTGGCATGGGGTTGTTCCTCCCCTGGTGTAAGACCCTACGCTTACCTTTGTTGAACTTCATCAGGTTCCTCTCTGCCCAACCTTCCAGACTGTCCAGGTCTTACTGAATGACAGCACAGCCTTCTGGTGAGTCAGTCACTCCTTTCAGCTTTGTATAATCAGCAAACTTCCTGAGGGTACACTCTGTTCCTTCATCTAAATCTTTGATGAACATGTTGAGCAGGACTGGACCCAGTACTGACTCCTGAGGAACAGCACTAATCACAAACCTCCAACTAGACTCTGTGCCACTGACCACANCAAAAGCCTTGCTGAAGTTGAGGTAAACAACATCCACTGCTCTCCCTTCATCTACCCATCCAGTCATGCCATCATAGAAGGCTATCAGATTAGTCAAGCAGGGTTTCCCCTTGGTGAATCCATGTTGACTACTCCCGATAGCCTTATTTTCTTCCATATGCTTAGAGATGACATCCAGAATGATCTGTTCCATCCCCCTTCCAGGGATGGAGGTGAGGCTGACTGCCCTGTAGTTTCTCGGGTCCTCCTTCTTGCGCTTTTTGAAGATTGACATGGTTACCCCATATCCCATGATGCTTCCTCTTTTAAGGAAAGCTGAAGTATCTTTGATATTTGTCATTCAGACGTGATCTCTGCATGAGCTGGGGTGGATCTTATTGTCTGTGATTTTCTATGTGCTCTTCTCTCGCTCAGCCAGTGAGCTATATGGGATAAGACACAGTATACTGAGTGCAAGAGATGGAGTTTTAGGTCTTCACCATACAGATCTTCATCATCAATCCCTCATCCAGCAGCAGCCCACATATATTAGGTATGAACGACAATAGCACTGAGCTCTGTGGGATGCCTCCAGATCCATCCATGCTTAGGGGATATGAATTGTTATCTATCTGCTTGCTTCCCTTTGAGATCACTTGGTAAAGAAGAGCAGGATCAGTTAAAGGCAACCTGGTCCTCTCCTTCCAGGCAGTTTAGTCAGCTAAGTAGACAGTCATGCAGGCTGCTGCCAAGTCTGATGGTATTCACCATGGCAAGTTCTAGTTTAGCTGAAACCTGGAAAGTAACTTGTTCAAAGCAGTTTCCTCTTACTAAAGAGAACATTCTCTGATAGAATTTACAGGTAATGTATATCACAATTTCATATCTATTTTTTCCAAAATACCCTGGTCTGCATCTACACTCCATACTTTCTCCAAGAAAAAGTCACAGAGGAATCTTCCTAATAATTTGGGAAAAACACATCAATCCATCTGTCAGTGACTCTGACCAACAAGACAGAATGGAAAGAACAGCACGGAGTGGAAACAGCATAGCCAAAATAAGTGCTAGTCTAAAGGAGATGAGTGGCACATCCCCATAGAAACATTTTTACATCACTTGCCATTTGAGGCAAAGAAGTGTGTTTTTTCTAAAAGCCAGCTGCTATTTTGCAAAACAGAGCGGTCATGATGTGAATTCNACTTTCTCCAAGAAAAAGTCACAGAGGAATCTTCCTAATAATTTGGGAAAAACACATCAATCCATCTGTCAGTGACTCTGACCAACAAGACAGAACGGAAAGAACAGCATGGAGTGGAAACAGCATAGCCAAAATAAGTGCTAGTCTAAAGGAGATGAGTGGCACATCCCCATAGAAACATTTTTACATCACTTGCCATTTGAGGCAAAGAAGTGTGTTTTTTCTAAAAGCCAGCTGCTATTTTGCAAAACAGAGCGGTCATGATGTGAATTCCTATACCCATTTTAGGTTTATGCATTGGCCAAAATAAGGTGATACACAGGGCATTTGGCACTGGACCCTTTTTTAAGTATTTTTGTAGTAAATGGGATGAAGAAGTTCCAAAGTAGGATACCCGGCTCAGCCAAGTCTGAAAAACATTCAGCAGAATACCAGTAGCCATGGAAATGGACTAAGGGGAAGCTTGCAAGTCATGTGGAAAAGCATTCAGAGAACAGACTAGCAGGCAGGAGGCCTGTAGTCTTTCAAAGGGCTAACAAAAGCCTATCCAAGCTTTTGTGCTTTGCACATTGCTATTGTGCAGTAAGAAAACGCACTGGGAAATGTCTGAATACGACGTTCAAAGATGTTTTGCACGAACTGGAATGTAAGCAGAGATTGCTAATGCCTAGAGACATCACAGAAGGTGATAACCTATAGGAAAATAGGTGACAGTTGTACCCTATGGGTTATCAGCTTCCATCTAAAGAGCTTATTAGAGAATACACAAAGGGAAGATGTGGCTTGGGCCTTTCGTATTAAGGCAGCTGCGTCCTGTTGGGAATTTTTTGTCACCAATATGCGGTGGCATGCTGTGACATGCTCTTTAGTCTTGATACCCTGTTGGAATAGAAGATCGTACATAACAGACCTGGTTTTGAAGGGAGATTTTGACTGAAAATATTGGAGTGAGCTGAGGTAGTGGAAGAGGCAGACTCTGGAACTGTCACTATTAATATTTATCCTCAGATGGAGGGGACCTGGTGATGATCCTTGTAGAGCAGGTGGTGGCCTCTGAAAGATGCATGCACTGGAAAGAGAAAGCAGTCAGCAGCTAATTTAAGTCATTGACTCATGGAGCTTCACTGGTGGAAGAATGCTGGACAGCAGGCTATCTTTCCTTAGTTTTACAATATTGATAAACTGTCAAAGCCGGTTCCCAGCAGAGTCCAGAGCACGGTACTGATAACGATTTGACATGAACAGATCTACTACAATCTGGGAATCCCCAGGAACTCTAGGAACTCAAGTGTAGGGACTCCATCTGTGAATTTCAAAACACTGAGAATTATACGGAAAATAAATGGTAACAGCTTTATGCCTGTAAACAAACTGCTTCTCTGATTTGTCTTATCAGGTAGCTGTGGCTGTGATCCAATGCGACACCAGTAAATCAACACTAAGGCAAGTCCATAGCTTCCAAGGTTTCCATTATTTTATTTAAACTTTTGCTCCTAACCTGGATCAGATTCTGCAAAGCACCATCTCCCAGAATGCTGGAGCAGTGCCATGCAGGGGACAAGGGAGGAAGTTGGGGTAGTTCCAAAGATGATGCAAAGCTCTGTGAAACTAGGTTTTACTAACTCTACTAGGCATGAACATGCTGTGTTTCATGTTGTTTTCTGGCTTAGAAGTAACAATGCCTTCCTCTTGTTAGAAAAAAAAAGATTGCAGATTTTTCAGAAAAAATATGAGAGCTTCTGAGGACACACAACACGCTCTTGTTTTCTCCCAGACATAAAAGCAAATTGTATTTGTCCCTTAACACCAACATGGCTGTACACAGAAAAGAGTCAAATAAGTTGGAGATCCTGCATTTCCCTTTGTCAGCAATAAATATGGATATCATGTCATCTGCCTATTAACATGGAAGCAAACTGTTCTCTCTTGCCCTGAAGGGACGAGGCTGGTCCCCTTTACCTCCTTGTGAAGCTTGAATGTACTGCAGGAATGGTGTGTTCCCTGAACCTCTTACAGCCCTTTGTGAAGAAAGGGCTGCAGTTAACTCAGGTTTGGATTAATTGGAGGTTTCAGTACAGCTGCTGCTCTCCCAGGCCAGCTGCATTCAGTCCACAGGGATTTCAGAGAAGTTGTGAAGGGGAGGAATTTTTCCTGAAACTAGTTGACCAAAAGATTTCCAGGTCATTGCTGGAAATATTTGGCCTCCTTTGACCATAGAAATACCATGTCCTTTTCCTCCTCAGCGGCTCTGTTTGTACAGATGGCTCACCCAAGAAGTAGTTATTTACACTGCATTGCTGCACAGTTTACAACTCGCACCCAGGATTAGCTCTGACAGGGGTTGTGCTCAGTACTTGTTTGAAACCTGAGAGAGGTCAGATTTGGGCTGCTACTTTTTCGTTGTGTAGGAGAAATGTCAAAGGGTGTCTTTCAGAGTGGAGTTAATGGGTTTAGAGATCATGGCACAGAGCAACTTGTGACTGGAAAGATAATGGCCAAAGGAAGTGGTGCAAAGAAAGGATATAAATGGAGAGCCAGTGTGAGGCCACGTGCCGCTTGTAGAGATAGGGGGCTTTACAGGTAAAGCCTACATGTAAAGGCTACAGACACATAGCTTCCATTGACCGAGGTGAGAGCCAGGTAGTCATTATTTTCCTGGGCAGAAGGTGTGGGGAAAGTGGGAGGAAGAGATGGTATATGCGGTCAGTGACACTGGATGGACATGGAGTCTGAGAGGAGTCTTGAACCCTCTCTGCTCCCCATGCACCAGATCCATGCCAAGCATTAAGCAGAGGAGTGGTGGGAGACCTCAGAGCCACTGGGGTTTGCACAGCCTTGAGAAGACAGTGAAAAGGGGATGGGGTCCGTGGGTCTGCCCAGGGAGGATGGATCCTTGATGTGCCCTTCCCTTGTCCACAGGCACCTCAGGACGAAAAATACTAAAGAAACTTACTGGTAAAGGGAGTGCAACCCAGATTTCACATTGTCAAGTGCAAGTCAAGACTCTCCTCCCTGGTGGAAAGTTGAATGATTCAAGTCAAAGTGCTTCATAATTTAATTACAATAAGTGAGTAAACTCACGAACTGCTGGGTTGAACAAGGCCATTTACCTCATCCTCTGGGTTTAACGTGGGAAGAGCGGGCACAGACAAACATGGGTGTGCATATGATACAAATCCTGAATTGTGTTAATTGCAGTTGATGAAAGCTGTCCCCCAAAACTTGAGCAGGTGATAGCCTGCATCATGCTTAAATGGGAGGGGAAATCCACATTAGCACTGGGATAAGCAGGAAACATCAGTCCATTTTCCCCAGACTTCTGTGATTCTTCAGATTCTCAGGAGAATTCTGTGACTTCTGTTGTTCGGATCACAAATTCAGTGTTTTTCCTCCTTTAAAGATAGCCCTGGCATTCATAGAGAAAAGTAGTATCCAGTTCAGCCAGTGTCTTTTCTTTGCTGGCGAGAGCTCTCAAGCATTATGGAAACAGATACGGATTTACATTTTGGGGGGCAAAGTGTAAAACAAGTCTGTCCTGAGATTTCAATGCAATAAAAAAAAAAGGAAAAAGCATAGGTGGGAAAACCACTATCACCACCTCTTTTGATGATGATTAGAAGTAGCTGTTGGTAATCCTAGAGAAACGAGCATTTTTTCTAGTCCACAGTCATTTTTTTTTTCTGAGTATTGGTGAAAATCTGACACTCTGAAGATTCACAACAACATTCAAGTACGTCTGATGTTTATGGACTGTTTAGCAGTGCCTGTGGTGAGACTGGCACCTTATAATCTTGTAAATCTGAAGATATATAAAACTAATAGACATTAAGCCTCCAGCACAACACAAACATTCAGTTTCATGGAGCGATTCTGTAATTTCTGGATGATCTGCAGCAAACCTTCTAGAGTCGTAAATACAAAAATCGCTACATAATGTTTACATCTAATTTTCTGTATTCCTTGAGACTATATTTAAAAAAAATGGCAAAATATATTCTTTTTTCCTTTCATACAGAAATTTTCAGGGCTAATGTTGCATTTGCCAGGTTAAATCCTTTTGGTAACTGTATTTTGTTCTAAGAATTTTTCTCCATGCATTGCCAATTTCCACAATCCTATTTCCTTCAGTAAGAAAAAACACAATTAAGATGAATTAAATGAAAGAGTTTCTACATTCAGGTCAATGGTATTTTACATCCTTTTATAAGAAAGTTGTGAATACTGAAGTAATTTAAATTTAGCAAAACATATTCAAATGGGCTAGTGCTTATGAAGTTTTCTTTTTTTGTGTTCGTTTATATATCACCCTTATCACTTTACATATAATAGTTACAAATGAGATAATGGTGTGTGTTAATATTTGAACATCCTTTTCAATATTTACATTTGCTTTATTCTACTGACCCCGAAATTTCAGAGGACACTTGGTACCTCTTATCTCTGTTGTCTGCTGCTTATCTCTACATTTGCACATTTTCTGCTTTGGTGTTACAGATGAGGGAGTGAGCCTGAAAAGCCTGTATCCTGAAGATACACTCTTGCATTGAATTTCTAACCTTCACAAACCAACAGGAAAATCATTGCCGGCTATGAATAAATAAAATGCTAAAAACCATACTGGAATTTTTCTAAGACAGGCAACTGCATATTTAAATGCTCAAATCACTCATCCAGATTTCAGAAGCAGACAAGGGCACCTATTGACATTACTGATTGAATCTAGTGGAAGTAACCAGGGTACTTCTTCAGGGTATATTGATGCTGTCTACAGAAAGCAGGACATTATCCAGCTGTACCCCAGAAGACTCTAAAACTGCAGTGCAAGGATGTGTGTGCCTGCCTCCTCTTTGTTGGCTTTATGGTGCTCCTTGTAGTTGTTCTTCAGCAGTGGGTATAGAGCCAGGGTCTTCCCCGCACCTATCATCTTTGTGCAAGTGCTTTAGAAATGGTGAGTCCAAAATAGGAACTGCACTTCCTTAACTTTTTAGGAGTATCCTAAAACAATCATGACTCCAATGATGTTATATGAGATCAGGTTGATGCACAAGAGAAGGGAATTTGACATGACAAATGGAACAAAAGAAAAAGACTGTTTTCAAAAGCATGAAAATTTCTCTTAAATAGAATCTACCTTGTAATGTCTCCCTACTTCCAAAGAAAAGAGGTAGCCACTCCCCAGGTGAGCTATCTTCTCCTAAAGTTTTTATGTGAGAGAAGCTGTTTGGCTTGGGATATACCCTACCCATATGTACCTTGGGATGAGTTGGCTCATTCTTGTGGAGATGACTATTTTTCTCCATCAGTTCCAGGGAGCCAATGGTGACTAGCTATATTTAGACATCTCATTTTTAGCTACCAAAAGCTAGACGATAATATTTTAATGTCTGTTTATTTCTTTCTCACTGAAAAAAGGCGTCCTTGCAATAAGATTCTCTTCTTTGCTCCATCTTCCTTTTTTTGCATACTCGGATCAAATATGTAGAAGCTATTTTCCATGCAGTGCTTTTTTAAAACTTATTATCAGGACCGATCTTATATTTTTAGCATGAAAATATATTCCCCTCATAAAAAGTTTTTGAGTGAAATACAGGATGCTGTAGAGCTTAGTGATAGGTTTTGTTTACCATTCTCCTTGAAATGATGTTGATGAAAACTTGGGTAAAAATACCTCAGAACAGAAAATGACACAGCAAAATAGTAAATGCTGCAGAATGGGAAATGAATCGGCCTTGAATCTAGTGACAGAAACAGCTTTGAGCAAGGTATAAATGCAGCTGTTCTGCATACCATTTTCTATCTCACCTCTTCGTCACGGTCCTACACCTCTGTGCATAATGACAGATCTTTCCTCCCTAGCTTCTATTCTCCCCTCATCATTCATCCATGTCATCAAGATGGCACAGCCTTGGACACCCAACTAGTTATTTAGGTACAGCCCTCATCATAATTACAGTAAGAAAAATAGCTATAGGAACCCTTTCTTTCACTTAGGGGTTGAGGATGTAAAACATCTTTGTTGTAAGAATTTTGTGTGCATCCTTGCCCTACAGTGACAAAATTGGGTGGCAGAGAGGTGACACTTCAATGAATTGTTTAATTGCAGGCTTGAGTTTAAGCACCTGCAAGTCCCATCAGAAACACTGGCACAATATAGGTCTAATAACTCAAGTCCGTGCAACAGTGCACTGGTGGGCTGGGGTCCTCTGCTGCTGTAAATACAGAGCAACTCCACTAAGTTACTGAGTTATGTTGAGTATCTCTGCTGGGACAGAGAACAGTCACAGGGAATGTGGACATTGAGGTCAGTGGGAATGGCAAAAAGCAGCAACCGTCTTTGGAAAGAAAGGGCTTGACTTGCACTTCTACACGCGGATGGAGTGAGCTGTGGTTGGAAGGCTCCGTAAATCACTTTGTCCTTGCATCTTGTTCACTATATTGTGTGACTTTTATCTTACCTTTATGGCCTAAAGCTGTTTATTCCTATTGATTATCTCAGAAACATGAAGGCCCTTTCCAAGTGAGCTTTCTGTGCTCATTCTGCCTTTACTGGTTATTGATCAGTGAGAGCTTCCTAAGCAAATGAAAATCATAGTTGCAGTGAGCAGGGGGCAGACCGTACCTTGCAGAGGTGCAAAGAGGGGACCTCCTTTTCTGCAACTCCCTGTTTTTGCAAACAAAGATTATAAAGAACCTAGCATCTCTTGTGGGTTCCTGGAAATTACAGGCTGGTTTGGGCGCAGATGTGAAGGGAAGATATTTGACATACTGAACTTCTGTGCATGGTGTTTCCGGAGAGTCCATGTGGGCTGAAATGAAGGTTTCTACTGTGGCTTGCTTTCTGTAACAAAGCTCCTGTTGGCAGTGGGTGTCCAGGGAAGCCCTGGGCAGTGGGAAGGGGTTCTCTGGCATGCAGAGAGCAGGAGTTTGTGGTGACTTTGGGTCTGAAAGGAGTATGCACGCAAACCCATGCTGCTACAGCACCACAATTTTTTTGGAGGGCTGTGTTAATTGTAACATACCTCGATCATAAAGTTCAGGTTTCTAAAAAAATTGAATTTCCTACATGTAAGTATTGGAGGCTTTTTCCCCCATATCTCCAGGATGGAATTTCCTCACAAAACATTAGTTTTTTGCTTGTTTCTTTTTCAGTGTGTGCTCTCGAACAAGTTCAACCTATTTTCTGAAACTAGTAGAAGGAGAAATCATTGACAAAGAACAATTCTTGTCTTATATTTTTATCTTTCTTCTGCTTGAGAGTTCTCTTTGCACAAATTATAATAATAACAGATCTATTCCTTGTAAGTCTGGATGAATGTGTCAGCAAATACATTTTACCCTTTAGCAGCTTCTGGACTAATTACGACTACTAAATCAAGACTTTGCTGTCAAGTTTGAGGAAAACATTTCCTCAATGAAGTAACTATTTTCAGAAAGAATATGTTTATAATATATTTAAAATATTTTTATGACTAAGTTTAGAATTATCTTTTATATTTGAAAAAAGAGCATTTCTGCAATTCCTACAAACTGCCTTGAAGATCAGTCACACAGGTATGTGAATAAGACCATAATTAACACATTTTTTGTTTAACAAACACACTTTCTTTGGTTTGGAGTGGCTCCTTATCTCTTCTTCCTACAATAAATACACAATTTGCCTTACAAATAGTATAGGTATTTTGCCCGGAATTAAACATTAGTCTTACAATCACGGGAATAGCAAAATAATCAAACATAAATTTAAGAAACACGCAGGTTTACAGTAAAACAGACTTAGCAAAACTAACCCCCCCCCCATCTTCCCAAAAAGACATATCTTCTCTTATTCACCTACTAAAATGAACTTGCTGAGAGAATTGTTATTTTCTCTCTGAAAGTTATGGCTCCTTTGATTCATTGAAGTGCTTGGCACTGAACTGTAGGTGTAAATTTTGGAGACCGTCCAGATTCTCCGCCACTGTAAGGTAGCATAGATCTTGTTAGAAGACAGCAAGGAAGAGGCGTTTCTGAGGTGACAAATTGTGCTTTTAAGAAAAGGAGGACAAGGAACTTTATGGATAATATTTATTTAAAATGGAAAGGGAAAGTGTCTGTGGGCAAACAGTTTTGATGAAATGCATATTAGCTGTGCCTCATTTTCACCCATTCATTTTATAGAGTGAATGGTCACTTCTACAGGCTGGGATTGACCAGCTGAAATGGCAAATGTGATGAAAGTATCAGAAACATGCTTGGGGTGAAAAAAAGAAACATGGTCGATGATAACTTCGTTTGCTTGCTCTCTTTCTCCTAACGGAAGGGGAAAGTTCAGGATCTTGAAGGTGGTAGGTCCTAGGTCCTTTAAAAACAAAATAAAACAGACAATAAGCAGAGTGATTTGGATCATGAACATTCAAAATCAGCAATGAAATGACAGCCCGAAGTTCAAGGCATTTTTCACCAGACATGTTAAAAATTGAGATCCTGAGGGTATCAGAGATTTTAATGTCATTTGCATGGTGAAAGAGATGGCAGTGATGGAGTGGAAAGACCAGCCCAGGGTTATGTATTGTCCAGAGTTCATTAAGTACTCTTGCAACATGAGTGGTCAAGCTGAGTCAGACCCAAGGTCTGCCTAGCTCAGTATC
This sequence comes from Steatornis caripensis, assembly GCA_013398225.1. Lineage (NCBI taxonomy): Eukaryota > Metazoa > Chordata > Aves > Caprimulgiformes > Steatornithidae > Steatornis > Steatornis caripensis. The sequence continues at coordinate 70,541 of VZSC01004313.1, forward strand.
CTATTTCTGTCAGAAGACAAAAGCAGATGCCTCGAGGAGACCATATGGACAGTGCAACAGATACGGCATCCTCTGAGTGCTCTCCCAACCTGCAACCATTTGAGACTCAAAATGTGATCTTAAATCAGTTCTGCTCTCCATGAAGTGGTTCCATGAGCAGGACTAAGAACATGGCTGTGCTGTGTGGGTCTGAAGACTACAAGCACAAATATCAAAATATACCTGGGAAGAAATTCTGCATTTCTTGCTGTTCATAGCAAGATTTCCTCTTACTCTTCTAGGCTCAGAAATTCTCTGTTGGCTGTTAACTACACATGCATATGAGACAATAAGTGGGGGATATAAAATAAATGGTTGAACCTGATGAGACAATGGTCTAGCAAGCTCTAATCTGCTTCTACAGCTTCGCCATCCCCAGAGAGTGAATCATTAGGTGTCACTGGCTTTAACTCATCCGCAAGGAATCTAGTTCACACATCCTGAGGCTGCTGTGTGATGTAGATCAGCATGAGATTTGCTTCAAATCATGTTCCTGCCCCCAAATAAAATACTGAAGCAGATGCACACTGCTTTTTCTTGTGTTCCAAACAAGTTCTATCATCCATAGTATTAGAAAAATTGTCTGGCACTCAGTGTAGTGTTTCGCATACACTAACCAAATACAAGCAGTATGCTATCATAAGTAATATTGTCTTGTTCTGAGTGTTCTTAAGGATTCTTAAAATAATCAAATACAGTTTTGGCTCTTCCCTTCTACTTGTCTCGTTTTGGGTCATTACATTTCTTGAAAGTTATAGATGCTAGGTATTCTGAGGCAGAATATGCAAAACTCATAAAGGACATGACATACGCAAGCTGAAACTCAGAAATGTCAGTTTTGGCAGTGACAGTGATGTACTTTACTTAGAAACATTGCCATATTCAGTGGAAATCTTTTACTTAAGGACAAATTAATTCATCTGGGAAAAGAGGGGTTCTGAGAAAATCTACTGAGTTCATCTGAAATGAAGGGACAATTCAGCTTTTTTCTCTTGTAATTTTTAAAAACTTTTAGATAGAAACTCTTTAGCCTCAGTCTTGACCAGACTTCTTACATTGGTTTAAATTACTTCCCTCTCTGCTGGAAAGTTTCTCTGCTTCCACTGCCCTGGCTTCTCACATCCTTTCAGCCTGGACTGGGAGATTTCAGGACCGACAGGTTTGAATTTGCAAGATTTTATAACCACAACTAGCAACAGGCTGAGAACTCACAAAAATCAGATCAGGGTTGGTTTAAGTCTCCTCTGACATGCAGGCAACCTGAAACATCATCATTCTCAGGACAAAATTACCCCTGGCTGGTAATCATTCCCTCCTTACAATTCTGTCTCCACATCCAGCAACAAAACCCCAGCCTGTATTTTCAGGACTTGACAGTGTCACTCCAAGGCTTTTGCTACTCCTGGCAGGCTGCGGACCTTAGCAGTCCACATCAGTAGTATGAAACTTCTCAAAGCACACACAGTTTCTTTCAGGATAGAAAGACAGAGTTTTGGAAACAAAAATAATTTGATGAGGTACAAGGCAGGGGGAAAGTGCCACCTCAGCACTCCGGGATGGCTCCTAGATCTTGTGTGTGGCTCTGAGGCAGTATGGGGATTGATGAGAAAAGATGATTTATTGACTGTTCCAAGGGACTGGGCTAGCAGCAGAGAATTATGGCTGTGCTTTTGTGTACATCCATTTTCCCTTGACTCAGTCGTAAACATATCCTTGTTAAACAGTAAATTCTAATTAAAAAAAACCACAAGAAAGTCAAATAGCACAGCAAGAACATTAATCTACTGTTTCCAAACTGCTGCTGTACATCTACCGGCATTAAATTTATCCCCAATAGCTGTTTGGAGGGCTGCCCATTAATGTTATAAAAGATTGCTTAAAAAAACCTCAACCGTTCTAGATGATACTGGATTTGATCTTTCAGGAGTACTGTTTGGGACAGGTGAGTGAACAGTGTTCCTGGCCCTAATTCAGAGTCTAATCCTCTTCCTACTGAAGCAGTTACAGGTTTTTGCGGTTGACTTCAATGGAAAGAGGATCAGCCCTATTGGTTTTATGTGGGGGTTGGCAGGAAGATTCTACAGAATCAGCATCAGTGGTTTGAAGGATTTATTTTATTACAAGCATTACAAGCACAAAGTAAAATCATTAAATGCATTTTTCTTTATAGTAATGGCAAGATATCTTCAAAAGACAAGTCAAGATAATAGCATTCAAAGTCTTGCTGGATACTAAAAAGATTTGGGTTCTATGTTGTATTCTGGTTTTCCTCCTCCCTTACCCTACAATGTCTCAGTGTTCCTCAGGTGATAATTACTTGGCTTCCACTCTGTTAACCTTACTATCTTTTGCTAACACTCCTCCTTGGCTCTGCAGATACCAGCCACCTTTACTCTGAAATAATCTGTGTAATTAATGTTAGCATGTTAAACTTAACAGCAGTTGGTTCCAGCCCATGCTTTGCTTGAAGTTTGTGGCTCCTGTCTGGGATAAGAAAGGCAGCCTGTGCTCCTGAAAGCTTTGTTGTGTTTTCCAGCCATCTAATAAGAGAACTTACGTCTCTCTACAAATCCTATTTTGCTTCCAATATATGGTGGACAGAAGTCTTCAACAGAGGCTAAAAGGAAGCTCCTTCTGAACAAGGTCTTGCAGGAACACCAGACCAGTCTGATTCTCTGGAGCCTCGTGGAACGCATTTTCCCCAAAGTCAGCGTGCTTCAAGTGGATGTGAGAAACCTGGCATTTGATCTTCTCCAGATAACAGACTCCTAATATCACCCACAGCTCCTGTGCGATTTGCATCGTCCTGCACATGTGGTGCATTCCTGGAACAGGGATGTTCTTGTCCGATGTTCGATGCGTGGAACCACCACCTGTGAGTCAGGGGAGCAGGCAGTGTATGCGAGGGAAGCCTTGACCAACCTTTCTTGTTAGGCTATGTCTTACAGATGAGATCTACTGTGAAGTCTAGTCTATTGAGATTTTTATAGTTGTTATCACTTAGTATCTGAATGTCTTCCAACAGCACTTTATGCAACATGAATAACATCTGTCGTGTTGTTTGTTCTCTCTTTCTTTCTGCACTTGGGAAATGGAAATGAATGCAGTGACATGTCTTGTTCTAGAAGGGATTTTAAAGAAAAATAAACATATATTTACATGTACTTATACGTATAGAGATGACAGAGTCAAAGTAACACGCTTTGCCTGGAAGAACCACGTGCCAGGATTGCAATGGTCCCTGCCTACTGGGGTACTTCATTACCTGACTCAGCCCCAAAACCCACTGTCTTTCCTGCATGGACAGGCTGGACCTGTTTTTTTGATAGTTGCATTGCTCCCTTGAATATAATTACCAGCCACAGCCTTTATCCTGAGAATTTTGGAAAACACTTTTTTCAGACCATTGAAGCCTCGGTGTAGAAATCAAAAGTGCTGCTCGGAGTGAACAGAAATTGATTTGTTGATCAGCGTTGCAGAATTGCAAAGTGCAGTTTTGAGAGGAGTTCATTGAGATGTTAAACTCCACGGTCTGGTCCAAAGGCATTAGGTGTGGAGACCGTAATGGAAATACATGCAAATTGTTGTAACCCATAGTTTGATTTGCATGTTATAGGAATTACCATAGCGGGAACCACCCGAGCCAATGGAGGACAAGCCTTACAAGAAGCAGTGCAAGTGCAGCAGCGATCCACACTGCGGTGGCTTTGATGGTCTCTAACTCGAAGCAACACACCACCCCTCCTGTCATGAGTGACCGCCATAACAGACGGAGGCCAAAGTCATGGACTAAATGACCTTAGTGAACATTTTCTGGACATTTATGAACATTTATTTCACAGGCGTGGTCCATAGACTAGGGAATGATATCTGTGTGTAGTATAAAAGAATGGGAAGGGGAACAGGGGTTAATGAGGATGTATTGGATAGTGTGGTGCATGAGCATAATGTAAATGGTATGGAATAAGGGGTGAAGAATGTGCTGGTTTTGGCTGGGATAGAGTTAATTTTCTTCATAGTAGCTGGTACGGGGCAATGTTTTGGATTTGTGCTGAAACCAATGTTGACAATGCAGAGATGTTTTCGTTACTGCTGAGCAGAGCTTACCCAGAGCCAAGGCCTTTTCTGCTTCTCACACCACCTCAGCAGCGAGTGGGCTGGGGAAGCACAAGGAGCTGGGACAGCTGACCCCAAATGACCACAGGGATATCCTGTACCGTAGGACATCAGGCTCAACATATAAAGCTGGGGGAAGAAGAAGGAGGAGAGGGATGTTCAGAGTTACGGTGCTTGTCTTGCCAAGTAATCGTTAACACGTGATGGAGCCCTGCTTTCCTGGGCATGGCTGAACACCTGCCTGCCGATGGGAAGCACTGAATTAATTCCTTGTTTTGCTTTGCTTGCGCATGTGGCTTTTGTTTTACCTATTAAACTGTCTTTATCTAAACCCATGAGTTTTCTTACTTTTACCCTTCTGATTCTCTCCCCCATTGCACCAAGGGAGAGTGAGTGAGCGGCTGGGTGGTGTTTAGCTGCCAGCTGGGGTTAAACCATGACAACCAGTCATCAAAAAGGGTTGTGCCTGAAGCAACCACATGGAAAATGAACTTTAAGTAAATGCAGCATTTCAACCTTGCATCTCTTGTAGTGAAAGGAGAAAGTCCTTACGACTTCTTAGTTTGATTTAAAATAACTGTAGTAACATGGTTTCCCATAAGAATAAAAAAGAATGTTCAATGTGTTTTATT
>VZSC01004314.1:3177-35060 GCA_013398225.1 Steatornis caripensis
GAGCGGGGCGGCGGGCTGGCCGTCGCACGCTACGGTAGGTGGCAGTGCCGCCCGGATTTTATGAATGAAGGAGGAGGAGGAGGAGGAGGGGAGGCAGATGGATGCGGGGAGGTGGTGATGGAGAAGAAGGGGAGGCGGGGGGGCGGAATTTGCTGGCTGGGCTCCGGTCTCCACCTCCGTTCCCCGTCGCCCCTGCGCCAGGCGCCCTCCCCCAGCCATTAGCATAGGCCTGCCCGGGTTTACATGTCGGGCTGCACGTTGCAGCGGCCGGATCCAGCAGCCAGCAGCGCTGGCAGCCGCCCCGAGTCAGCTGCTTCCCAGCGAGGAGCGGCGAGGAGCGGAGCGGGGCGGCGGGGAGGGAGCCCGCAGGCACCGACTTTAAGGTGTCCTCGTGGAGATGCCGGCACCGCCGCCTCCCCCACGCCTTCCCCAGCGGCCCCCGAGTGGAGCCTGGCTTCGCAGGTTTTACGCCAGGCTGCCGCTGTGACCTTGGGCCCTGGCGTGCCCCAGTGATGCTCCCCACGCACCCCTTGGAGAGCTTTCGGCAGCCCCCGGGGTGGGGGCACTGGGAGCAGGCTGGGCTTTGGGGGGGCACAGCTGCCTTTTGCCATCAACAGACTCCCTTCTCCCCAGTGCCCACTTCCGCGCCTGGCCTCGCAAGGCAGTGCCGGGGCATCCTCCTCCCTTGCAGCTTCTTTGTGCCCTGGGGGGTGTTCACAGCCCCCCATCCTGCTCTCCCGTGACCTCCCGCTTGCATCAGAGGTCCCCTTTGGTGGGGAAAGCCAGGAGAAGCAGCTGAGTAACTCCCTGCCATTTGCTGGCAGAGAAGCTGGGGGTGATGAGTGCTCTGTGCTTTGAGATAAGGAGAGGAAAAGCCCTTTTTATTTTGTTTTTGGGGCCTCCGAGGCATCACCTGAGACTGCATATGTCAGTTGCTTCCACCTGCAGCTGGGATTTCCCGCTCTAGGGACCATGATATTAGCATCACTGGCACAGCTGTAGGACAGGTGACTGAACAGCAGTAGCAGCGAATGCACATAGCCCCCAAACCTTCCCTCTACCATCGGGGCAGGTGTGGGTAGTGCCTGCAGGACAGCACGGGAGGCAGCGGGCTGAGGGAATCGCTGCATTCCCATCCACTCTGCCCACTCTGCCCACTCTGCCACATGGAAGATAAAATTTCCTCCAGAGGCAGCTTTGGCTGCCTGCATTGGTGAGGTTTGAGTTTCCTTCTGGGGAACGATCAAGGTGCAGACATGCTCAGGGGGGAGCTTTGGAGGAGACCCTCAGGAGCGATGCTTCTCCAGGAGGGAAACTCTTAACATGGCTTTTCTGAGCAGCACGTTGATCTGGTTCCTGCTTGGTGTACCTATGCTTGTGCCACTCACGTGCCACTGTGCAGGAGCAGAGCCTGTCTGCAGCATGGGTGAGGGACCCCAAAGAAAGCCCTAGCACAGTGCTTGCAGCAGCTCGACCCTGTTTCTCAGCAGTGCCTGCATTACTTGTGGGATGGACAGGGCTGGTGCTGTGGCACTGACACCCCAGCGTGGACAGCCGTATCTGAGGGGTGGTATCCTGCAGATCTGGTGGTGCCTTTGGCACCATTTGGGCACCGGTTCCTGCCTGCTGATCCTGCTCCAGCCTGGGTGATCCCACCTGCCTGACCTAAACCCCACAGTGGTTTCAGCAGGACACAAGGTTTTTCATCACCCCTTGTCTGAACCAGTTAGGTAGGATTGCTGTGTGCTGGGAGGTGGTTACTGCGTGCCACCCTAAAGGAGTCCATGCTTCGGTGGCATCCTGGATCCTGCAAGATCCTTCTTCCAGAGGGCAGGCAAGAGGGGGACTTTCTGGCCAGTGGGGTGAGGTGCCCCCGGGGCCAGGAGTTGATGGAGGAGGACAGCAGAGCCTGCAGTGGTGTGGGTGCTTCCAGCTCATGGTCCAGCAGGAGGTCCCCAGCACCTTGTGGTGCCTCAAAGCCACCGACAGACAGCACAGGCCTTGGTGGGGCTCAAGCTCACCCTGTGTGAGCCTGGCTTAAGCAAAGGAGAGCTGCTGAACTTCAGAGCAAGCATGAAGCAGAGCCCAGCTGGGCTGCTCAGCTGGGCCTGTAGTTTCTCATCTCCGCCCTGAGACCAGCGTTGGCTATTGCTGTTCGGCTGCCGCAGCTCACTCAACACCCTGTGTGTTTGCCAAGCACTCAAATGGTCCCTTGATTGGAAGAACTGACAATCCAGGGATTTTTGTTTGCGTATTAAACCAGCTAAGTATTCAGAATCGGCTCCAGCTACCACTGCGGGGAAAGCGGCTCCAAGATACAGTTCCCTGACAAACCTGCTTGCCTTACCTCCGACGCAGCGGTGCTGCTGCCCTCCGATGTTGCCGGGAGCAGGCATGTGGCAGGGCTCTAACCTGCCAGCCGGCACTCACGCAGTGTCTGGACGAGTTTGCCGGGAGAACACCTTTCTGCAAAGCTGCCAGCGAGCGTGTGAGGACCTTGCCCCGAGACCACTGTCTTGAGGGGCTTCCAAATGTATGCCCAGCTCTCTGTCCTGAGGAAGTGGTTGGAAAGGAGTGGGTCATGCCTGCCTACAGCCCCAGGCACAGGGATGCAGGATGGGGGGTGTGTGTGTGTGCGGTGTGCACTCCATCATCCTGTGCCCGAGTCCCCGTGGCTGTGGGTAAGAGAGACCCACTCCACATCCATTCATGGGGCAGGATGAGACATGACCGTGTAGGACAGTCACACTCGAGCCATTTTCTGTGCGCCTGGCACTTTGTCTTGCTGGTTTTTCCCCATGTGGTTTGCGGGACCTGGGGTTGGTTGGCCTGCCGGGCACAGGACACAGCGTGTGCCTTTTCCAGGGCAAGCTAGTCTGGCTCTCCTGGTCCCATTTTGGGAAGCAGGGATTGGGGAGTACACCCTGTCCAGCACGTAGGCCATACTTGTGTAATGACTGTGAGTATTTGGCCAGTCTGATGCAATGAACTAATTAGGAATTTGCTGTCACCACAGCTGGACTCACCTGGCTTGTACGCTGCTGCCGGGTGATCCTCGCTCTGTGTGACAGTCCTTCAGCCTCCCCAGGGACCAAGAATAGCAGCAAGGGGATCACATGGCCGCTCTGGCTGTCCTCCCCTGCACTGTGCCAGCCTCCTGGCAGCCACGCGTGCAAGCGTCATGAGGTGGCTTCAGTAGCTATGGAGGAACGTGCTCCTCCTCACGAGCCCCGGGGACAGGCAGGTGACAAATCTCCTGATGTGCCGGGAGCACACGTGGCTGGGTCACAGCTCTGGGAGGAGAGAGCTGTGGTCATGGCACCCCTCCTCTCCGGGATTTAGCCAAGATAGCCAAGGGCACTGGGGTGAACTGATGCCTTTGGAAATGTCTCCCCAGTGGTTTGCAAAGGCCCTCCTGCCAGGCAAAGAGCTGAGCAGAGCAGACCTGTGCTCCTTGCAGCAGGGAAGCACCCTGCTGCGTGGCTGGGCAGGGCACTCTGCTTGTGCTGGCCCCGCCGCAGGCGCGCGGCAGCTGCGAGGTGGGGTAGGCACAACATGCAAGGACTCCACAGCCTGAGTCTGTCCTAGGTAATACACAATACAGAGAATCTGTCAATGCCAATGCATCATTTTAGTACCTATCCAGGCGGCACATGTTGACCACTGGCTAGCTCAGGGCATCCCAGCATCACTGGGTTTTCCCACAGGGAAGCTCTGGAAAGAGCCCACTCCCAGCATGTCCTGAGGGCTGAGGTCTGTGAGTGGACACGCTGAGAATCACCTTGGTGACCATGAAGGTGGGGGCATCCTGGAGAAGACATTCTGGGCACAAGAAGAAGTCAGCTGCAGCTGCTGGAAGAGCTTCCAGGAGGAAAATGAATCAGTGTTGACTCTCACAGGAGATTTGTTTAGATTAAACAATATGGCTCAAAGCTGCTTAGCTGTGGGGAGCCGGTCACCACGGCACTTAACTAGATGCCTTTTGGTGTTGCTGTTCATGGCATTGGCCAAGTGGCTGGGCAGTGGCGGGGAGATCTGTCCCTGTCCTCGTAAGCCTCCTCCTGTGCACCACACCTTCTCTCCCTGGTTGCATCTCATAGCCAGAGAGCTGAGCAAACAGTGGTTTTCCTTCCCCAAAGTGGACGTTCTGGGTGATGCCCTCTCCCAAGAGGTGTGATCTCTTGCAGCATTTGCAACAAGGTTGTGGTGGGGGCATCTGGTACAAGGACCTGCCGAACTTTCCTGTGGGCATGGGCGCTGGAGATCAGGAGGTGAAAGGCAGCCTTGCCCCAGCTCTGCCCCGTCTCTGCTGGGCTGGTGACGCTGGGGTCCCTGCAATCATCAGGGCATTGACTCTTCCACCAGCTTCCAAATACAGAGTTTAGAAAAGGCTGTGGCCAGGGAGCATGGGCTGCGCTCTGCTGGCACCAATGCCTCGTAGCTGCTTGCGTGCGTGGCTCTGCTGGCTGGGATGGGCACGCACAAAATACCTCAGAGGCACGGAAAAAAACATATTTATTTCCTGGAAACCTATATAAATTGGAACCGTCTCCCAACAAGAAGCACTGAGTTCAGTTTCCCAATGTAAAGTGGCAGCTACAATAAAGAAAAAGACAAAAAAAATGCTGGACCACCCACTGTCTGGGTAGAGAGTGCCCCAGGCTCCCGGGGCGTCTGGAGGGGGAACTGGCCGGGGCCTAGGGTCTCCGCAGATGGGACGCTTGCTGCCTGCAAATGCAGGGAAGCCTTCCCGCAGCCCTCCCCAAACCCAAGGGAGCCACCTTAAGAGCTCTCCCTCCATAGGACCAAACGGGATCCGCCAGGCGTTTCATATACCATATTCTATAGCCAAGGAAACCTTAACAAAGAGCCGTACGCTCTCACGTTTCGCTTCAGGCTTCTCCCTGCTGCAGCTGGGGCTGAGTTTTTTAAAATCTTTGTGTCATTATTTTGTTCCTCTTTTGATTCAGCCATCGAGGGACAAGGAGATGCCAAACGAAAAGAATGGGCGTTTAAACAGAACTAGATTGAAGAGGCAGTGTGTGTGCTGAACAACAAGTCTTTTTACATTTCATATGATCTTATACATGGGCTCCATTCAGTATATTTCCCCTCTGTTTCATTTGAATGTACAGAATTAGCCATTCACATCCTCTGGAATTACGGCTCTTTAACATTTCCATTCTGAGCTGCCTCCATATTTTGGGGGTTGGGAGTGTTATTAGCTCAGCTGAGGAAGCACAGGCTGAGGTCAGAGTCGGCCTTGCAGGCTGGAAATGAGCTTTTTCTTTTTTTGGAAAGTGCAAGATTTGATGCTTGATGACTGTGGTCAGAAAAATATATGAGCGTACACAAATATACATATGGGCTGGACCATGCGTGTGTCTGGTTTCAGCGGAGGGGAGTCTTTTTCATGTTAATCCTGGTGGAGTTATTTCTTCAGATAGAAAAGCGAGCCTGAGTTTTCCGATGCGGGATGTGCTGTGCGACCGCCCGGGGTCGTACGTGTGGCCGTGTCCTTGTGCGTGGCTGCGTGGCTGCTGCCTCATTGTCTTTTTGGAAGACAAATATTGAAAACAAATATTTACCGTGTTATTTACTAAAGCTCCCTGGATACTTGTACAAATTTAGAAGAGTTGGCCTAGAAAACTCAGCTGAACCGAGCTGGGAGTCACAGGAGGAAAACCAGGAGGGATGTGTGCGTGCAGCTAATCCTGCTGAAAATCTCGGGAGCCAGCACTGCTGTCCTGAGCGAGCACGGCACTGTGTGGTGGCGTTTGTGCGTCTTGCAGCCCGCACCGCCTTACCTCAGGGTCCTGCAGCATTTGGGTGGTGTCACTTCTTGCAGCCATCAGCATAAGGAAGGAGGCTGATGTGGGAATGTTTAGCTTGGGAACTTGCCTTTTTTTCTGGCTTTACTTTTCTGCTGGTACAGACAGGCCAGTGTCTTGTTCAGGGGTGTTCCCACTTTTCCCCAGCATTGACATGCGGGAGTGTGTCTTGTCAAATGTGGATGTGGAAGTGGTAACAACCTGCAGACAGGAGAGAGCAGGACCTGCCGTGCCCCCTCTGGCTGCTTTGCAGCATCTCCACACTGCAGAAAGGTGCTTCCCTTGGAGGACCCCGAGGCTGTGGAGAAAGTGATCCCCGGGGACCAAAGTCTCCAAAAGAAGCCTCTGCATCCTCTGCTGCCCTTTCTTTCTTGTATTTTGAGCTTTTTCTATCTGTGGTGTCTGCATCATCATATCCTCAGGCCACCTTCCCTGGTTGTTGTGGGAATGAGGACAAGGTGCCAAACAAAAACCCAGGCCCCTCCATGGGGCAAATAAACCCAGCGAGGTTGAGTGTGGCTCAGAAGGCAGCCAGGCCTCCATTTTCCCCTTCACTCGGCTTTCTGCAAGGCACAGAGGGCAGGACCGCAGGCCTTGGGGGCTGGGTCATCAGGGTCTGCAAGGTGGTCATGGCCAGTTGACTTTGCTTTAATAACACCCTCCAGCATCTGCTGGAGGAGGCTCACCTGGGCCAGGCACAAAATCCAGGTCACCGGTCGACCACCCCTGCGCCGATCAGACACAATTAGGCTGCAGGCTTTCCTGGAGATCCCTTCAATCGCAGCCCCCTGCCTTAGTTTAACCTGGCTATTTATACCTTTTCCTGTGTGTGTTTAATTATAGTAGAACCTGGCAATACCGCTGTGCTTAACGGTCTGTTGGTGTTTCCATTATGAGCCCAGACTGGAAGGGATTATACAGCCTGAGTGAACTGAGCCTCAGACAGAGACTTGGCATAGACTTACAGCCCAAATACAGAGATTTTCAACTGGCTAATGGCAGTTTTGAAAAGGGAACATTTTTCACATGCTTAGCCCCTTCCGGTTGCTTAAGCTGCCTTCCTCTGTTTTAAACTCAGCAAGCAAGGAGTCGTAATTCATCAGTGACTCCTGTTCGTTGCACAGCAATACTGTAACCAGCCAAGGCAAGGCCTTCTGCCGTAAGAGGAATTACGCTCAGAAAGATGGCTGGGGGAAAGTAATCTTTTTCACGCACTGCATTCACAACATCTGTGCATCAAAACTGCAGCTGCTGTGGCCAGCATGAGTTGTCTGACCACGTCTCGGGCTCTGCAGTGGAGACATCTCATGTGACCAAGATGTCCTGGGCTTTGTGAGCAGCCAGCAGCACTTCCACAGCATCAGTTGCTTCATCATCAAGGAGACATCTCAAATAGGTTAGCTCTGTCAAGCCCTAAGGGTGATTTTTCTTCCCACCAGCTATATGGGGAGTCTGGAGTAATTAGCTCAGGCTGCAGTGTCCATGCCGGGGATAGTCTGATGGACCAGTCCAACTTGGAAGGAGTCTAGAGTAGCTCCCGTGGTGGGATGTGGTGTTTCCATCTATCTCCACAGGGGAAGAGATTTTTCTTTAGTACCATGGAAGGCAGAGAGAGAGCAGGGGAAAAGCTATGTCTTTTTTTTAATGCATGGGAATCTTCAGTACAGAAGGATTAAGGGACCTGCCTGTAGTTTCACAGTAGGTCAAAGGGAAGCCTTCCTCGGGAGAGAACCTAGGTCTGCATTGCACGCCGGTGCCTCTGCAGAGGAGCCTTCCCCCATGTGAATGCATTAAATAAACAAGTTGATATAACAAGCAAGGGAATATCATGTGCTAGGAGGAGTTGTAAGTCAAGCTGGCCAGCTACCAGCAAAGAAAACTAGCTGGTGAATTCAAGAGGAGCCGACAGCAGAGATTGTGGGTTGCAAACAGCCTTCCTCTTCAAAAAGCTTGCCTTTAGCTTCAGGGGTAGGTGCCCTGAGTCTGTGTCTCAGGGAGAGCTGGTCCATCCATTGCTGCCGTCACCAACCTTTCGTCTTTTGGAGCCTGAATGGAGGCGAATATCAAACCCTGCAATTGCCCAGATGGGATGCAGCAAATCCCAAGCTGCTGCACTTTCAGACTGGCCCCGGAGGGATGCTTATGCAAGGTGCCCTGACTGCTGCTCCCTTAGAGCTGGGTCCGCGCTTCTTTTCCCATTTTGGGGGGTGTTGCCCATCTCACACGGGCTGCGCCAGGCAGCTGCACCCCCAACCTGGGAAGGGCTGGTGGGCACGGGGCAGAGGAGACAGCTCGGTTCCCACCAGGACTGTCACCATGGGAACTTTAGGGACTGAGGCCATTTATGGCTGGTTGTAAACCCTGACTCTGACAGCAAAGGCTTTCTTCGCCTCTTCCTCTGGGCTTGGCCCTGGCTGTCTCAGAGAAAGCAGGCTCACATTTTACCTCCGGCTGGCTCTGCACACACATCCCCTGGCACCAAGCGCTGGCCCGCTGCGTGGGAGCTGCTCGCGCCCAGGGAAGCGCCCTGGCCGTCTCTCCCAGAGAAGTGGAGCAGATGCCCAAGGTCACGGAGCACTGCAGGTCTGATGGCTCTGCAGACACCTGCGGATGCGGGGGGAGAGAGATGGTGGGCACGCTTTTCCTCCGCAGTGTTATTGCCCCTTGGAGGAGCTCTCAGATCAATTTGTGAGGCTAAGGATCTCTGCGAAGGTCTAGCTCCCGTCCACAGGCTCCTAGCTTTAAGGCTGGAAAGGCTCATCTCTCAGCTTGGCCAAAGCTGGCAGTGCTGCGCTGAAGAGACAGAGGAACAGCTGGCAGGAGCCAGCCTGCAAAGGAGAAGTTGAGGACAGAAGGATTTCAGCAGCCAAATCTCATCTGGTCCTTCCGATGCCAAATGCTCCTGCGAAGCCACTTCTGCTGTGCAGTTTCCAAGGACTACCTCAGTTCGGATGCCCGCCTGGCCCTCCTCTAGACAGGGAGATTAAAATGCAGAGCTGGTGAAGAATTGCTCCTTCTCCTGCTGCTCAGCTCCTGTCAAGAAAAAAGCCACACTTACAACTTCTTGATGGTGCTCTGTCTCCTGAGAGCTGCCGTCCAGGTGGCTCGTGCCCATCTTGCCCTTTCACAGGCCCAGCACCCTGGCTGGACTTCGGATACCACCCTGTGCCAGGATGCCCCGCTAACAAAATGTGGTGACATGACCATGGTGCTGGATGGGAGCCTGGCACGGCAAGGCAGGGCCTGGCAGGACAGGGAAGAGCCTGGCAGGGCAGGGTAGGGCATGGCAAGGCAGGGCTTGGGGACCAGGAGGCAGCCCTGGTGCTTCAGGGTCAAGGCCTGGGGGAGGGAGGGTGTTTGGCCAAATTGCCTGGCTTCCAGGAGTTCAGGTTTGTGTTAAAAAGTAAAAGCTCCCTGCAGAATCCAGAACCTGCTGTTAAAACAGAATAAAAGGTTCGATGCAAAGAAATAGTGCCAATGGATAATCTCCAGCTGCTCTGTATGGGAAGCATTTAAGTGGAGAGCTGCCCAGAGACACTCCCTTTCTCAAAGATGCTCGCATGCACAAACACTCTCCATCGCAGGTTTCCCCACAGCCTGAGGTCCAGCTCTGCCCACCGTGTCTGCCAGGGCCTGTGACCCTGTCTGCACAGGAAGATAGCTCCTGGCGGAGTGACACACTCGGAGCAACATAGACCACTGCTTTCTCCATTATTCTCCTGCTTCACGCTCCCCGATTCCCATTGCAGATGAGTCACTGGCTGGCACCCCGGCTGGAAGATGGGCGAGTCACCCCCATGCTGCTGACACAGCCTGAATGCAAACTCTTTCTGCTTTCGCTTGGGTATGAAACGAGGAAGAGATGTGTTTCAGGAGAAAAAGTGGCAGGGTTTGTCCTGGGCTTCCAGTGGGATTTTGGGAGAAAAATGAAAAGGTATCACTGCTTCGTGAGTGCATTTTTTTTTTAATGTGTGTTGTTTCCTTTTGTTTTTTAAGAAAGTGGTAAGAAAATTTCCTTCCTTAAGGGAAAAACAAAACAAAAGCAGAGACTGGTAGTGTTGACCGCTCATCTGTGGAGAATGACGGTCCCATGAAAGGTCAGCTAACGTCCACGGAGAGACTGCACTGCTGCCTAGAGCTAATGAAGTATGACTGTGAAGGGGGCTCTTAATGCTCGTGCAAAGCGAAGCTCACAAGCTTCAAATGTTTGCCTGGATGGTCTCCAGACCTTCTGCCCTCCTTTGGGCTGGAGCTGAGGTTGGAGACCTTGGAACTGCAAAGATTTCAGTGCGGCTGCTTCCAAGCAAAACCAGAGCATCACAATGAAAATAAACAAACAAATGAAGCTATTATGAGCCTCCACCACACAGGAGGTTTCATTTGCACTGTACCAAGCAGGATGTGTCTCGCCCTATTTAGAAGCAATGTCCTGATTTACAGTTTATTACTTTCCAATGAATTCTTCCTCTGTCTTCAGAGTGTGGAGCCTGCACACCTCTACGACACCTGCAGCTCGCACTTACAGAGCTCTGCTGATTTCCACTAGCAGGGCAGGACCTTGACATCACGGTGCAGGACTGATTCACTGCCTAGTAGGGTGAGCCCTCTCAAGTAATATTTCCATGATATGCAGCTTCCCCTCCATGCCTTGTGTTAAAGAAACTTCTTTGCAGATGTGGTCTTGTCCCGACACCCCCAAACACCAGCTCTTACACTCCCTGCACACCTTTTGGCTGTCACTTCTGCCTGCGATGCTGTCCAAGACCTCTTGCTTTTGCCTAGGCCCATGCCTTGTTATGTGCTTGCGAAACTCAGAGTGGGCTGCTACCTCCTCCTGCCCCGCTTCCCATTTCCTCTGGCTCCCAGCATATCCCGGCTTTCTCCAGCTGCATCCTTGCAGGATCCTCTGCATCCTTGTGCTGTGCTCTTGGCTGGTCGCAGTTCTTCATGCTGACTCCTCATGGAGGCTCACCTTCCTTTCCCCTCCCAGTTTCCCTTGAGCCAAATCCCCATCACAAATCCTCGCTCCTCCCAGCAGATCCTCCTTTCTCCATCTGCCAGTGTGAGAGTTGCTCAGGCTGCCTGGGCCAGGACTGGGGAGCCTGAGAGGGCAGGAGCTGCCTAATCTCAGGGAGGGTCTGAACTTGCGGTCTGGATCGCAGCAATCCACAGCTTTGCTTATCTGGAAATACTGCTCAGCCGCTGGCTAAAGTGCATCCTGAAAGGGGAAAAGTTTCAGGGAAGTTAGCTGGTGAGCACTATAAGGCTGTCTTGAGGGAGCACATGCGAAACAGAATATTTCAAAGACTTGGCTAGGTTTGGCGGCAGTACAGGGTGTATCTGGACTAAACCAAAGGCCTTCCCCGCTTCTCCATTTGCCAAACTTCAAGTCCACATGCCAAAAACATGCAGCTTCAAGAGCTCTTCAAAGAAAAGGTCATCAGATTTCTCTGTAACAAAAGCAAGAGAAACCAAAGTACTTCCCCTTACAATGTTCTTGGAAGCAGATGAATCATTTTGGCTGAAATTATGTATTTTATATCTATATTTGTATAGATAGTTCAGCATTAGCCAGCCAACCAGCAAGACAAAGTTCAGCCCAAATGGTTTAAGTATGGTCAAGTTAAAACCGGCTGAAAACTGACGCTTGGCATGGGAAGAGTGACAGCATGTTCATAGTACTTGGCAAAAGCGACCCTACCTGCCTTACCTGCCCCTTATATATCTGCTTTCACAGAGCTGCTGGAGTGGAAATCGTGTTTTGTTAGGGTGACAGAAGTATGAGAAAACCCTAAAACTTCCATCCTTTTCTGCCTTCACTTTTTTTTCTCCTCCAAGCCAGAATGGCAGTGCCCAATCTTTAACCTGTGAGCGGTACCCATCCTCCAGCCTTGGTTTGGAGATGGAGCTTGGGGCAGACATGGTATGGTTGCTTATGAACAGGAAAGTTGGTCAGCTTATACCAGTGCTTTCCATCTTCCTAAAACTTACATCTCGTGACAGCGCTGAATGGTGTGGCATCCTGCAACACATCCTGCATCAGGAGGAGCCTGTGTGGTCCGCACAGCAGGGTAAGGAGGGGAGAAGAGTGGGGAGCCAAGCATCATAGACCGATGCGCTGGGAAGCGTGGCTGTGCAAGAAGAAATCACAAAAGATGAGGGCTCCAGGGGCAGGCAGAGCTGGGTGAGGCTGTACCACCGCTCAGGTCTGTACAGTAGCCTCTCCCATTTTCTGCAAAGTGATGAAACAGTGGTTCACCAGCCTCCCTCCTGGTGCTCTGTGGTGTGTCTGTCTTCTGTCAAGCTGGGGAGTCAGCATCCCAAATAAAAGCGATGCTGCCCAGGACTGGGAAGAACTTGTACTGCAAGGAGACTGGCACTGGCATGTATAACTGGGCCATAGCAAATGGCATAGGGCTGCGCAGCATCAGTGGAAGTGTTAAAGAGGATGGAAAAATCCTGAAGTCCCCTGTTCGCACCATGCACTGAGAGGTGGGTACTGGTGCTGCATCAGCACGAGGCCCTTTTTCCTCCTCTCTCTCGTGCATTGCCGCTGGGCCCTGGCACAGGCCACTGCTGTCAGAGATGAGGAAGTTGACAAGGTGACCCAGCCACGGTGGTGCTGCGGCAGGTGCAGGCAGGGCTGTGGAGCAATGCTTCCCTTTCCAAAGGTGCTGCGTGTCCTCAGAGGTGCTGGTTTTGCTCTGCTGCCCGTTTCCTGTAAGCATGCTTTTTCCTTTATGGCAGACTAAATAGCCTCTGAGCAAGGAGAAACTAGAGGCCATCACAGGCCCTGCTATGTTGCTGGGGTGTTTTGGGGAGGGGAGAGAATAACTCCAAGAGCAGAGGCTCGTGGTGCAGCAGCTGTAGTTTTCACGATGACAGACTCCTTGCTCCCCACGTCTGCCACGTAAAGGGCTTGGGCTCTCCACGCCTCGTCGGTGCTCAGCTAGCAGCAAGCCGCACTTCCCTTTCTGCCCACCTGCTGGGTCTGTGGCAGCAGGCACTCTCCCATTTAGGCACCTCTTGCCACTGGTGTTTTGGACAATNGCTTGGGCTCTCCACGCCTCGTCAGTGCTCAGCTAGCAGCAAGCCGCACTTTCCTTTCTGCCCACCTGCTGGGTCTGTGGCAGCAGGCACTCTCCCATTTAGGCACCTCTTGCCACTGGTGTTTTGGACAATTTGATGAAAGAAGGAGGAAGGAGGGATGTACCAGGACCTGGATGAGGAAATAAATATTTAGACTCAGATTCACATAAGACAACACGGTGCTTTACATCTGGCTGCCACTAAGATGTGTTGAGCAGCCTCTGAGGTCAGGAGAGTTTGCCCATCCTTGACTCCGGTGGCCGGTGGGCTCTCAGCACGGCTCCAGCATTGTGGTATGTCCTTCCAGCCTCAGTCATCTGCTGATGTTCCTCAGTCTGAAGCTGATGGAGGCCAGGGTATGTGAGTCATCGGCCTCTGCTGGCCTTTGTCCACACGCTCCATTTGGTGCTGCTTTGTGTGTGTGAGAGCGCGCTCCCCTCTCCCAGCTGTGCGTGCCTGCCTGCCAGCGCGCGGCTGATTGAATTTGCAGCTGTGCTGGTTTTCGCCTCTCTTCTAGCTCTGAGAGCCTTGTTCATGGATTAGGGGGAAAGAAAGAAGAGGAAGAGGAGGAGGGAGGGAAAAAGAAAAATAAATTCATAAACCAACAGAGGGAGAGATGCCTAGTAGAAGGGGGTGTCTGCTTTCAGAGCTGTTTTCCCCCCGGGCAGTGTGGTGTGCCATCATCCCCACCCTGCCTTCACCACCAGCAAGCAGAAGATGCCGCCTCCCCACACCTTCCTGGAAGATGAACTGGGGTCCCTGTAGGAAGTCCCCTTGCTTTGCTCGGGGGCTGCTAGCTCCTCCAGGCACCACATTGATTCCTGAGAAAAACAAAGCCACTGTCTCATGGCTTTGCACCCAGTTCTGCTGCTTCTGGGGCTGCTTCCGCTCTCTCTTTGTGGCGAGGGGGCCACTCATCCTGCAGGTAGAAGGACTGGACCTTCCTCAATAGGCACCATCAGCTCTTGACCACAGTGTACGGCCCATAGAGCACAGAGGTGGTGAATACAGAGCTGGACAGCCCCTCCAGCAGGAGCTGGCTGGCAGCTGCAGAGCTAGGACACACAACCTCATGATCCTACGCCTGACAGCCTTCTTCATTGCGGTAGGAGTGCATAGGAGGTCTCCAGCCTTGGCACCTTGCAGGGGAACCATGAGACATCCCAATGGGGAGAGTTCCACGTGTCAGAAGGTGTTTGGAGGTAAGTTCTGCTCTTTGCAAAAAGTCGGGAAGGGCCTCAGGGTGGACTGCCCAGGATCCCGATTCCTGTGGCATCCTGTGGACAGCAAAACCCCCAGAGGGTCTTGTGGGTCAGGAAGTGAACCAAGAGACCTTTTTGAGAACTTGAGTGCCATCATCCTCTCTCCACTGGGGTGCTGGAGACATGGGTGTGACAGTCTGAAGCTTTGCTCTGCATATCACAGAAGCTTTGCCAGATGATCTGTGCCCCCGTGTGCCCTACAAGAACTGCAAATGGGTCACGGCACTCATCACATGGGGTCTTCCGAGGATGAGCAGCACTGTGAGAAAAGGGGTGGACCAGCCAAAACGATAGGAGTTGTGCTGCATGCTATCTTGTTTCCCAGTGTTTTAAGGTCGATGGATTTGACGAAGACCACACAGCCCAATTACTGTCCCCCTGCCCAAGCCTTTCCTGTAGCAGACTCAGTTTCTGAAAGGGGCCATTTGGATTTCCTGTTGCTTGACCCTGTTAATCCTTTCTTTTCCCAGGGAACAGCAATGGCCTAAAGCTTGACTGTGCTTTAGCTGGCACAGATGCTTGTCTGTGGACTCCAAGGGTTCCTCACCTGTGGGACACCTGTGAAAACGAGATTAGACAAGTCTCCAGGGATGCGGGTCAAATCAGGACAGAGCAGTGGCTTCCCAGAGAGGGGCTGGGAGGGCTGTAACTTCCTCAGCAGCTGTGAGCCTGCAGATACGATGAGGAAGGCTCTTAAGGGGTCTGGGCTGGTGTTTAAGCAGCCTGGAGCGGAACCAGCCTGACTTTACAGTTTACAGCTGAGGTGTACACTGCAGACAGCGGAAGGTATTTTCCCAGTCTTTCTGGCAGTCCCCACTCACAGCTGGAGAAACACTTTGGACTTGAGAGTCTCCTGTTGAGATGTCAAGCCCATGCGCTCTGTGGGCTGTGCCAGGCAGGGGTTCAGACATGAGAGGGCTGTGGTCGCAGCAAAGACCCCTGAGTTTTTCACCGAGTTGCCCAGGGCCTGCAGGGAAAGGACATCTTGTGCCCCGGTCCCCAGGCTAAACACCCACCCCCAACCCAGGCTTGTTCATCTTGCAGTCCATGGACTTTCCTCTGCATGCAAAGACCAGAGGTGATGGTGGCAGACCTTCTCTAATCAGGGACTTTTCTTCCCGGTCCAGGTGCAAGAGGTAATGCGGTGCCACCCCTGGCACAAGGCTCTCCATGCCCCGGTGAGGCCGGCACACTGGGGTGGCCCCCACCCCAGTGCTGGGGGCAGGCAAGGAGGGCTGGGTTTTTCTTGCTTGCAGCACGTCTTGCTGTGCTGTGGAGCATGGCGAGAAGTGTGGACCAGGTGGCACCAGCCTGGGAACAAGCGTGTGGGTGAAGGAGGCGTAACTGCTGTGTTGGTGGGGATGGTGGGAGTGGGGAAGGGGTGGTTGGAGAGAGAGGACCCTCATCCTCTGAGGTGCTCAGCTCCTGAGGGGGATGCTGAGTGTTTCACAGGATAAGCCCTCGAAATCCCTGAGGGGCTTCAGTTCCACTCAGGCACTGCATCCCCTGCAATTGTCCCGGAGGCAGCAGTCTGGGAGTGCTTCCGATAGGGACCTTGGGCAGGAGCAATCTTCCCCCTCTCCTGCCCAGCAGAGATGGCTGCCAAGGGGATACAGGGGGAGGCTGCCAGCTGGGATGGAGCGTGGGGCAGCAGCTACCCGAGGTGGCTGGGCAGGAGGCCCGGGGAGGGGACGGGGGCACAGCAGCAGGCAGCTGCCCTGGCAGGCTGGCAGCACCCCAGAGGCCAGAGCTGCAGTCACCAGAAGAGAGTGGGACGTTGTAGCCCTCGTCCCACTCCCCATGCTGTTTAGAGGGAGGCGGGGCAGGGGGTGGGGGATTTGTCCTCACCTCCCCTTGCCCCTGTTTTGAGGGGGTAAGAAGCAACACCGGGTGCTGGGTAAGAAGTCGGCCTCCCGTAGCCCCTGGTGCTGGGAGGGCAGGCAGGAGTGTGAGCCCCTGGGCAGCGCCCGCTGCCTCCTCCCTAGGCCTGACGGCCTTCGGGCAGAGCCGAACATGGCCGAGGCACCCAGATTTCCCCGCCATGCTCCACAGGACGGCCGTGGGGGAAATCCAGGCGGCACCTAACCTGGCGCTGCTCCTACAACACAGCCCCCGACCTTTGGTATTTCCCCCACCACCTGCAGCTCAGCCCGCTGCCTCCCGCCGTCCCGGTCCTGCGTGGGTGTGGGAGGCACCTTCCTCCCCGCTGCGGTCCCCGCCGCCCCTCCTCCCCACCTGGGAAACAGGCTCCCTTCTCTTCCCGGCTCGCTCTGCTGACACCCGGCTTTGCACGTAGCAAATGGAGGCGATTTCCTCCTCAGCAGCAGCACATGGAAAGTATCGAGCCCTGTGTGTGGGTTCCCCCTCCCCTCCCGCCCCTTCTCTCCTTCTATTTTCTTTTTTTTTTCGCTGTGTTAGAGCTCCTACTCTTCTCTGCTTGTGTACATCTGCTCGTGGTCATCCTGCGCAAACGACGGAATCCTACAGCAAGCACAGCCGGCACGGGCAGGGAGGGAGGGAGCGGGGGACATTGGCAGGGGTATGGCGAAGCACGGAGGAAAAAAGGAGGGTTTGGGCAGTCGTGGCTCTACTGAGGTCTCTAGCCTGCTTCTCTCCCAGTGGGAAGAGCTGTGGGGGGTCCCCTGTGTCTCTCCCCTCCAGTCTGGTCAGCGTCTCTGGGGTTTGCTCGCAGATGGGACCCAGGAGTACTTATTCCTTCACTTTTCCAATGGAATATTATTTCCTAGTAACCAAGGAGAGTGAAACCACCAGGCAAACCCTGGAGAAGAGCCCTTTGGTCATACTACTCATGATCTGGGGCCAAAACATGAATACACTGCGTATATTGATAGTGTGAGATGCCCATCCACTGTTGGGACTGGGATGGTCAAGGAAATCTTGTACTGACTGGGAGGAGTTCTCTTTAAATACCCAACACTTGGTGTGGTCTGCCCTGACAAGGAAAAGGAAATTCCAGGGACCCAGAAAGGGTAGGCACTATGGGTCATGAGAGTGTGGCAACCAGCTTAGCATCAGTGCTTGCAGGCTGCGTTATAAGGACTTCTGCCATCACCACTGTCTTGGGACAGAGTCTTGTCCCCACAGACTGGCTGCAGCACTGCGGAAGGGAGAACCGGGGCACCTGCAGCACAGGTACACTGCCCCTCAGCCAAGGCAAGGGCAGGCAACAAGCCAGTGTGAAGGGGCAAGACCTGTGCAGAGCACTGGCGGCAGAGCCCAAGGGCTGTTTGTGTGTGTGTGTAACTTTACTCTAGGAAATCGCAGCAGCTAGGTAGGTATAGAACACGTACAGACACCTCTGAGCTAGCGGTGCCAATAGTCAGTCACCAGGAGGACATGATCCATTCTCTGTGCTGGGGGTAAATGACTGGTATTGAAGTCTGCGGGACCAGAGCTTCGTTGCTCTTGGCACTCAAGCCAGCTAGACTTAATGCTAGATTGACTGCATCATTTGGGACTGGTAGTAAGTCCTTTGCAGCATGCTGTGCCATTTGCAAGGACAGCACATATGCTCTCTGGAACAAACATCCTATGAGCCCAAGAGCCCGTCTTCTCCATCAGTACCCTCCCACGTGTTTGAAGGAGATACCAATGGAGTTGAGAAATTTGCTGTAAATTCTTACAAGGAGTAGGGAGAAGAGGGGCATTTTGGCACTGGGCAGCTCACCAGCTTGTCTCAGTCCCTGTGCCTTGTCCCCACTCTCTGTATCGCACACCACCCGAGCTGCCTGCCGTGGCATGATGCCACAAGCAAGCATCACTGGAGGGCAGAGGCACAGGGTGGGCAGGCTGTTTTAGGACACGTTCACAAGGTGAGTGCCTGGGCTGCTCCTGTGTTTCACTAGCCAGCGCGTCAAACAGCTCCCCTGTTTCTGTGGATCTGAGCTGGGCAGGTGGAGCGAGTCCCTTCCCCCAGGTGCTGCTGCTGGTCCCTCTAGCAGGAACCTGCCATACCTGAGGGCGAGAGCAGCGTTTCAGGAGAGAAGGCGGTGGCCCTTCTCTCCCCCTGACTGGTGTTTGCCCTCTGGACCGTCTCCTTCCTCTAAGTGCATGCCCATCTCACTCATGTTTGAATCCCATCCCTGTCGCTTCTCCAAGAGCTCATTGCACACAGGAATCGCTCTGCGTGCGCAGACCTTGCGCCGTGCCATCACTCAGAGCACGACGCTTGTCCTTCCACGAGCTGCTGTCCCTGAGCTGGTTACAAGCTTTCCCTCTTCCTTGCAGTATTTTACATCCAAGCCTGGTCTTTCGTCTCCCAAGATTTTAACACTGTCCAAGTTCTGCTTAAGGTCTGAGCCGTCTTCTTCTGCAAGCTGCAGTTCCAGCATGGTCGGTGCTTGATGTTTATAGGCATGCAGAGTGTGAGGTGTTTCAGAAGGCTGAGGGGCTCTTTAGCCAGAAGACATCGGTGATGTACCACCTTCTCATTGCTTTGGTACTGACCTGACCCCTTGACAGGGTTCTAGGAGGCACTGGTGAACACAGGGTGCTGTCTGCTAAACAAGCTGCAAGAAGTGGCTGCATCTCACTTACAAGCCAGAGGGATTTTGTCTTTAAATATCCCTCAGAACATGTGGGAGATCTTTGGGTAGTGGTATGGGGTTTTCTTTGTTTCCAGCTCCTCAGTAGCATCCTGAGATCTAACAGCCTGGGACGGGCTGATCTGAACAATAATGATGGACTCAGCTCTTGGTGGCAAATGATGGAAGAGGCGACTGCAGGGTGATGGGACATGCAGCCCATTGGGAGCCAGGGGAGGGCCCATGAGATGGGGCTACCTGGGGCAGGTACCCTGCATCCCAGGAGGTCTGGGCTGGTCCCCCCACCCCTCATGACCTCTACTGCCACAGGTGCGCAGTCCCTGGTACCCATGCGCCGGCTCTGCTGTGAGAGTACGCAAGGACGTACTGCATTGGGACTAAAGGCTTTGGAGGGAGGAAGCTTCCCTCAGCGTGGCCTTGGCAGTCAGAGCAGAGCAAATCTGCCCCGACTTCCAAGCATCCCAGTCCCTCAGGATGTGACTGCAGGCCTGTCCCAACAGCTGGCATGCAACGCCCCTGCTTGGTCCTTAGGAACCCTCCTTGCTTTGCTTTCCATCTGAGAAGGGTTGACCCAGGTCCTCTCTCCTCCACATCACTCTCCGAGACCCCATCATCACCCAGGCCCTTAGCAACTACTGTCCCACTCCTGGAAGCTAATCAGCACTGTCCCAGCACCCTGGCCTCCCCAGCTCTGCTCAGCCCCACTAGCCAGCAAGCTGCGTCCCTGACAGTTGCCTGCAAGGAGCTGGCCCCAGCTTGGGGCAGGTCCCCCAGGCACAGGTGAGAGGCACAAGTGGGTGGCTGCCACCCTCCTGCCCGGCTTGCCCTGCAGCTCTGCCCTGCCTGCCAGGCTCGGGAGTGAGCACCCAGCCCCACAGGGCTGGAGGCGGCTGGGGTGTGGAGAGAGGAGCATGCTGCCTGGGATCGCTGGGCAAGCCTTAGTCAGAGCCCTGCTACCGTACGTGCAGCCTGACACTGAGATAGGGTGTGAACCTCCGTGAGAGGCAGGAAGGGAGAGAGGTGATAAACGAGCCCAGGTAATTAATTCCCACTCCTGATTGCATGTTTGCTCTCCAAAATGTGTGTGTTGGCATGATCCCGGGCAAGGCTTGGCCCAGCATCCAACAGACACCTTCTTTTATCTCGGTTATTTCATCAAATCTATTAACTGTATCTATTTCAAGCCCTGGGCTTAGGATGGAGATTTCACATCAAACAGTGATGGCTCATAAAGTGGATCCTAGCTGGGCACTGAGCTTAGTTCTGAGGCTGCAAAGAGGAGTAAGACACCTCCCAGACCGTGATTTCATCCCGGGCTCTCTGAAAACATCCTCTTCGCCCCACTNTGCAGCCCATTGGGAGCCAGGGGAGGGCCCATGAGATGGGGCTACCTGGGGCAGGTACCCTGCATCCCAGGAGGTCTGGGCTGGTCCCCCCACCCCTCATGACCTCTACTGCCACAGGTGCGCAGTCCCTGGTACCCATGCGCCGGCTCTGCTGTGAGAGTACGCAAGGACGTACTGCATTGGGACTAAAGGCTTTGGAGGGAGGAAGCTTCCCTCAGCGTGGCCTTGGCAGTCAGAGCAGAGCAAATCTGCCCCGACTTCCAAGCATCCCAGTCCCTCAGGATGTGACTGCAGGCCTGTCCCAACAGCTGGCATGCAACGCCCCTGCTTGGTCCTTAGGAACCCTCCTTGCTTTGCTTTCCATCTGAGAAGGGTTGACCCAGGTCCTCTCTCCTCCACATCACTCTCCGAGACCCCATCATCACCCAGGCCCTTAGCAACTACTGTCCCACTCCTGGAAGCTAATCAGCACTGTCCCAGCACCCTGGCCTCCCCAGCTCTGCTCAGCCCCACTAGCCAGCAAGCTGCGTCCCTGACAGTTGCCTGCAAGGAGCTGGCCCCAGCTTGGGGCAGGTCCCCCAGGCACAGGTGAGAGGCACAAGTGGGTGGCTGCCACCCTCCTGCCCGGCTTGCCCTGCAGCTCTGCCCTGCCTGCCAGGCTCGGGAGTGAGCACCCAGCCCCACAGGGCTGGAGGCGGCTGGGGTGTGGAGAGAGGAGCATGCTGCCTGGGATCGCTGGGCAAGCCTTAGTCAGAGCCCTGCTACCGTACGTGCAGCCTGACACTGAGATAGGGTGTGAACCTCCGTGAGAGGCAGGAAGGGAGAGAGGTGATAAACGAGCCCAGGTAATTAATTCCCACTCCTGATTGCATGTTTGCTCTCCAAAATGTGTGTGTTGGCATGATCCCGGGCAAGGCTTGGCCCAGCATCCAACAGACACCTTCTTTTATCTCGGTTATTTCATCAAATCTATTAACTGTATCTATTTCAAGCCCTGGGCTTAGGATGGAGATTTCACATCAAACAGCGATGGCTCATAAAGTGGATCCTAGCTGGGCACTGAGCTTAGTTCTGAGGCTGCAAAGAGGAGTAAGACACCTCCCAGACCGTGATTTCATCCCGGGCTCTCTGAAAACATCCTCTTCGCCCCACTGGGGCAGCTGGGGTCTGCAGAAGGCTGTCAAACCCCAGGTTTGGCAGGTTAGGCAGGGAAGGAGTTTCCCGCACTGATGACCTCTGCTAAAAGACTTCCCGTGGCAGTCAAGAAAAAGTGGCCACCTGAAGCTTGGAAACACGTCACATCTGCAGTGGTTTTAAACTGGGAGCAAGTAATCTCTGTAAAGTTCTTATCTGGAAGTTGGGCAGCAAGGCTTATCCCAAAATATATTAGCTTGCCACCAAAGCTCTTTGTGTAGCACTGACACAAGGGTACTACATAATATGTCCGTCTTGGAGGAGCTGGCCACCCGGCTCCAGGAGGCTCCCAAGGCTTCCAGTCTGTCCTGCACATGCCCTGCAGACAGCTCATTAATTTCCATTCCACAGCCCAATCTCTTCTTCCTCCAACACAATTACTTAAAAGCTTCTTTGCAGCCCTCCAGGCATCCCACCCTCTCCCTGGCTTCCCTTTTCACAGCTCTCTCCAGTTCATCTCCACAGGACTTTGCCCTGAGCTTCCCTTCAGAAGAGCTTCATAGCTGGAGCCCAGGGTGGAGATGTATGGGAAGGCCATGGGAGTCTTCCTTGCCTTATAGCCCAGACCTGTAACTCTAGGCAAAGATGTGAGAAGCTCCTAAAAGGGGCATGGGGGAAATGGGGCAGTGCCATGTTCCCAGGAGAAAACAGTTCTGGTCTGTGCTTAGAAAGGGCAGCATCTCAAAGGCCCTCACAGGGCTGCTTTTTGGTGAGAGGCTTCGGGCCAACGGGACAGGTCAGCAAGCGCAGGCTTGCTTCTCTTCTGGAGTGCTTGCCTCTTGGTGACATGAATTATTAGGCTTTGTTGCCTTTGGTGTCCTGCACCCCTAGGCCACACCTTGTGTCTGGAGTGCAGGAGCTAATGGGGCCATTTTTGACCAAGCACTCCTAGTGCAAGAAGAGTTCCTGGCATGCTGCTGGGTCCCATTGAGCTGCAGAACTATGAAAGATGGCTCCTTCTCAAGGATGTACATCTCCCAGAGCAGGCAGCCAAGCAGCAGCCCTGGCCATCAGCCACCCGGGAGGTGGGGAGCACCGAGGAATCCGGTGGGGTGAGTCCCCAGCTGGGATAAAGCAAGAGGCCGGGCTCCCTACACTCCCCAGCACCATGATGGAGAAAGTGGTTTGGAGGAGGTGTGTGGGAAGCCTCTCCCAGGCACACGTGGTTGAGAAGGGAGGGAGCATGCAGGCGCTTGTTGGGAAAGCAAGCAAGTAGGAAGTATGGATTGCCTGGCAGGGCTGGGAGAGCGGAGGCAGGACCTGCTCTCTCCCAGGAGCATAAGAAGGTGGGGAGGGACCACTCAGATGCTGGAAGTGTAGAGGTGCTGCGTGTGATGGGCAAGAAGGAAGGTTGTCATCTGGCAAAGCTGTAACTGCTTGCTATCATGCGATGTCCCACAGGACATCTATGGCTGTCCCATAGGCTCCTAAATCACCTCTCAGCTGGCCAGTGCTAGAATCACTCCAGCAGCGCAGCAATATTCTGCGCAGCTCTGTCTCTTCCCTACCCAAACAGGGGACGTTTCCTTCCCCCAGCTGCCCTGCCCACACTCGCTGAAGGAGAACCCGACACTTTAATTCCAATCACAAATCCTGGAAATGATTAGCGGGCTGTCATCACTCAGCCCCACCGGATATCGGGCATGGGGCATTTCCGTCCCCTGTAATTAATGGTGTGCAGGGCTGCCTGGCTCTGTGGCACGCAGGGGAGAAGCGAGTGAGAGGTGGATGTAGCGCTCCCTCCGCCTGCCTCTCTCACTGCCCGGCTGGGAAAACTGCTGGACCAAAAAGCAGGGCAAAGAATAAATTCATTCATGGCGAAAGGTAAGGACAAGGCAGAAGGGTTCACCAAAGAATTGGGCTGCTCCTGTCTGGGAAAAGGAAAATACTGCAGTTGGGGGGGTGGGGGTGGGGACAATGCCAGGGCAGCCCCCTCCACTGATGCGCAGGACTGCACTTTGTGCGACCGCTGTCGCACTCCCCAAGGGGCCTGGGAACTCAGTGGCCCGTTCATCCCCTGTCCCTTCCTGGGTACCCAGAGGCAGCTGCCAGCTCCTGCCCGATGGAGAGGATGTCAGCATTGCACCAGCAGCCTCCCTGCAGTCACCCGGCAGCCTTTGTTTCCCCCTCTGCCTTCCCCTTTCCCAGGGTGCTCTCTGGCTCCCGGAGCTGCCCGTTCGCCAGCTGCCTAGCGAGAGCTGCTATCTGCCCCGTGTGAATGTCTTGCATCCATCCAGCAGCCTCCCAGCCCTCTGCTGAAACGCCTCATTGTGCAGCTGGCCAGACTACGTGAGCCTGGCTACGTGGAGCCTGTTTTGCTTTGAAGCTAACTCTTCCTTTTGAGTCAACAGAGCTGTGTGGTGCAATTGTAAAATTTCCCTTCGTTGGCCAAGCTCCTGATGTTAACAAAAGCTCCCTGCTATGTAAACAGGCCAGACGCTGCAGGATGCTGTCTGCAGGCTCACGTACCCTCCTCGCACCACGAGAGGTGCTGGACTCGCACCTGTGGGCTCCCTGAGCCAGGCAGAAGGGTTCGAGCTGTGTGCCCCCCCTGGGCTGGGGCAGAGGCACCGCTTCCCTCGTCCTTTCACTGGTGACCTCAGATGAGTCTCTCCTTTCCTTTTGGATTAGCTGTCCCTGCTGAAATCCTGGCCGAAATGGTCTCAAATGTGGTAGCAATTATCTTACAAAGAAGAGGTGAGGTTCCAGATGACTAGCGTAAAAAGACAGAGGGATAGTACCTGTTCTTAAACAACTGAAAATGGAGCCATGGGACTGTGGACCTGCCAGGCTGCCTTCGGTGCTGACACGGGCCCTGGAGCAAACTCCCCATTTGTAAGACTGACCATGATAGCAAGGTGAGAAGTAATAGCCAACATGGATTGAGCAATGGCCTGATTTCCTTCTGTAGCAGGATTGGAGGGCAAGAAGATGAGGAAGAAATGTCCTGGCTCTAATGCTATGAGCTACTTGCACGATCAGCCTGGGTGTTGGTTTCAAAGATGCATATTACGTTTGCTGCCGATGATCAGCCACATGGTGGTTGCAGATGCTTTGGGGATCAGGATGGGAGTTCAAGCAGATTGTGACGTTGGTGAAATGGATATAAACAGGATGCAATTCATAAGGGCAAATGCAAGCCAAGGCTCTTAACAGGATAATCTGCTGTATGCATATACAATGGGCCAACAAGGCCTTCAGAAAAGGACATGGGTGTCATTGTGGTGACAGGGGTCATTATCGAGTGGCTTGACAACACACAGATGTGAAGAAAAGCAAATGTCCCTACTGGGCTATATAAACGAGAGTGCCAGATGCACCTCGTGTGCTGCAATCATTCCACTTTATGCAGCATTAGGAAAGCCTCATACTTTGTGGATATATGCAATTTTGGGCAATGGAGTTCAAGAAAGGCTTACACCTATTAGACCCCATAGAAGATGATCAGCAGCCTAGTAACCATGACCTATGAGTAAAGGTTGAAAGAACTCCATTTGTTTAGTCTGCTTAGNTGCTGCAATCATTCCACTTTATGCAGCATTAGGAAAGCCTCATACTTTGTGGATATATGCAATTTTGGGCAATGGAGTTCAAGAAAGGCTTACACCTATTAGACCAGATAGAAGATGATCAGCAGCCTAGTAACCATGACCTATGAGTAAAGGTTGAAAGAACTCCATTTGTTTAGTCTGCTTAGGAAAAGAGGAAAGGGGGAAAAATAACAACCTTCAGATTTGTAAAAAGTGTCTGAAAAAGGAACTGAATGGATTGCTCTCCATCTCCAGAAGACAAAGTCAGGCATCCAGAAACACTTTTCAGCTTCTGAAGCCCTTAAGGGTTCCTGTTCTCTTAAAACAGAATGCCTTGCAGAGACTACACAACCTCCTTCTCTAGAAATTTCCAAAACCAGGGTGTTACAAATACTTGTCAGGCCCGGTCAGATAGCGGTATCCCTCCTTGGGCAGAGATATGTCTAGATGATGTCTCAGGAGCCCTGTTTTTGGTCATGCACCATTACATGGTAACGTGCTGCCATGCAGTTCCAGGAGTGAGTTGGTCTTTGCAGGCTGACATGAAGGGCATCGCTGAAAATCGGCGAGCAGTGATTCTCCTCACATGGCCGTGTGGTCCAGACACCACGCCATATTCCCTGTTTCAAAAAGCAGATAGCCTTGCAGGATACATGGCACAACACCAGCAAGCTGTCAGTTGCCCAGGTGAAGCTTAACCCACTGTTCAGACAACCCTACCCTTCAGCTGACAGGGGACAGCAGGCTGCTATCGCTTCTTGCTGGGAAATGCAGTGGTTTAGTTGCACTGTGGAGGCTCCTAACTCTGCAGAACTGAGCATCAACCAGAAAGGCTCATTACATCATTCCTGTCTACAAGAATCAGATGAGAATTCTTGAATGGTCCCTCATCTGGTGCTGGCTAGATAACAAATAAAGATTTAGAGAGGTGCTGGATGAAGCCTGCCCTTTGTTGTGGCCGAAGTTAAACCACTAATCCAGGGTAAGATGCAAAGGCGGAGAAAACATCTGTCCTTGAATGAGCTTTCATGACAGCAGGAGGAAGAGGGCCTAGTCTCCACTAGACCTCGCAGGCATCCTTCAGGAGGAGAGCATGCTGAAGCTGGCAAGTCTTCCAGGGGGTCAGTGGGAAAGCGAACCCACGGGAGTCCTTCAGAGCCGTGCTAGATGTCTGCAGCAGGCTGTTTATAGCAGACCCGAGCTTCCTTCCTTTTCACGCAGACCTGGTGCCGTAGCCTGTATGGGAAATCCTTAGGGCTGTGCTGCTTCAGCCCCGTGCTGAAGCCTACAAACTGCCCCTTCAAACTCAAATGCTCTGTGAAGGCTGGCTTAAGCAAAAGGGTGCCTCTGGCAGAGGGTAAGCTTGTTCACAGAGGCTGGGTGGAGGCTGCATGGAAAAACTAGACCCTAAGCCTCATTGACACAGAATGGCCAACCCACCGCACGCACTAAAGGAGGCATTGGCAACGAAAGGGCTGACCAGCTGGATTACAGCACTGAGATGAGAGGGGCCGCTGTGGTATAAACATCTGTCAAGAGTAGATGAGGTTTGGAGCAGAGACATTCCCCACAGGCTTATATGATTTTTGAGGACCTGATGCCAATGATCCATTTTCTGCTCCTCGGTGATTTCACAGATGAGTGACCTCAGTGATCTCATGACCCATTAATATATAATTCTTCCAAACTCCTTGGCTCAATCACCCCTGTGTAGCAGTGCAGAATGAAACCAAGAGGAACAGCTTCTTCCAAGACTTCATATTGCAGCTCAAGAGCATTTGATAAGGCTGCCCCGCAGGGAGCACAAAATCCCCTGTACTTGGAAGGGAGTAGAAAGGGGTCATAGTGGATAACACAGCTCAGATCTTGGAAAGTACCTTCTCTGGCTGTTCTGCTCGGCCAAGATGAAACTGCCCCAGCAGCTGGTTCAGGTCTGCTGGATGAAGAGGTACATAACCATCCCAGCAACGCTCAGAAGCTGCAACTCTCCCTCTAGACATTTCCAGCTTTCACAGGAAACCAAAGGGGATTGCGTCTACGCTATTGATTTCTACCAGCCAGCACAGCTTTGCTGCTCGAGGGTGTGAAGCAGGGAGACCAGCCACACCAGCCAAACATCTCATAACATCTCATTTTGGTATCTGGCAAGTTTGTTCCAGGGGCTGAGCTTGGAGGAGTACCACGACCTCCTCCCCTCCACATTTGACTGTGGTGCTCGGGAGAATGAGTCATCCGTTTTTCATGTGGAGATCCCCGTCGTTCCAAGGGAAAAGGCCGTGCTTCCGGCACCCCTTGGCACGTGGGTTTCCATTAATCTGTTGATGGCCAGGCAACATGCCATCTCCAGGACAAAATGGCTGCTCCTTAGTTCCTCTGCTATTAGCGCATCCCTTAGGATTTTGCTAAATTTCTCCAAGTCTTTTGGACAGTCTGTCCGAGCGGGGAGAGCTCAGCATCTAGAGGTTCTGGTGTCAATCCCTCAGTGGACTGTGGCCAAGTCAGAAAGGCTGCTGCTTCTTTTTCCTTGATTTCTGCAAGTCCTACACAGGGCAGGAGTAAATAGGACCTTTTGCCGCTGCAGCTCTATGTTTTCTGGCAGCAGAGGTGCATCCATCCCCGTAGCTTGTCAACAGGCTCTGTTAGCCAGAGACCCTCAGTAAAAGGTTAGGCAACACAGTATCCCCTCTTCACTTCTGGTGGGGGGAATATTAGGAGAATGAATATCCCAAGGCAGGCCAGCCAAATCAGGCCCTCCTGATTTGGGGAAGTCAACCAAAGCGGACTGAGTGGTCATCAAGTGGTCCACTCACTCTGGGGAGCGCATAACACATCGCTTCTCGGTGGAATCAGCCAGCTTTCTCCTTGGCATGGACAAAACTCCCCTGTTTCATAGGAGGCGGTAAACAAGCCCTGGACCTCATCCCTTGGCTCCAGGGCACACAGTTGCAAAGCTCCTCTGATCAGTGTGGGAGGAAGCGCCTCCACCCTTTTTATGGCTGCCCCGTAATGAGCCCCAGCTGTAAGCCTCTCCCTTCCATGCCTGGAAGCCCAGACTGGCCTCATGAGGTGGGGCATGGACAGTTTAACCCATTCCCTGGACAGAAGGATGGATGGATGGATGGATGGATGGATGGATGGATGGATGGATGCTCCCCAGCTGCTGCTGAAGCACTGAGAGCCTCTGTCCGCTAGGTTGGCTGGCTGGGTTGCCAAAAAGGTGCTGAAAAGCATAGGGCTGCAGAGGCGTGTGGGTTTGTCTGCCGGGGGAACGGCAGTTGTTTTGCTCACTCCTTGCTCGAAGGTGTGCTGGGGAAGGACCTCTTCCCTGGGCTCCTGGCTCTGCTGCACCCACGTGTGGCCAGGAGGTGTGGGGCTTGGCAGGGTGACAAGTTGTCTCCAACACCTTCTTCACAGGGCTCTTCCCAGTGGCCCCTGCCAGCACCGTCAGGCTGGGGATGTCCACCCTGGGCGCATGGGTCCGTGGGTCACTGCAGGGTGTCCTCTCCTTCCACAACCCAGCATCCCAGCAGCACCTGGGGCTTTGGCTCCTTTTTTTAAGCAGCTTTTGTCCCCTAGAGAAAATCAGCAGCGAGGAACCGTTTCCGGCTGGCTCTCCCATCCAGGCGCAGGCGAGTGGCCAGGCAGCCGCTGGTGTGATGCCTACGTAGCACCGCGCCACAGACACGGGGCAGGGGATTCCTGAGGTGATGGGGCTGAAGCGCGAGAGTGGAGCGGCGCTGGGTGGTGAGAGGCTTTCTCTGCTCATATAGCTAATAGACTAATTAGCAAGGAGCTCGAAACTTGGCCGTGTTTGTTGTCAAATGCAGGCCCCTTTCCAAGCGGTGTTAACAGCCTTTCCTTTTCACTCTGGGCACATTGTACAGCTGGGACTTTTCTGCTGCTTCACAGAGGATCCTTCACTTAGTAATGGATATAGGCTGAATAGCTGTTGCAGCTATAGTTGACACCAGGTTCAGGAGCGAGGGGTGGCAGAGAGGGGGCAGGAAGGGGGCAGGGTCCTGGAGCTGGGAGAGCAGCGGGAGGCTGGGAGAGGGGATGGAGGAGGGCACTGACCCAGCCGTGCATAACACACAGCCGGGCTGGAGGCAGCAGGGGGCTGCAGCCGTGCTATGGACTGCCAGGGTGGATCGAGGGGCTCGGCTGGCTGAGGTCCCTGGGGACTTGGTGGCTGAGGGAGGTGCCCATAGGCAAGAGAGGAGCACATGGGCAAAGGTGCGCTTCCGAGCCAAAGGTATGGCTCCTTGTGCCATTTGCCCACTTCTAATTAAGATGCCAATGTTTAAATGAATCCTTTGAAAAACACTCCCCTTTCACATAAGAGACAAAAAGTTCACAGAGGCGAAAGGCTGCCGGCACTGGCAGGACGCTGGCAGTGTGTGGGCAAGGGGCTGGCGAGTTTCCCCACCACCCCGCTGCCAATGCAAATCTCCCGGCACTGCTGAGCCGAGCCCAGGGGAAACCAGGAGGGTTTCCGCTGGGTTCCCACAAGCGCGGGAGCCGAGGCTGTGCCTGCAGTCACGTCTGCCCACAGGCAGCGGCCTTTGTAGATGGCCTGGATAATGGTTATTCACTGCCTGCAGGAACAGGGACTCTCGCCCCCACGGGGTCACCCCTCCATCCAGACACCTGCCATTTCGGTTTCCTCCAGGCTCCCAGCTGGTGTGCTTCTGACTCTCCAAATTCAGTGACTCCTCAGGAGCATCGTCCCTTGGTTCCCCCTGGGGCGGCTTAGAGTGAAGTGGCCGGGGACTTCTGTGTCTGACCTGTCCCCCTGAGGCGAGTGTTTTTGCAGAGAGGACAAGGCAGGGAGGCAAGGGCGTTGCAGGAGCTTGCCTGCAACCAAGGCTGAAGGCAGGGGAGATGCCTGCAGCCCTGGCTGTCCCTCAAACACTCCTCAGTGCCTGAAACAGGGTATAATTCACACCTTCGCCACTCACTCAAATACAGCCCCAGCAAAAGCGAGATGAGCACCTGCCAGCCGCAAACAAATATTATCTGGGTGTCACGGCAAATATTAGGCACAGGGCCTGGAGTGTGCCCAGCCTTCCTCTGAGCTCCGTGAAGGCTGCTTGCCCGCCGCAGGCCTGGCTTTCCTGCAGATGCTTGCAATGGCATGGCATCACTGCTGCTGTTTTCTTTGGATTGGGGCCGACCGCTTATGGAAAAACAGCCAAAGCAGTGCGGATGGCAGGTAGCGCAGAGCCGAGGCGGTGGGGTGCCCTGCCGATGCAATGGCTCACATCCCTGGTATGGCGCAGTGGAAGTTGCCCAAAACCGCAGAAGTAGGATGGTGGTTTGGCAGAGTCATGACTCCGTGACAAAAGCCATGACTGAAAGTGTTTGACATATCCACACTCATTCATGTGATGCTCGGAGCCAGAAAAGATTTCCAAAAACATGTCCCCTCCTGCTGCCAGGAGGAATTAACTCACTTTAATAGCAGCCAGGAGACCTAATATCATACCAGGTATTTGAGCCCTTTTAGGGCCTTGCCACTTACTGCCAGGTTTGGCCCCTGTAAAATCTGTTTGAAGACCATCCAAAGAGCACTCCGTGCAAACCCAAGGTTAGCCAGCCCACGGGTTGCCTGGGAGCTGGTCACGGTGTGTGGAGTGTGACTAGCCACCGAGTCACGCTGGCTGTGCTCCTCTTCCCCAACTGAGCCACCAGCCAGGCTGCAACAAGGCCAGAGAGACTTCTGAGATCACTGTGCAGCCTGTCGAGGTGTTGAACCCCAGCACCGACAAGTTCAGGATCTCGCCGTTTGGACCTTGGGCCTGAAGATTTCCATGAACGTCAGCTTCTAGTCTGGAAAATAAGTTTGGCGACAGGGTCAGGTTTCCAGCTGAGAAGAATGAATGATCTCACTACCAAGCGGGCTATTTCCAGAGCGGCATTTCCCAAATGGAGTGCTCCGGTGCTAAGCTCCCCTGAAGCAGTGCTGGCGGTACATGGTGGGGCCAGGCTGTTCCCCAGTGTGCCAGCTCAACTTCATCATTTCCTTCACTCTCCTTTCTTGTGTTAGGGATTTCATTCTTTACCTGGCTGCTTTTGCATTTTCTGCTTCTTTCTATGTTTGCCTTTCTGGGTCTGGATGTCTCCTCGGTTTTCCAAATGTTGGTAATTCCCATCCATTCCTCTCCCTTCTAAGCTCTATTTTGAGTTCACACATTTATTAATTTGTTGCTCATTTGGGATCCAGGCCTAGAGGCTGAGCAACCATGGAGGCAGTCTCTGTCCCAGGTACCTCTCGGTTTAAACAAGCTGTGTAATTCCCTTTGAGCAATCTCTTCCCTTCTAGTCCTTCCAGTTTACCCCTTAACTCAGCTCATTCCTTCTGCCCCTTCCCCTGTCTGACCCCATCACTTCTTTTGCTTTTCATCTTTGCTCTCTACTCATCCCAGCTCCTCCCTCTACTACTTCTCAGCTCCTCTTCTTTCTTGCCCCCAGTGACATGCGTACTTCTCTGGAGGAGACAGGGAAGAGGCACTGGGGTCTTCACCATGCTCATGCCTCTGGGGTGAAGCGGTGAATTCAGAGGTGTTGCATCCCAAAATTGGCAGCAGAGGGACAAGCAGGGGCTGGCATGGGCAAAGCTTTCAAGGCGTTCAGACAGACAGCCCCAGTAAGTAGCCTCAGCTCAATACACTCTGTTATTCCTGCAGGCAACTCCCTCATTGCTGTTTGGAGCGGTGCTGCTAGGAAGACGAGGAATAGGCAGAGGATGGGTGGGAAGCCTGCGCCCCTCTTCGGGGGCTCCCCTGAAGAGCTCCCCCACCATGGGATTCAGGTGTCCCCACCTTTGCCTGGAGTGGGGCACTGGGGGGCATCATTGCCTGTGTGCAGGCAGGGGGTTGGGGGTGCAGAATGCCCTGGCAGAGCTGAGGGCCCCTGGGGAAAGGAGGAAAACAGCCGGGCAGGCGATAAGCCTGGAGCACAATGCCCTGGCTGAGGTCTCCACGAAGACACAGTCAGAGAAGCTGCTGCTCCCATTTCCGACAGTGAACCACAGCCTCCCAGCAGCACTGCCCCGGGGAAGGTCTGC
>VZSC01004314.1:36892-54049 GCA_013398225.1 Steatornis caripensis
TTCCCTTCCCTTCCCTTCCTTGAATTTGATATGAATGTAGGGGAAAGTGTGTCTGAATGTGGAATATGAATTTTGGATGCATTTGGGGAGACATTTTTGAGTTGGGGGGTGCAAGTGAGACCTGAGTTGGTGGATGAGAAGTGGGAGCAGGGCAGGATGCTCCCAAAGAGGGGTGCAGGAGCGTGGCCAGGCTGCAAGGAGTTGAGGTGAGTGAGGAAGCCTGGGTGCTCTGCAGAATCCTCAAGGGCGCGGGAGCTGTGCCGGGCTGGGAACTGCTCTGAAACTGCTGACACAGGCAGAAGGGAGCAGCAGCAGTGTGATTCCCAGCACGGCATTGCCTGCCGGCCAGTGGGAGGAGGCATGTGGCTTTGGGACAGAGGAGGTCACGATTTCTCTTTCTTAGGTCAAAAATGGCAGGTGGGCTGGCTTGATAGAAAAGTACACCCACCTGCTTGGAAACTTGTGATCACCTGGGTGGCACCGTGTGGCAGCGGGGCTGTCGAGGCCATCAGGGACGTGCAGAGTGGCACGTGCTGCCCTTGGGGCAGGTGCAGACCCCGCTGGGGCTGGCTGGGCACGGGGGGACCAGGGATGAGCAGTCAGTCGCCTGTCACCCGCCCCGCTGCCTGCCAGCTGATGGGGGCTGCAGGGAGCCTCAGCTGACAGGCGCGCAGGCTGCCAGCCCGGCTGTTTGGCGCGGCAGCGCGTGCCTCCCGGTCCCAGCACACACCAGCTCGAACGTTGCTGACCGCACGTACATGCCCCGCAGCCCAGAAGGCCCTGGCAGCGGCCGTGCGTCCCTGTCTGCCTGCCAGCCACTGCCCCGGATCCGCTTCCTCCCTCTCTTTCTCTCTCTCTCTCTTCTTTCCCCTTCTTTTTTTTCCTCTCTCCCAGTTTCATAAACTGCAGAGGGTGAGGGAGAAGGAGGAGAAAGAGGGGATGCCAGCAGTGAATGGAAGGCAAGAGGGGATGGGAGAAGGGCTGGGGGGGTCACTCCTCTGTCTGTCTGGAAAGAGAGGGGTGCTCATCCTGCTGCCACAATTGCTTCCAGAGAAGTCACTTCCTTCCCTCCCTCCGCTCTTTGTTTCATGCCACAAAGGAGGAGAGGACAGTCTCTGTGCCAGGCGGGTAGCATGACCCACATTGGGGGGGCAGCGCTCACCAAGCAGCTGCTGTGCCTGGGGTTGTGTCGTGGTCCCTGCTCCCACTGCCCAAAGCACAGGGGTACTGTTGCCGGTGGGGCTGGGACCCCTGGGCCTCTCCAACATGAACTAAGCCATCACTTCTCCTCCTTCTCTCTGTCACCTCAGGGTCCTGCTGTGACACACAGGTCCGAGTGGCCTAGCCCAGGCTTTGGGGTAGGTGGTGAGCCCATTGGGAGGCCGTACAAAACACGGCGGTGGCTGTGGCATAAACACTGCCAGATGAAGCTTGCAGGGCCTATACGTTATCTGCTGGAGACAGCTTAAAGGATGGAGCGAGGATAGAAAGGAGACACCGGGGCCCTTCTGGACATTAGCAGAGTGCAGGTGTTGCTTGCATTCATATTTTTTAACGTTTCCCATGACGTCCAAGGTGATGTCCATCTCCCCACTGTTCCTTCAAATCCCTGGCTCTTTTCCAGCTTGCTCCAAGTCCTTTCTCCCCCAGCTTTTTAACCCAGGGCTTTTTCAGCCTGAGGTCTTTGCACCAGTTTCTGGGAAACCTGCTCCTGTATTGCCATGCCACCAGAAAGGCAAAGATACTACGACAAATTCTTGGCCATAGTGCTGTGCAAAGCCCTCTGAAGCATTTTTCTCCATCTCTCTTTGGTAGGTGGCCCAGGGAAGAAGGCAACCAGGTTGGCTCTGACTCCAGGTTGGAGAGGAATCTATAGAGTGACAGGATGAGTTTTGCTTTCATTAATCTGTGAATCCTGCTCAAAGCAACAGCACATTTGGCACTGCTTGGGGTTTTTTTCTCTCTTTTTTTCCCCCTTCCTTTTTTCTTCCTTCCAAGAAGTCTGTCCCCTTGAGGTCTCTGACTGGGAACAGTGAACTCATCCCTCATCCAGGCAGGCTCCAGGTTCTCGTCGTCAGTGCCCTAGAATTCCCCATCATCCTACTGTTCATAGTCACTCCCTCCCCGTTAGTAAGAGGAAGGGCCAAGGGCATGATTTTTCCTTTGGACCCTCTCACGGTGAATGTGCCTGTGTGACTGTGCCACATGGCATAACCTTTACTCACTAGGGGAATGTCTGCTCACATCCACACGCTCATAGCTGTCAGGGGGCAACTTACCTCAGCAAGACCTCATGCCAGCAACGCTTTCTTATGCCAGCAGCCTCAGCGCACCCAAGGGACTCACTCCACAGCGCACGTCCTCCCCAGCAGGCTTGCCCTGGCCACGTTCGCAGCGCTGGCTCCTGCAGCCAGCCATGTGCTGCGGGCACCTCCCCTGCTGCATGTCTGCAGGAGCTGGCTAGTAACCCTGCCCGTTTTATTCCTAACTTGCTTAGAAATCGGAATGAGTGTGTTTCCCCAGACACATTGCCTTGTGCTGACACAGCATTCTCACATGCACACCAGCACTGGGGGGTGCTGTTGGATATGGCTATGGTGTCCTCAACATGGAGGTGCATTTCCCTTCCCTCACCCATGTTTCTCTGTTGGCATTTACCCCTTGCTTCTGTACTCCAAGGATTTTCCCTCTGAGCTCTTTGCTGTTGATCTGCCACCCCCAAGCATTATCAGCCCCCCTCTGACTATCTTGTCCATGGAGACAGTGACCAGCTAGGTCACAGGGGTGACTGGGTGGTTTTTGTCACAGTGGGATCCCCCTCATTTTATCCTGCACTGCATCGATGGGGCTTTTAGATTCCCACCAGTCTCTTGTTTCAGAGAAATCTGTCTCCCTCTTAACTCTCAGGGCTGGAGAGTACACTTGTGTATGCTTGCATAGCTTGAAGGACGACTAGCCAGCCCTACTGGGTTTGAAGGAAAGCGGTTTTCACCTTTTCAGACGGTTGCTTCCTGTAAGAAAAGACATGTCCACCCTCATTGAGTCCAAAATCTTGCACATGCCAGCACTGGCTTTCTTCAGTCCTCATTCCTGGAGGAGATTGTCCTGGCCTGCACATACGCTTGGCTCTCCCCAAGTCATATTTGAATGTAGAAAATCTTCCTTCAGCAGCAGATTTGTGCTTGGTTAGCAAAAGGAAACCCCTGAATTTGNCACTGGCTTTCTTCAGTCCTCATTCCTGAGGAGATTGTCCTGGCCTGCACATACGCTTGGCTCTCCCCAAGTCATATTTGAATGTAGAAAATCTTCCTTCAGCAGCAGATTTGTGCTTGGTTAGCAAAAGGAAACCCCTGAATTTGTTGATTTGTTGATGTTCTTGGGAAAATTCTCTAAGAATTTCCCCCTGGTACTGCAAGGGCAGTGTGAACAGTGCTGATTTCTTTCTGCGAGCCCAGAGCCATGCTTCTGGCTGCGAGTCGTTCGTGAGGCCAGGCATTTGTTCGGGCTCCTGTGGATAACTGTGTCAGGGCCAAGCACTATGCCAGTGAGCTTGTTTTAAGGACTGATTTTCTTCTACACAGTCAAGACTCAGGCAGCCTATTATTAACCTCAAAGCCTGATGGCTTGCTTTGCATTGCCATTTTAGCTGTGTTTTCGCTGACTCCAACATAGAGCTGCTGCACTTCCACGCACCCCTATTGTCTCCCTGCACTGCCTTTGAGCCCCACCTTGCCAGATCACCTTTCCCAATGTCACACCTCAGTGAAACTTGTCATGTCCTTCACCCATCCACAGAGGAGAGGCCCTGTGGGGACAGCACTGTGTTTTTGGTCAGCCTGCCCCAGTTATTGTCTCAGCAACTCAATGGAGTAGGGAAATATGGCCTTGTTCTTCTAGACGGGCAAAGTGACGTGACAGCAGCAAGTGGGGCACGAGTAGCAGAGACGTCACTTGGATGCAAATCTCCAGAGCACCAGGCTTACTTCACGACAAATGTCACCGTCCTGAAGGACAATAGCAGGCAAAAGCATGCATTTTGCCCACACCCAAGCAGCTGTGTCACCACTGATAACGGGAAAGGATGAGATGAGTTTTGCTAAGAAAGGCTAATTACGAGACTGTGTCTGAGCTCAGATCTCCTGCTTAAAAATTTCCCCCGCGTGTGAGTAAGCGTACAGCGGTGACCTTAGCAGGGCAAACCTCAGAGACTGCGGGAGGCCTGAGGGTGCCAGGCAAAAGAAGGGACGAGCCTATGCCAGCCCATCTCTGTGGTGAGGTGAAGCAGGCATACAAAAATAACCCACCACCTCGCTGCCAAGAGAGCAAGCCTTTGATAAACAGTTTAAAAATAACCTCAGTGGGAAAGACATCACAGCACCCTCCATCAGAATTGGATTTGTGTCGTGTTTGCCTTCTCATGCCCCTGCCAGCTCGCCGCCAAGCGTGTTGCTCACGTGATGCCCGCTGCCCATGGAGGCTGGCTCTGGCCAGGATGCCAGTAACCGCGAGGGACCGGGAAGATGTTTGGCTATATTTTCCTGCTGCAGAAATGGTTTGTCCTGGCCAGGAGCAGGAGCAGGGAGGCAGCGCGGCGGGGACGTGCCTGGTTGGGGCTACAAGGTGCTTTTCGTGTTGCGGCTTCCCACCCTCCTGTTGACACAAGGGAATGGCTTGTGCGGGTGTCAAGTGGAGAGGGGAAAGCACAGGGAGGTCTGCCGCAGGAAACTGGAGCCAGACGCGTCGAGGGCCGGTGTGTCCCTGAGAACCCTTCCTGGGGAAGGGGGGCAGTGGGGGCCCTCTGCTCCGTGTGCCCTCACCCAGTGCTGGGACATGGAGTGGGGGCAGAAAAGAGCCCATCCCACCTCCCCTCCACTCCCCTGGGATATCGGTGCAGGTCATAGCCAGGTGATCACCCTGGGATGAAACCCCATTCCTGCCTGGCTGCCCCAGCACAGCAGCACCTCTCCCTGGAGAAAGTGGGATTTTGTGCAGGATGGGGCAGGCTGAGTCCCCCAGGATGCTCATTCTGCATGGGGGACCTCAAAGTTCTGGTCACCTACATAGGCAGCCCTGGCAAGCAGCAGAGCAGCAGGGCTCATTGCACTGGTATGCGCTCTTTGGCAAGGCGGTCTCAGTGCTATATGAAGGGACAACGCTTATATCCCCCTCAGCCCCATGCCACCGTGCACACACCTGTCTGCGTTCAGGACACAGACCCTGCACTGCTCCCCTGCCCTGGCCACCAGTAAAGTCCCCTCCAGAGAAGCAGGGTGCAGGGTTTGGAAAGAAAATGTTACGCAGAGACAGAAAATCTCGTACTTTTGAAGGTTATTGTATTTCTCTTGTGGGTGGGGGAGAACAGGAGGGAGGTGGGGGAAGGCAGAGGCGGGTGATCCTTCCCCACACGTTGTCACTCCGGTGCAGTGATCCTTGGAGAGCCCGTGCCATTCTGCTGCCAGCAGGCAGGAGCCAATTAAGGGCAATTAGGGTGGAAGTGGAGAAGGCGCCCCTTTAGCCGCCGCCAGAGCGGCCGCTGGGAGTGCTGGCAGGGCTCCACACTGTAAGGTTATTAGAGTTCTCCCTCGTATTGTCCTTGGAAGAGATGCTTCAGAGCCGTCTGCTCGGAGCAGCGAGATGAAAGGGAGACCTCCTTTGATGTGTTCACCCAGAGCCTCTGCTGTGGCGTGTGCAATCAGCCCTAGCACTTCTCCAGCACCTTCCACTGCTATTAATTCCCTAGGCCAGTTACCCCAATATCTGAGGTCTCCCAGGCAGAGCAGGACCCCCTAGGGCACAGACGTGGCCTCTGCCCCACACAGCGAATCCTTTCCCATGAGACAAGATGCAGCAAGCAAGGGCAGAGAACAGCAATGAGGAGAGAGGATCTGGGGCAGAGGGCTAGCCCATCTCCACTAGGAGAGGAAGAGAGGCACAGCTGAAGACGAGCGGGCTCGCTCACAGCCACACAGGCCATGGCATGAACCCACGGCTCTTCCTGGGGGCCCGCACGCTCAACAGCTGGATACTGATGATTTCAAAGCCTCCCTCCTATCTGCACGTACTGCCACAGGGCATCAACTCATATGGAACGACAGTGGCTGAGCGTGCAGCAGCTTTGTTGTTCATTTTGTCTCGACATTTACAAAATCCTTTCCTTGGCTACCCCTTCCTCCCCTACAGCTCGGGCAGCTGAGGAACAGCAGAAGCGGGAGATGAGGCAGCTCTCTTATGTGTCATGAAAAAGTCTGCTTGGCCCACTGGAGAGATGCTCTCTCCAGTCCCTGCTCT
The DNA here is from genome assembly GCA_013398225.1 of Steatornis caripensis. NCBI lineage: Eukaryota > Metazoa > Chordata > Aves > Caprimulgiformes > Steatornithidae > Steatornis > Steatornis caripensis. The sequence continues at coordinate 43,181 of VZSC01004314.1, forward strand.
GCAAGCCTGAGTACTAAGTGCCTCTGGGCAGCAGTGTCCTGCCAACAGAGAGATCTCACCATGGCACAGAGTTCCCTAATATGTTGCCCACAGCACCCTTATTCCTTTCCCCCTCCCCATTCTGCTTCTTAGACAGTCCTTCTCCCTTCTCGGATGTCATACCTCCCGATCCTTATTCTCACGCTTTACTGCTCCCGATGTCCCCATGCCTATCCTGTGTTGGTCCCCCCAGGTGGAACTTAGCGTGCTGCCCTGCGTTATTCTCACTGCCAGAGGACTGCAGTGGGGGCAAAGCTGGAAGAGGAAAGAGGTGCAGCTTTTGCCACTGGGCATGGGCTGTGATGGGATGGGAAGAAGGTCCATGGTAGCTTGCCATCCTCACAGAATCTGCATTTTTCCTGCATCCAGGAACTGGATGGACTTGAACTTTGTCTTGACCTGGAGGAGAGCAGGAATGCCATCAACTCCAGACATCAGTCCTTCTCTCTCCAGACTCTGGCCATGTTGGTTGGAACCAGGTTCCCCACAGTGCTTTGCAAACCAAGTGGCCCTACCTAGGTGACCCATTGGGCAGGTCCACTGCCCTGCCAACCTCCCTTTTTGGCTGGATGGCTCCTGGTGTTTCACAGACAGACAAGCCTGCTGACTAAAGCTGCTATCTCCAGCATTGTACACAGCAGCACAGTAGGAAGAGCAGGCTCTGAGCAAGCTGTCTCACAGTCTCCAAAGCAAAGATGGGCCCAGGGTACTTCCCATGGGTTTTCCACCCACAGGTACCACCACCCATCCAGAAGGAAGCAGCCAGCCTTGTTTTGAGCAGCTGCCTTGTAAACGCATCCTCTCTGAACTGTCTGTGGCTACCTGACCAAGGACAAACCAACCTGTGGCCTCAAGAAGTGAAATACAAAGTTGAAAACTCGCAGTGCTGCACACAGACAGAGAGATCGATGCTCTCCACCAGCTATCGTGACAATTGCCTTTCTGCTTTTCAGTCTCTGCTGGGAACAGGGACGATCACAATAGTTTCCTGCCTGGTGCTGCAGAAGCTGAGAAACTGCCCTGCAACTGCTGCAGAGCACAAATGCAAGTAGACAGATGCAGACTTTTGCCTGCTTCATGTAAATACTTCTAGTGCTGTCAGGTTTGGTGAAGGTCTTTCATTTGCAAAAGCTACCCACTGACTTCCAAGCCCCTGAGATCCTCTCAGAGTCTTTACCAGCATCCATGATGCTTTTGAGTAGCGCCAAATGGAAAATAATGCTCTTGGAAAAGCTCCTAGCAGATCCAGAATGGGTCACCGGCAGCTGGTTGTGTACTTACAATGCAGGGCTCAGAAGTGCTCTTCCCACACGTGATACTTCTTGGAAGCCAAGGAGGGATTCCCAGGGCCAGCAAGAGAGAGTGGATGCCACCATGTGGCAGAGATTCCTGAGTGTGGAGTTCAGGAGAGCTTCAGGCAGGCCTGGCTCATTGCTTAGGCTGGAGGACGGCCTGGCCCTCCACATGAAGAACTTCAGCAAGGAATTATGACCTTCAGTGGATTGACAGGGAGGTGTTGTACCAGCACACTCTACCTTCCCCAAAGACTCCATGGAGGTAAGATTTATTCTGCAATTCAGCAGCCCTGGATTTACCATGGAAGCCAATATTTGTCCGAGAATTGTGTTCCAGCAGCAAAGACCCATTATTCACAGTGACAGCCTGAAGAACTGAAAACAAACAAAGAACAAAGTCAAATCAAGTAGCTTTGGACATAAACCATCCTGCCTCAAGGCAGAAGACAACTTCTAAGCAAGAGAGGCAACTTCTAAGGGAGAAATTCTTCTGGCGAGAACATTATCCCACTGCTGCAAAGCTTCTTGCCTTTCTCTCAGAAGCAACCAAAAGCGGCCCACCAGAATACACTGGGCTAGATGGCGGCTTAATTTGATCCAGGCTGGTCATTCTTATCTTCTACAATTTCACTGTAAAAAAAGGGAGAAAAAAAAAAAAAGAAAGAAGAAAAGTTTTGTGTCTTTCTGGCAATGAAAAGAGCCCTAAATATTTGAAGCTAATACAAAAAGATGCAACCACATTGCCTGTGGTCTGAAATATGCTGCAACAAGGGCTATGAACTGTCATTCACATCAAGAGGCTGTTAGCTCTAAACTCAGCAATGGCAACTCAAGCCTTAGCTTTCTTCACTACTTCATGTTGGCTGAGAATGTGCTTATCCCCTAGGCTCTTTACTGCCCTCCTAACCATCAAAATGCCAATTTCTGGCCCCTCAACAGCTCTTCCAGGGCGTTGCTTGGAGCTGCTGTACTGTATTCTGTAAATACAGCACTGTAAGTTTAAAATACATTTGAATACCAAAAAGAATAGCACGGGGACAACTACCTCGTTGGCTTACTTACTTGCATTCATCATGTAAGTGCTGCACTTTAATTTGAAGGTGTGAACAAAGCTATCGACAAGTCTGAGGTCTTTTGCCCTAGAGATCCAGATAGCCCAAAAGGCCCTGTTCCCAAAGAACTTGGACTAAACCTGCCTTGGGCAGCTTGGCCCGTGCAACCTACTGGTATAGCGAGGCTTAGTTGACTTTGCTTGCTGGGCCCTGACCACTCTAGGTGTTCCCCAGTTCTCCAATTCTTTGCTCTTCAGGACAAATGGAGCTAAGTAGTTAGATTGTGCCAGCAGATCACCAAGGCCCTGTGCTGATTTGCCCCGGTGGAGACTCCAACCTGTTATTGCTGTCTGGGAAGACCAGGTCTGCGTGTCCTTGGGAAGAGCACACAGAATATCAAAGGGTGGACTGGGGCAAAAGGGAGCAGATCTACCACTTCTTCTTCTCTCTGTGCTTGTGCAGGGTAGAGCAAAGCATTGGCTCGGGAGGCAGGGTGAGCCTGCAGAAAGCAGCTGCAGGACGGAGGAGGAGGAAGGACCTGAGGTCTGCAGTATCATAGGAGGCGAAGAGGGGACCCTGACTTGCAAAGGACAAGGAGCTGGGCTCACACCAAGGGTATTTATGTGGTGGAAAGGCAGCTATAACCATGCTGGGGTGCTGACTGGAGAAACAGGTCTTGATATACAGCAGCAAACACTCAAAACAAAGAAAAAAGGAATTAAAAATGTTGGCCTGCCTGGCTGCTCCAGCTGAGTTTTGTAGCGAGTCTGGAGGTGCCTGTTGCATGGAGTGCTGTGTTGCCACCGTGCTGCCCACCAGCGACATGTGGGCAGAGGTTGTCACCATGAGTCCCCAGGGATGGTCACCTTAATCGACTTAAACCACGGCTTGACTCAGGCCTCCAGCTGCGCCACCCATCCCAAGGGAAGGTCTCTGAAACAGAGTGACCGCTGTCCAAATTCCTCCTGTGGTCACTTTCATAAACCCCTGCTCAGCTCGGAGAGGGACTGGCGAAGCAGTTAGTGGCACTCTGCCTTTAAAGAGCAGACACGTTTCAGCCATGATTCATGCGTCTGGGGATTCGGCCTGTTTTGATAATTTGTGGAAAGCCAGATCAGCAGAATTGCTAACCAGCTGTTTGCTGATGCTGCCAGTGTGATGCGAGGTTGTTGCCCCCTTGACCTGGGAGACCTGGGGGACACTACGGGCAACACAGAGAGGGACACAGCATCAGGCTCGAGTGAAGCCTTCAAGCCACATCCAGCTCCCATCATTTCCTTCATCGTGTCCGTGGAGAGATGTGCAGAGATGGGGACCACTCATCTCTGCAGGGCTAGACTGGCCTGGTGTTTCTTGACCTAGAATGGCTTGGTGTTTCTCGACCTTTCTTTCTTTGAAAGGCCAATAAACACCTTCGGACCTCCCCATGGAGGCTTTGCAGCACATTGCCCTCACTTTGCCTTCTACTCCCACTGCCCATGCTCCTTTTCTGGTATGTGTGAGGATGGATGTGTCTGTCCCCCAAAATTGTCTGCAGTCATTTTGCAGTCCCTTTGACATCTGACAGACCACTTGTGGCCCACAGATGACAGGCTGAGAAACACTGGACGGGGTGATGTCTCTCGAGTTGCCTCCCAGCCCTTCTCTCAGGTTCTCTGAAACACGTAGATAGAAGCAGTCCCTGTCCTGAAAAAAGCATCGCCTCAGGCAGACAGGCACGGGGAGGCAAGGACAGAGATACCCCAATCGCCGAGCTGGGCTGGAGGCCGTCCCTGACCTCCAGCCCAGGGACTTGACTCTCTGAGAGATGCTGCCCAAGCAGAACAAAGACTTAGTGGATCCGACTTGCAGTTGTGCTGTGGCACGGGACCGGGACACCAGCAAAGGGCAGGCAGGTAAGGGAGGCACAACGTGGGCCTGCGGTGGCAGGGAGCGGAGGGGGAGGAGAGAGCTTTTGCCAGCCCCACCACACTCCAGCAATCAAAGGCCAGCCTCTGTAATTAATACTATTTAGCCCAGGTTAGTGGCAGAGGAAAATGTCTCTTGTCAGCCTGACTTTGCCCACTGGCCCTGATTTAGCAACATGAAAGCATTTTTTCTGATTAACTGTTCACTGAAGGAGATAAAAGAGATGACCATGAAATGTTTTCTTTAATGTGATGAATGTAAAGGGACTGGTAGTCTGGGAGGGGTGAGAGGAGAGAAGAGGGAGTGCTCCGACAGCAGATGGGGCTGGGGTGGGAACGGGGTGTAGGGCAGAGCATGGGGGCTGGGGCTGGGGCTGGGCTGAGGGGGCTGTGGGCCAGGGGCAGAGCTGGGGGGGTCCGGGGCTGGGCTGACGAGGGCTGCAGGGCAGGAATGAGTAGGCATCCAGGATGAAGGTTAGTAATTGAAACATTTCTGAAAAGAGTGACTACGTGAGCAATTGTGTTTGTTACAGATGTATGTGTGTATATATATATCTATATGCATGAGATTTTTTTAAATGGTTTTGTGAAGTCACAGTCTGAATGCCAAATTTCACTGCTCATCTCTACTACTAAGCTAAAAAAATTGTTGGTAGCTAGGAAACAAAGTGAAGTAGTAAAGCTCCGTTTCTAACATGATGTGATTAGGATATTTTGGGGAACAGTGATGCTGCCTGTACTTCGTAAAACCATACCAGGGGGTTGAAAAGCTGTATTTAAAAGCTAAACTATTTCCTGTCAGCCCTTAAAAGACATTTTGCTGGCATGTAGTCCAAACTGGCCTTCAATGGTTTCCAATATGCTATGCATTCTTGATAGCTTAGATTTTAAACTTTTCTCTCAAGCTGGACAATGCAATTGGTCTGACCCTCTTAAGGTAAATTTCTGGTTCCCCTGTGTTATCAGGTAGTGACTGGGGAATTGGATGTGTTCTTGCCAAAATGAAAAAATACTGATTAAGAAGAGAGAGGGAGAAAATCCAGTGAGCATCCTCAGTCAAGTTAGTTTTCGCAGTTGTTTGCAGAATGGCTTTTGTGCCCTGATTTTTTTCTGTACTCCGGAAAAGAAAGGGAGAGTGTTTAAAACGAAATTGTTTCAGTTAAGAGTACCCTATTGAAAAGTAATTGGGCACGAGGTAGATGTATTTATAGATAAGTATCAAGTCATGCAAACTGACATTTCTTGTACAAGCGCATCGTGCCAAAGGGGATGTAACTTTACAGACAAGAAAGCAATCATGTTATCTTCCCAGGATGCGCAGTGAGAAGTTCAGACATGCACAAAAGCTTTGGCTGTGTTCAACACTAGGCTGGCTGGTCCGTAAGCGGATCGGATGTCCTCTCACCAAGCCCCGCTTTAGAGTCAGCTCGGCTCCTCTCCTGGAGGTCACAGGAGACACAGGAAAGGTCCCCGAGCAGGCAATGGAAACGCTGAAAGGGAGGCGAGGCTTGAATGCAGATAACAGGAGTGAAAACTAATTGATCTGAAAAAGCACTGTGATTGTGGGGTATAAAATAATGACTGGGAAGTCCCTTTTATTTACTGTGAGGCAATAATACCAGAGGGCAAATGATGACACTGAAAGGGTGACATTTTAGGGCTCTTTAATCTAGCAGAGAGAGGCGTAACAAGCAGCAGGCATTGCAATTTAAAGCCAGGCAGATGTAAATAAGAAATGAGGCACATTGCACGGGGGGTGCTGGCACACATTGAAAGAGAGAGGGAGGGGTCTGGGGCTCCCCATCTCCTAATGACTTTGTGTCCAGACAGGCTGATTTTCTGGGAGATAAAAACAAGGTACTGAGCTCAACTGCAGCGATGGCTGAAATTCAGTGGCCGGTGATGTATGGCAGAGCATTAATCAGGCTAAGAATTCCTGCCTTTTCTTCATTCAGCAGAGGCTTGACTGAAAAATACGCCGTTGACCCGAACACCTCACTCATAGGGACTGTCCCAGGGTGGCGGCAGCAAGCGTGGTCACCTTCAAAATGGGCTGTGATGTTTGCGTGGCCGAGAGAAATGTGCAACCTTGTATCGCCTGGGGGAAAGCGGGGTTAGTCTGCATGGAAGCAGCTGCAGGCAACAGTCTTTGAGTGCAGGCCTGGGGCCAGGAGAAGTCATCGCAGCATCTGCAGGAGCATGCCTGCTGCTTACACACATTGACCTGGTGCCAACCACTGTGAGAGCCGCACTGGGCGATCTCTCTTGCCAGTGACAACCTGCCCTCCTGGGAAAACAAAATGCTTGAGCCTCTGCACCCTGTAAGTGCTTCCAGCAGCTCGTGCCAGGGCTGCGCAGCGGCACAGTCCCCACTGCCTGGGAAGCCTTTCCATGAAGGCTCTGTGGCCATCTCAGGACAAGCCTCTGCCTTCGCATCCTTTCTTTCCCCTGCTCAGAGATGTTTCCAAAGGTCATCCATAGCGTCAGTGCATGTTTCCTTCAATGGCCCTTTTGGGATCCCCTCTTGCTGCATGCCTATGAGGGCAGAGCCCTCCCTGTGCTCCGCTCATCAAACCACGCCGCCTGTTCCCAAAACCTTCATTTCTGTGAAACACCTTAAGCCTCCCATAAGCTCAGCTAATATGCTGTGACCCATCCTGATAATCTGTACGCAGCTGCCCAGGCTGCCAGCACATCGCAAGGGTTTGAGGTAGGGGGGGGCCGTGCCGAAAGCCCTACCTTGCCTCTGGCAGGCGGAGAGGGGCAAGTACTGCACAGCAGGTAGGAAAACCACCTGCACGCGATCATTAATTGGTAATGTTTTCCCAGAAAGTGGCAAATCTGCCAATCATCTGGCGTTCATCATTGTAAACAGTTTTTATTTTAAAAGCAAACAAATGAACTGGTGAAAATGTCCCAGTAGCAGGTGCTGGCTCCACGCTAAGCCCAGCCTTGCATCCCGTAACTCACAGATGTCTGTTTATTCTATCTGCTATTTATAGCTGGTAAAATCTCTCCATCCCACCATGTGTTTCCTACTTGCTCTATCTTCCTGATTAATGTATTTACTGTAAGTATTTTAATACAACAGAAAGATTATTTGGATGAAAATTATAGCCTGTGGCCAGGGTGCTGCTGACGTGAGCTGTTCGCGAGGGCACGGGCCAGCTGGGGAGGCTTGTGCCACGATGGAGGTTGAAGAAATGATGAGCTGGGAAAGGAGGTGTCATGCAGATAAAGCAAGGGACAGAGCTCAAGAATAACAGGGCAGGGTCTCTTCCCGTGGTGTGAACCGCAGTATTTTCACTGGCTTCCCTCGAACCACCATCCGTTTCGTGCCAGCTTGGAGGTTGTCCCAGGTCCCAGCTAGGGCAGCCCCTGTTCTGTCTGCGGCAGGTTGGCCCCTGGCTGGGTAGGGAGAGACAGGCATGGGAAAACTGCCGTTGTGTCAGTGCAAAGGGGAAGCTGTCTAATGAAGACACTGGCCACACTTTTGGAGGAGTTTGGCTGGGATGCAGATGCTGCAGTTTATTGCAGGCTGGCAGCTGTGGCTGCCTGGTGAAGGTAGACTGTGACTACAGCTGAAACCACTCTGAAATCCTGAGAGAGAAGAGCCTTGAAACCTCTGGGGAGATGTGACACCAGCCAACACGGAATAAATGGACTGAACAAGCCGTGTATGAAAAGACACCCACGTGCCATTGAACCCCGCTTTATCCACTCTTCTGCAGATGTCCTTCTTTCTGCGGGTCAGCTTCCACCGGCTACGTGAGCCAGGACTGTAGCCACCTTGCTGTGTCAGCTCCCCGTTTTCTTCAGTAGGCTTGTATTTCCTTAAGTATGTGAAAGTTTAAGCATTGCATTACAGCCTCAAGCAGACACCAACCATGCCTCTCCCTTATTTAAATTCATTTTACCTGCCAACACAGCACAAGATTCTGTAAAGTATGGATATAACTGAGCCTTTGCTTTGTGGGGAGGTGTTTTGGTCTGCGTTATGAACTATATATCCCTCATTGGCCTTAAAATCCAAAAATTTATCACACACACTGCTGCTGCCTTTCTGAAAAGGGCCGTTTATTTCGTATTGGGTCCTTTAGGCAGAAAGCTCTAAACCAGAAACTTGCTTCTCCTTCATGCATAGTCCATGACAAATAATTGTTCTGTATTTTTGAACAAGTGTGTTTTGCACCCCTTTGTGGACGGAGCATAGTCCACCTGGTTACTGCCTGAGTGGATATTTTTGCATTTTAGAGAAGACGGTACCGTGATCCCACTGCTCAGCAGCAGGCACAGGTCCACATCCCGGCTCTTGCACGATCCCCTGAATGATTGCAAAGATGCCGCTCTCCTCCTCCACATCTGGAAAGTGGGGAGAGCCTTGCGGTGAAATGATGAAAGTGGTGCTATCATCTGGTGGGGCATGCCTCCGCTCACAGGAAAACCTAGGCAGCTAAGTGAATTGAATATATAGTGTAGACAGAGAAAGCTCAGCGAGCTTTCCTTTTTTAAGTGGTTCTCCACCAGGGACGCAAATTCTCAACCTTTAAAAAGGCCAGTTATGACTGCTTGTTTATAAAAATAATGCAGCTGATCTTAAAGAGGAGGTTTAGGGTGTGTTTTGTTACTCTTAGGAGGTCTGCACTAAATTAGTTTATTACATTTTTTTACGTTGGGTAAGTTTCAAGCTGTTTTTTTAACAGGGCTTCTAATGTAACAATAGGATGCGACCGAACTGTTAGCAGCCTCAGGCACTGTCCAATGATTCACCAAAGCATTTCACTTGTACCACAGCTGATATTTGTGTGTCGCTCAGCTTGCCAGACTGGAACATTCAATATTTGGGACTCGGATTCCTCCCAGACAGAAAGGCGCTTGGGAGGGGCTGCAGCCTATCTCTGAGCATCTTCATTTAAAAAAAAAAAAAATCTGATTAAGTTAATTATGTTTTGGGAAAAAAAAAAAGAATAGAAAAAACAACTTACTAGATGTCGGGGAAAAAGAAATAGTAAAAGCTTTCTGAGAAAATCGCTTGAAACAACGGACTCCTGGCATCTTAGCTGTCTCACCTTTCCTACTGGCTCGGCTGTGATTTACATTTCTATTGATGAAACAATGATCCTGATGTGAAACAGCTCTGCAAATAATCAGACCAAAATTCATGCATCCCTTTGCAATATTCCAGCTCAATATTTTAGTGGAATGAAAAATAGAAGAAAAGGATTTTATTTTTTTAAATTTACAGTTGCTTTGGAAACTGGGCAACAGGGCGATCTCTTCTGGAATTGGCTTGGCAGATGTAGTAGCACATGGACTGAATGCTCCAGGAAGCAAGGGCAGGCTCTTTCGGTAAAACACCACCCTGCATTCCAGCTCTCTCACCTAAGCAATAATTTTAAAATGCCAAATATGTTTTCTGATAAGCTTTACAGGGGTCTTAAAGAACCTTATCAAAAATCAGATTGGAAAAAGGTCTAATGGCCCTTCCTGTCTGGTACAGAAGGGAGTTAACAGCATAACGATGTGAGAATATTTAGCAGTTTATGTGACTGCACAAACATTTCTTTTGTTCCTAGAAATAGGACCAAAAAAAGGGTTTTATGAGTTTGACAGATCACCCCATTCTACACTGTCAGTTACTTATTTCACCTCCAACGATACACAGCTGCAACATGTTTGATGTGCCTGTGAGCCCAAATCAAAGCAGGGAGCATCTCCCTAAACATTTCTCTAACAAAATCTGCTCAAGTAGACTAGATTATCTTCAGAAGGAGTCCTACAGGAAGCACCTGCGCTTGGGTATTTAGTTCAGCATTGTGTTACCTAATGCTGCTGACCTGTTCTGTGATCTTGAAAAAAAATGCTTTCTTTTTGTTTCCCCTCTGATCCCATCACTCTTTTGTCTCCTTACACGCTGAGTGCTTCATGGCAGAATCTGCCTCATCCCCTTTGTTTGTAGGGGGCTCCGCGCAGCTCAGTCAAAGCCTGTAAAGAGCAATGTTGTATGAATAGTGCCTGTCACCTGGGCAGAACAGTGAAGAGATCTGCCTCTTTTGCCCCGGTGTGTGCTGTGGCACAGTACCATTTTATGCTGTTGCGCAAGCTGGTGACATGGGTAGAGAGATAAGACCTCACCCTTGCATGCTGCTGCAGTTCCTGGTTGCTGGCAGAGTAACGTAGCAAAGCAGATGAATTTCCTGCTGATGCCTGAACTAGAAGCAATATAAAGCGGCTTAAAGGAAGTTTAGTTCAATTCCAACTTCAAAGCAGACCTGAGGGTATTTTTGTTGGAAGAGGAACACCAGCATGGTCTCCTGTAAAGCTGCAGCTGCTGCCCTGACACATAAGCTTAGGTAAGTGACGTTAAGCCTGTTGGGAGAAGCAGAGATCCTGAAGCCTAGCTTTCAATGACTGGATTGCAATGCTGTAACTCCATTCGTGCGCCTCCCATACTTACTCTTACAATACCCTCCAATCCATTTTAAATCCTCTACCTGCCTCTGGGCTCTCTACCAGACAGCAAAGGCTGGACGAGGTGCCTGGACAGCCAGACTCACCACCACCTCTTTGATGCCT
>VZSC01004314.1:54123-76869 GCA_013398225.1 Steatornis caripensis
AGGGGGGTTGGACTAGATGATTTCTAGAGGTCCCTTCCAACCCCTACCATTCTATGATTCTATGATTCTATGCCTGAGGGTGAGCGCATCAGATCCTGTTGCCCCAGTCCATGTGCCTGTAGCACCTGGACAAGAGCACTTCCCAACCACAGAGGCTACTCTGAAGAGACAATGTTTTGGGCAGACACGATGTGCGCTGAAGGCAGGCGGATCACCAGAAGAAAGAGGAGGGAATTTCATGCAAAGGTAGTCTGAGCTGTAAATGAAAGAAGAGCATATGAAAAAAGAAGAGTTTTCTGTAGCTTGGATCAGCCTGAGCTGTTAAGACTCCCAGTCTGTACACAACTTCAGTCCTGGAGTATTTAGGCTTTTTGTGTAACCAAGCTACCTGGCTTTGGGCTGTTCTGTCTCATGGGGCTTCTTGCAGTTGCTGGACTGAAAACTTGGTTGCATGTAAGTTTTTCTTTGCAAATTTAATGGGGATAAAAACCATATGAAGGTAATGGAGATAAAAATCTTGTGACATCTGTTTGCACTTTAAAAAATTGCATAAAACCCGAAAACATGCAAATAAGCCCAGCATTTGATGAGTGATGAGCAGGCTTCCCTGCTTCCCTGCTTGTGTGACAGCCTGGAGCTGCTAGTGACTAGCCAGGCTCTAACTACAGCTAAGACAAAGCCACAAGAAAATAGCACTTGGTTAATAAAGCAAAGTGCCTTCTTTCAGCCTCACTGGAGTCCACAGACAGGTGGGGTGTGACAACGCTGAGCCATGCCTATAGCTGTTGACCCGACTAGGCTGGCTCAACACATAGTCCTTAGTGATTCTGGAGCTGGCAGTCATCTGCCTCCTTTTCAAATCACTCTGCCACTACCAAACCTTCTTCCTACACCCTGAAGGTCCAGACGGTACTCCGGGCTGTCACCATGACAGCCAGGTTACCCCCATGCTTGTAGCTGGTGGAATCAGGCAATCAGATGCAGGATGCTCTGGGTTTCTCTTTAGGTGCTGCAGACAGTAACGCTTGGAAGGTCATGGCAGATGTACTAGCCAAAGCATGCAAGTGTGCATTCAGCATCAGAGAAGAAAAAGAAGGGGAACCGCTGGAAATGTGCATGTGCGACAAATCCCACCAGCCACCTCTTTCCATCCCATATCCAACGGTGGCCAGCGCCAGTGCTACTAGGGAAGATGTCAGGGCTCAGAGTGGGCAAGTGTGGAGTAAGCACATCTCTGCCCTTCACCCTCTGTCATGGGTATCCATTCCAGCTAAGCAGCTCAGTCAACGAGCAGCTGAAGACAGACCCTGGAGCAGGATAACTCACAGCCCTTCTGACACATGTGGTCATTATTTACAATGTTCCTGAGGCTTGCTGACTGCCTTCAAAATTACAGAAGCTGGCCTGATGGTACAGTGCTAACTTCAGTCAGACAGTACTCTCCCCATTCCCTGAGAAGGAAACTCACTGAACTCCCCAGGTCAACTCCCAGAAGCCAGCAATAAGAATGGGAAGAAAAATTGCACAATTTACGGCTATTTGCAATGGTCCTGCGCCTTCTAGCTACCCAGGCCCCTTCTGAGGAATGGTAAGTTCACGCTGGTGTTAAAATGTGTGTTACTCCACTGGAATGCCCCACCCTGTAACATTTTTTCCTCCACCACTTTTGTGTTTGTGAGGGAAAGGGCAGGTGTTCCCAACTGTCCAGTTCCCAACTCTGAGACCATTAGCACACTCATACTGATGAGCCCCTTGCTCTTCTCCTTTCCGAGGCAATGCACCCTGGTACTTCTTGCCAGGCATGNGTGTTAAAATGTGTGTTATTCCACTGGAATGCCCCACCCTGTAACATTTTTTCCTCCACCACTTTTGTGTTTGTGAGGGAAAGGGCAGGTGTTCCCAACTGTCCAGTTCCCAACTCTGAGACCATTAGCACACTCATACTGATGAGCCCCTTGCTCTTCTCCTTTCCGAGGCAATGCACCCTGGTACTTCTTGCCAGGCACGGGTTAGCCCACAGTCATTCTCACTGCACTATCTCCCATGCGATGGGTGAGCAGACCTGTGGCAGGGGCTGCATGCTGGCTGATACAAAGGTGCTGGGATCTCAGCGGTATGCTTTCCCATGCCCACAGTGGCAGTCGCCTCCCTGAGCATTGCTACAGATCACTTAGAGCCCCATAAAGCCCACGAGTCCGAGAAAGGCTCCAGGCTGCCTTAATTTGTTTTCATCATTCTGGGTTTTCTCCTGCAATGGGGATCCCTCTTTGCTGAGCCACTGAGGGATGTCTCCTTGAGTTTCTTCAAGTCTCTTCTTGTCCAGCAGGCATTTGCATCACTTTTATCTCATTATACATCTTCCTTACCTCATTATACATCCTTCTTGTAGTATTGTACATCTTCCTTTCTAGACCATTAAAGAAACCAGCATTTGGCAGTGAAGCAGGACTGCTGACCGGTGAGGCAGCCTTGCCAGGGAGGAAAGTGGATGAAAGCGTAAGTATCGTTGTGTCTGGGTGAGAGTGTGTCAGGCTCCAGATCAGGGAAATTTGGGAGTGTTGCATAATGCAAAGGATCTCAAGATGCTAAAAAGATAACCTTACCAACAAATGCAACCATACAAATTTGCAGCAGAGTCAGGACGATGGGTGGACTGAGATTCCAACAACCCCAGACAGTCCCGCCTGATCAAGTCCACCAGCCACTGCCTTTGACTTCAAGGCTTTTTGAAGGGGATTTGAAAAACTAGGTGTATCCCATTACTTCTTGCTGGAAAGCTCTGGGTCCACTGATTCTTCTTTCCTAGGCCAGTCTAGCAGAGAAGAGCTCCTCCTGACGTGTGGGCCTAAGTTAGCAGCAGCTCTTTGGTTCTGTGTCGGGTCTGAACCAGTGGGATGGGAGAGCCTAAGAGAGGCTGTGTTAGAGCCCAGTAGCCATTTAATTGTGGATAAAAGAAAACCCAGAAAATGGATGAGAAAATGAGGAGAGAGCCATCACACTCCATGGACAGAGAGCTGGTAGAGCCTTGCTCCAAAGCATGTGTTAACGTCAGCTGGATTTAAGCACTTTCTTTCTTGGAAGTGAATGTAAGCGGCTCTGAGTAAGATCTCAGAAGCAGGCTTGGGCAAGGCTTCACGGTACAAACATGACTGCAGTCAGAAAGCACTCTCACTACCAAACTCACTAACCTCTGTGGGATGGAGGGGACAGCACTGGGAATGAGAGCAAGGATTGCACAACACACTGTGTTCAAAACCAGGCTTGATCCCAGTCAGTGTAAATTTGAACTAAGTGCTCTACTGGGTGAGACCAAAAGTCCACCTTGTTCGTCCTCCTGGCTTTGACAGCAACTAAAGCATAAAAACTGGGCCTCGACAGCGGGATCTTTTCCCTGCGGGCCCTCTTAGCATCTGACTACTAGCACTGCAGACGCGTCCAGAGATGGCGCTAGACCATTGTATTCGACAGTTCTCCTTGTCTGACGCCTCGCTGAAGCCTCTGAGAGAGATGTTTTCCACAATATCCTGCAGCAAATGAGTTCCACGGGGTGGTCATGTACCATGTGGAAGGAGGGGCAGATACCGAGGGTGTACAGAGGCCGAGCCAATTCACACTGCACAAAACGCCCCCTGCCCAGCCCTTTCTCAACATACATGGTAATTGAAGACTATGAATCTTTCAATCAGTGCTTATGAAGAAATCTTGCACCTATACTATAGAGCAGAAACTGAGGAAGTCCAAGTTTGAAATGGGTTGTTGGTCATTGCTGCGTGAGGGACATCTTAACGGGAATTCTGCGAAGTAATTTTAATTCTGATGCTGTGAAAATGTTCTGTAAATAATGTTTCTGTGATACATGTGTTGCAAGGTATTAACAAGCCATAAAAGAGCTTGGAAAGCAGAAACCAAAACACAAAGTGTTCTGTGATGCCAGAACACTCTTCTGGTGAGTATCAGTTTGCAAACCACGATGTAAGTCTATGCCCCCAATTCATTTGACCTCCTGAAAGCAGAGGTAAACAGGAATAGAAGGGCAGGCATCTGCGGTTCCCTCTTCCCTCCAGAGAAATTCACTCTTGATCAAGCTCTGCCCTCTTTCACTGACATTCTCTCAGCCCCTGAGCAACTGAAAACAAAACCACCTAAAAAACTACTCCTAACTTAGGTGTGCAGGGAAAGGGGCCCGTGAGACATGCTTGGGAGTTTTCAGAGCGACCACACAGCTCCCAAGTCTAGCAAGGAAACGTGATGCCCACCCCAAAACCCACATAAACCAGAACAAAAAGATGGCTTAAGAAAGCAGTCTGTCCTGAAAGGCTGTACTGCCGCAGTGGGAAGTGTCTGAACCAAACTCTGGCTGGCCATGGCTCAGAAAAAAACCTATGCTATCTCCCTTCCCAAAACTTGCAACCAAATGTCGAACCCTTTGGTTTGGCAGAATTATCTTGTTTCTTTTCTTTAAATACTACCTGGCCGTAGAAGTGCGTCAAGACAAGCCGAGGAAACATGAGTTCTGTCCACTCCTCGGAGCAAGGCAGATTGCTTCCCGCAAGGGCTGCCGCAGGAAGGCAAAGTCTGTCGCCTGCACCGCGTGGTAGGACCCCCAGGAGTCAGGAGGTCAGATTTTCCCCTCACTATAATCGCTGGTGGTATGAAATGCTGCTCTTGTAGAGAGAAATCCCCTCTGGGAGCCATTTACCAGCCCCTTTTCGGCAAACAGCAGTTATCTGCTGTGTGAGCTGTGACATACATTAGCATTACCATTATATACCCCTGGTCCTTCATCTTGGTCGGTCTGCTAGCACCCAGATGTGTGGGGTCTCAGTAATGGCTTTTCATAGGAAGAAAGGCAAGTTCTAGGATTAAGCTGCCCTCCAGGAGTAGGTACGAACTAAAGAAAAGCAATCACCAAGAAGGTAAAGCCAGAGACCCTCTCAGCCCCAGGGCCCTTTCCAGCTCAGCCTGTCCCGTACACGGACCCTATTCTGCTCCTGTTGCACATTTGTTTTTGAGGAGCCAGGGTAGAGAAAGGGGAGTAGGGCTACTCGTGCTAAGGACTGGCTGGGGAGCTGCAGACCTGCTTGCTACCCCTGCCTGGGGTGTGTGCAGGAGATGAAAGCACCCAGCCCCCCCAGACTCCTTTGTCTCTGAGGGTCCCACAGGCACGGATGCTGTTGGTCTGCTGCTGCCAGGCTCCCAACCCTTGGGAGCTTCACTGGGACGCTCTCTAGGCTGCAAAAGGAGAGGAAAAGGAGAAGTGGAGGGCAGCTTGGGGGTGCAGGATTCCCATGGTGGCAGAGGCACTCTGTGACCCTGAATAGGCTATGGCATAGCAGGGTAGAGAGAAGGGGATGTGCTCATAGCTCAGCCAACCCAACAGGCAGATGTTGCATGTAGAAAGTCACTGTCAGCTTCCTAAATTGAAGCTGCCAGCAGATTCAGGCCACCCAGTGTAGCAAGGGACGTGTGCTCTCCAGCAATACCTCCCTGCCATTTTGAACTCACTGTGTCCTGCAACATCAAGGCCACAACAGAACTGGGCTCTCGCACAGAACAACAATGCCCAGCTCTCTGGTAGCTACAGTCCCAAATCTCACATCTGCTTTATGAGCCTGGCCACACTGTCTTCCAGAGAGAGCCCAGAGAAATTAGATGGGGAGAAGAAACACAGAAGGCACCAAAAGCAGAGAAGCAAGCAGGGCTGGTGTGAGATAGGGATTCAGCAGAGCCTATTTTACCTCCTGGAGCAAGGGGGTGGGTGGCAAAGGGATGTGCTCTAGCCCCTGGCCCTACAGCTCCCCGTTTCGCATTCCCAGCCTGCATGAGGGACGGCAAAATGGACTGCACCAACAAATCATGGCCACTCATCATTGAGGTCGCATCAGTCGCTGGCATGGAGGAGCCAGGACCAAGCATGGTGGAAGACAAACGGTTGTAGAGGTGGCCGACTGGCTTTGCTCTGTGCATACACACGCTTGCATTCATGTTTGCATACATCTCCACCCACACAGAAACCTAACTGGAATCAAAAGAATTTGAAATAACGGAGTGGGATTTCCTGATGGCAAATCTGATCGGAGCTTCATCCTGTGGATGCTACTCGTATAAACCTCTCGGCCTTTCCGTCACCCTTTCCCACTGCACCCGAACCCACNTGTGGTCTAGCCCCTGGCCCTACAGCTCCCCGTTTCGCATTCCCAGCCTGCATGAGGGACGGCAAAATGGACTGCACCAACAAATCATGGCCACTCATCATTGAGGTCGCATCAGTCGCTGGCATGGAGGAGCCAGGAGCAAGCATGGTGGAAGACAAACTGTTGTAGAGGTGGCCGACTGGCTTTGCTCTGTGCATACACACGCTTGCATTCATGTTTGCATACATCTCCACCCACACAGAAACCTAACTGGAATCAAAAGAATTTGAAATAACGGAGTGGGATTTCCTGATGGCAAATCTGATCGGAGCTTCATCCTGTGGATGCTACTCGTATAAACCTCTCAGCCTTTCCGTCACCCTTTCCCACTGCACCCGAACCCACCTTGTAACATCTGCTCTCCCCGGCGTTGAGGTGGCTCAGTGCGGCATCCCGTTATCCCACACGGGAACGCCGGACTGGCTTGCTACTCCCAGGAGGCGTCACCTGCTGCAAATGATACTCAGAGGCTGGTGAGTAGGAGCCCGGCGAGCGCCTGGGAGGAACTGCCGGCTGCAGCCTTGCTCCGTTAGCATGAGATGTGCCAAGAGGCTTGGAGCTATCAGACCCAGAAGACAGCTTCCTGATGCAATTAAGATAGAGGTAAATTCAGAGACATCTTGCCAGTCTTCTGGGACGTATGTTGCTAATTAAAAGTCAGCCTGTATGTTTAGGATCAAGGACCGGGATGTGTACTCTGGTGGTAGAGAACATTTCTGCATGTGCTTGTGACACTGATGTCTGGATCTGCAGAACATGGTTCTGGCTACCTGTGAGTGAGAAGCTTCCCTTGGACTCTTTTGGCTTATCTGCACGCTTGCTCCAATTTAAAGCTTAGAAAAATCAGAAAGGTAAGATTGTCCCACAGATCAGGCGCTGGAATGGGGCCCAGGAGTTTTCAGTTTTGCACTTGAAGCAGCTGGATTTGGAGTATGATGTGGGGAAAGCCACCTTACTGGTGTCTCCGTTCACACTATACAGGCCAGGGAGCGCAGAGCGCTTCCTCCAGTGAGATCCTGCCTGAGCAATAAATCTTTGAGTTGGGGACTGGCTCCTATTCCAAGTAGGCAGCACGGCAAGTCCCTAGTGTCTCTCATCCTTAAGACAGCTGTGATACAAATGGTCAATCATCAGAGGATTTTTTTTTCCAACTGTGAATTAAATTTTAACTGGGCATCATTTTCTCTGCAGCTGACGAGCATTTCTGTGTAAAGTTTTGTGAGCCGAGCAAGTGAATAGGGTTCGTGTCCTGACAGTAATTAAATGATAGATTCACTTTTGGGTTTAGGAGATAACGTGCTCTAGGGTGGTCCATTGAATCCAGAAACTGCACCACACAACCGAAAAGACAGCTTGAACAAAGGATTTCACAATGAGACTTTTACAGCTAAGGCATTTGGGAGTGTTGGGTATGGATTCATTTTCCAGCTGCAGATTTGCAGCATGAGCTGAGGCTCTCAGGTTCCTCAGCTGTAGAAAGGGAACAATACTCCATCCCTTCTTTACGGGAAGGTTGCAAACAATTGTGAAGCTATTTAAAAGGCCGGTGGAGCCTCCAGCAGAAGAAGCCACAAGCATGTGGTGAGACCACGTGCCTGACTATCTTGATGGTTGCTTGTGGGATCTCGAGAGACTAAAGTCCCTTTTTCCAAATAATTCAAAATCTCAAACTTAAGAAAGCAGAAAAACCCAAAGGCAAATAATGTGTTTGAAAACGGGACATGAGTTAATGGAGAGTTTTAATTGTGCAGAGTGAATATTTGCTGTGTTTTTATTTGTATTTCCCTCTCCTACCTTCCCCTTTTAAACCTTAAACCAATTCAGAAATAAGCTAAAGATATATATGTTTCACACCAGCTCCTTCAGGTTTGGGATCAAGTAACTTTTGTCCTCCTTCAGCTGTTGAAGAAAGCTGATTGCTGGGAACTGCCAAAAGAGCAGATTAGCATCTGCTGAACTTTGCCAGTTCCTAGGACTGATTGAAAGCCAGGCAGTGCCCTTGACAGCTCTCCCCATCATTGTTCCCCTCCCAGACACCTCTGATGGCCACCCAGCTCTTTTCCCGCTCCAGACCTCAAATTTACAGTCTGTCACTGCTCACAGCTGTGAGCAGAGCTTGAACAGGGCCGGCCTGCTGTGGTTGGAAGGCCTAGCCCTCGTTTCTGGGGGCTGCCACCTTGCCTTCCAAAAAATCCAAGCGTTCAGAAGAGTGAACAAAACTGCACAGTAAACTCTTCAGGCGGATGGGTCCCAAAGCAGTGGATCTGTGCAAGCATGCAAACAGCTGGATGCAACAGCACCAAGAAACACAGAGTCGCTTCTTAGATATTTCAGAGGGCTTTTAACCATTGTTTGGGAGGTCAGCACGGCCAGTTGTTTCGCAGCTGCTCCAAACATATGAGAAGAGGGGTGCAGTGAAGATTTGCTACGTCACTGGCTGTTGGAAGAAAGACACAGTCCTTCATCAGCTCGCTTCTCAGCCCTGGGACCATTCTCGGGAGTACTGTCTTTTAATGCTGGTTCTTCAACACCGAAAGACCAGACTATTGCCTGCCAGTCGCTGCCAGTTTACAGAACTGATCTGAGACCTGCAGTAGTGCTCCACTGACTTGATGGTAGGCCAATAGCTCTTAAAATGCCAGAAGATGGGTACAAGCGTTGTTCTATATCTTTTTGTTTTATGATTCCCAGGTGGTTATATGCAATCCTGGGCCAGATACCTAAAGGAAGACGTCTGGAAACAGCACCGGGGCATCAGCTGCTGCTGTTTCAGCTCTAAGCCTAAGCATATCGGCTTCTCTGAGGGATCCTCAGAAAAACAGGAGACGCCTACAAGACCACAAGCTCCAGAAACACCCTGCTCATACCACTTTTCAAACTACAGCCAGTGTTTTCATGACCTTATTACCCAGGTCTCTCCCTGCTTAGCTCCTGAAGGCTGGGAGTTGTGGTTCCAGGCACTCAGCCTGGGACAGCAGCGCAGGGAGGCAGCACAGCCCGAGGACTCCAGACCACCATCATCCCATAAAGCCACAATGCGATATTCCAGCTTTGGAGCCTCAGCTCCCCAGCTGCCAGGGGCTTGGTCACCAGAGATGCTCTGGCATATTTATTTGCTCTTGTTTCAAATCCCCTCTCTCCAGCCCATGTTAGTGCTCTCACACTGCTGTGCACCCGATCTGCTGCATCTACAGGTTGCTGGAGTAGTCCTCTCCCCCAGCCTCTCTTCTCAGTTTGCCAGGTGTCTCTTTCTCTACCCCATCTCTAATCTTTCTTCGGTTGGGAGCAGACTCTTAGACTTACTGCCAAGCTCAGCATAGGGCTGGCGGTTCCCCCTTTCCCTGCTGCAGAGTCGTGTCAAGCTGTAGACTCAGAGCCTGGGGAAAGGGTGATCCTCTGTAGCCATTTCCTTCCCCTCCACCCAAATGCTGGGAGCTGCTTGAGCTCTTTCTGTGCTTTTATCCCTCACACCAAGAAAATTAACCACTAATTAGAACCATTTGGCTTGCAAGTTCTCATTGCTCTTTCATATCAAGGTCTCCTAAAACTACTCCACCAGCACAGAGACATGGAAAGTGGTGGTTGTATAGCTTCTGATCCTCAGATCCAAAAGCTTTGGGCTTCACAGCCAGCCCACACTGCTGTTTTCCCTCTGGTCCAGCCACTGAGGCTGCTGGCCACTTCTGCACGGAGCTGCTGCAGCTGGCTCGGACTCTCCTGAACAGTTCCTCACACAAGCAGGGCTTTGCGAGCTCTTAAATTCATCAAGTTTCTCTTCCACTCCCTGGAGCTCCATGGTGCATCTCCCATTTCTGACCTTTCTCCCCTAAGCAGAGATATCTAAAATTCCTTAAATTAAAAGTCAGTTAAGTAATTGCAACAGATAATTTACCTTCTCCACAGTTGTGGTGTCTGTCTTTCCTAAGGATCCCCGCACACATCTCAAATGCAATGTGATACAAAATGCAGCCGTCTCCAGAGTAGTGTCTCCCAGGTGAGACCCACCTAGTGTCTAGCAATGCTCACAAGCATGCTATCTCCTTCAGAGAGCCCAGGCTGTGTCCCCACACCACCGAGCACCATAGAGGGATCATTATTATCCTTTCAGAGCTGGGAGAAAGCTGAGGCCACTTGGTCCGAGCTGAACAATTGTGTGACGTGTATGGGATGATTTAGATGGTACGGTGCTGGAGTGGGAACCGTGCGTGAAATCAGATGTTTGCAATGAGCGAGACCACAAGAACTGGGAGTGTTGCACAAACCATGGATAGCTCCAGGACCGATGAGCGGGGAGTCAGGGAAGCTTGGAGCCTTGCCTAATAGAGACCAGGGTGGCTTGGTGAGTGAGCAGCACCAAGCACTGTTCTTGCGGAGGGGGCTGCATAAACACACTCCTTGGCACTTGGGCAGTGAACAGAGAAATTTCTTCTTCCTCCCAAGAATGCGTGCAGGGTGAGGTCTTGGAGCTCAGCCTTTGAATAAGGCTGGTGGGGAAAGGCAAATCACATTCCTCCTCTGCTCTTCGGGGCCACGGGGTGTGCAGGGTCCCCTCCATGCAGGGCTGCTGTACATGAGGATGCTCTTCCAGTTGCTCCCCAGGGGACCCAACACAAAGATGTGGCAAGATTCAGGATAAAGACCCTGTGGTCCTGTCATTCCCAGGAGTTACTGGGATCAGCATCAGTCCTGACAGATACACCTCCCTGTGTGTGTCTGGGACCTGAGGCCATTCCCTCAGGATCACACCAAAGGCCTTCAGAGCAGGATGCAGGCACAGATTGTTCTCTTCCATACTGCAGGGAGGCCTCTCTGGGCAGCAGGATGACAGGTTTGACCCTGGATACAGCCAAAATGAGAAGAACTTCTAAGACCTTGCGCTGCCCCAGGAATGCCCTACCTCCCAACAGTTCAGAGCATCCTCTTTTCCGGCAGCTTCCCTACAGACAGAACATTTGGCACCACTGACAACCAGGGCTTTCCTTTAATGGGTAATGACTGTCTTACCTCCCATGGGCCCAATGAGGATTAATGAGTTAACCACTTTCGAAATGTACAACAAATGACTAATAGTAATAGGAGTGGCAGAAATATTTCACAATGAGCAGCCTGTCAGATTCAGCCTTCTCATTCTTTTCCTTGAACTACACTCACTACGAAGCTGCACTCTCCTTGCATTTGTTTGTTGATTTAATAGATGAAAAAATCCCTTCAGCTCTTCTTTTTTTTTTTTTGATGTTTTGGTTTGTCCTGTGACTTGACAGCAAACATTGTGTGTTAGTGGGAGTGGCTCCTCACAAATAGTGGGTGTTGCTGATCCCTGAGCAGATGAGCAAGTATGTTCTTGGAGAGGTAAATTACTGCAAAGATCATTCTGCCTATTTTGTGCACTGAAATGTGGTGCCTAAAAGTATCTTGAGCGGTAAAATACAGTTTTCCATGGAAGTGAAATAGTATCGTACTCCCACAGGTCACCCAAAGGATTTAAACCTAGGCACTATGAGCAATATGAGTTCTCTGACTTTGACTGTGGAAACTGCCCTGCCATCTGGGTTCTCCAAGGGACTGGGCAGCACTGCAAATGCAATTCTTCCCAGGATCTTTGTTTTCACCTGTTGCTTAACTTGAATTGTCCCTAGTGCATGGTGCTGTATGAGGCTGTGTGTTATTAGACAACCCTGAGGCATTTTGGTAGCAGTGATATCTGCATCTCCAGAGAAGCTGGGGACCTCACGGGACCTTGCAAAGGTCTGACATTCAAACACCACCACATAGCTGTGTCCAGCTTGCGTGGTACCTTGTCTGCCTTCCCCGCTGTGAAGCCATATGTTGCTGTGGCGATGCTGGGATGTCATCATTGTTTCCACAGCAATGCACTGTGATGTCATAAGGAGAGGATTAGGATAACTTTGTGGCCAGCTCAGGCAGAGCAACTGCTGTCTTCAATTACAGCAGCAAGGAACAGAGGACGTATCCAGGGATGTGGTCATTGCGTCCTCAGGCAAAGCTTCTTCCCGTCCTTGCTCGCCACCCCCCATCACCACCACCTGTGCCCTGATGGAAAAGCCCCCATCCCAGAGCAAAGGCCAGCAGGTGACGTCCCTTCTCTCACTGACCCGAGCAAGGTTGCTGCAGGAGCGCTGCGGAGCCAAGCCCTGCCATCGGCAAGGAGGAGGCAGGGACTAGGTGCTGGTACTAATTAGCAGCCTGAATGGGGTTATTACAGGACAAGCTCTGTTTAACTTAACTGCTAACAGACTGGCTCTGTCAGTTGGAAGAAATCACAGGCAAACAGACTTAATGGGGGCCCGGAGGGATGGGGGCAGGGAGCATGGTGGCTTCCTCTCCTCTGATGAGCAGTGTATTTTGTAAAATACAAATGTAATTGTCCTTTGAAACACATGTACAGCAGGATGGGGAGGAGGGAGGAGACAGTGAGTGCTGCCGATCAGCTCAAATCTACGAAGCAATCTGCGTCCCAGAGAGCCCAGATCTCGGCACATCTGTTTCACGGACTCTTTTTGTCACCAGAGAACAATAGCAAGGCTTTCCTGTGCTGCCGCGTGGCTCCGACTCCTCCAACATCACCACCAACCAAACCTGTGCCCAGGGGAAAGCCCCTGCACCTTCCCCTCTCCTGCAAGCCTGGCGCTGCCATGGGCTGTGCCCAGTGCACCCCGATCCCCCGGTGAGCCCCTGGGTCTGCTTCTGACCCGCTGGCGCTGTGCTGTCCGAGCTGCCTTCCAGCCTGGCCTGGTGCCCCGCAGCAGCTCTGACAGCTTGAAGCAGCCAAGCCTGACTCCAGCTCTGATTCGAGGCATGGCATGGTCTGACAGGGACTTGCAGTTCTCACAGAGAAGCTGCGTGAGCAGAAAATGGCTTGAAAACCCTACGTGTAGCTGGAGCTACTGTCTGCAGATTTTGTCAACCCAGATGGGCTCTTTCCTGAATGCAAGGCGGGAAGAGCAGGCAGAACACTGTATTTTCCTTAAGCACAGGATACTGGCTCATTCGGAGCACAGTCCAGTGGCCGCAGAGGTCCGTGGAGATTCCTGCAGAGGTCATGTGGCTCCAGCGGGACTCCTGAATCCAGAGGTCTTTTCTGGATTGGGAACACTGGCAATGTCTGGTTTTAAGAGGGAAGGAATGCCACTGGCACATTAAATGGATGGTTGGGTGGGGTTCTGAAAAACTCATGGCTGCTAACTCCATAGCATTGCTCACTGCATCAGGATTGCACTGGCTTAGATCTAGGAACCTCTAAAGGAAGATTGCCTTTGTTCAGCCAGCTGTTCTGTCACCCAATGACCCCTCCCCACCCGGGAAGGGGAATCAGGAAAAGGAAAGGAGACCTGTGGGTTGGAGTAGAAACAGATTTAATAAAATAATAATGACAAACTAATATTAACACCAGTACTAATATAAACCCCACAAAGTCATACTTGTCCCATTTACAGTGGTAGCGAGCTGCGTGCTCCCAGCAGTGAGCGCCAGATGCCAAAGCCTGCGAGCACCACAGCTCCGGCGAGAGCGCGACCGTCACAGCAAAGGGGAGAGCGGCCTCGGGAGCAGAAGGATGGGCAAGACCCTCCAGGCATGGCCACCACTGAGGAGGGAGAGAAACTTTGCAATTTATGGTGAGCATGACGCTTATGGTACGGCACATTGCTGCTGGCCAGCCTGGGTCAGCTGCCCTGGCTTTTGCTCCTCCGAGCTTTAGCACCTGGCTTACTCGAAGCTGCTACAGACCTTGATCACTGCGGAAACCCGCATACCATGGCTGGGCATGAACTAAAACAAAGGGTCTTACCAACTTTGTTCCCGCAGAATTGGGCGCTGCAGTCTGCTCAAAAATGCAGCTTTCCTGAACAGAAGATTGATTCTGTGATTCTGTCCCGGTGAAACCAGGACAATGAAGAAGAGCCTCTGCCTTCCTAAGTTCTGCATGTTGACCTCTGTGAAGCTGGGCATGGAGGAGGAAAGCAAGTTACACATCTTGTACGTGCAGACACCGCCTTTGAGTCCTGGATCATAGCAAAATCTTGCGGGTCCCTCCAGCCCAGCCTGGAGCAGCTTTTCCGTCTATGGCATCTCATGACAGCATCAGATGTGGCAAGGAAAAGCGAGGGGTAGGTGAGCAAGAAAGCCCTTTCCTGGTGGGAGGCAGCAGGGGCAGCCTGCAGCAGGCTGTCAAACACAGCGAGCAGCAAACTTTGCCCACTGCACTCTTTGTCTCCATGAGAGATCAGGGCTCCCAGCTTCTCCTCATTTCAACATTTAACTGGAACTGGACACCCGCTGCTTCCCACAGAGGGCAAGATGCCACTGATTAACTGCACGCTCACAGTAACTTAGGATAGGAAACCACAATGCAGCATGCGGCCCTTCAAAGATTGCTGACCCCTACCCCATGCTACTGAGTTTCTGCTTCTAAGCAGACACTCGACATGGGTATTTTTTGTTTGGTGTCGGCTGGGTATTTCTTGTGGAAGATGGCGCAAGAGACAGGGCCACTGCAGTGCATTAATTTAGGAAAGATTCAGCATTTGCAGTTGAATAAAATTATAGCAATGGAGAGAAAAGGGCTTTCGCAGAGCTGGAAGAAGGGCATAGCAGGGGCTGCGGGGCAGGAGCGAGGAGCAGGGCAGAGCTGAGGGGCCAGGCTAGTGGGGAGGCAGGTGCAGAGGCAACAGTAAAGCTGTGTGGTTCTGGATGGTACTGGCATTGTGAAACCATGGCTCACGGTGATACACCGAACCGGTCTCTAGAAGCAAAGCACTGGTTGCATTAACAGAGCACACATGGCCTCCTCCTGAGCAGCGGTCCCTTTGCATGGTACAGCCTTTTAAAACTTGCCAAAGGGATCGCGTACAAGCAGCATGAACATAATAAATGTGACACAACAGAACAGCAATACCGCACTCCCAAAGAATGCTGGAAATGCCACAGAATTCATTGAAGATGCCCCAACTCCCCCGTAACCTTTGTGCCAGGAACTATTATTATTATCTTAATTATCTTAATAATGCCTGGTAATAAACAGTGGCATAACTCCAGGTCACCATAGACCAGGGGTAATGGGATAGTAGGACTGAAGCAATGCAATCAGTAGCAGAGCTCAGCTTGGATTTCCCGTCTCTTTCTTTTTGACAGCACGTCACAGCTGGAAAAAAAAAGCCACCAAAGACAGGTGGGTACCAGTTAGGTGCACCCTTCTGCAGCTGTTCCTCAAGCTGCTGGAGTTCAGAGCATCCTGGAAGAAAATCGGTGACAAAAGACCCTGAGGAGTCACACAGGCTTTGGCCCTGCACCAGGGGTAGCACTGCCTCATGGGGGTTGGTCCAGTGAAGCTTGTTTGATTAAGCAAATGCTGGCAGCTGGTGCTGAGGTGGAGGGGGAGAGAGTGAGCTTTCCCCTGACAACCTGTGTGAATAATGCCATAAAGTAAAGCAGACGGAGCTGCTGGACAGGAAGGTGCTTTCATCCTGTTTTTTTCCATCCCTCTGTAATGTGCCGACTCCCCACATCCCTTTCGGATACATCTTCCCTGTCTGGACGTGGGAGCCTGGAAGAGCTGTTGACTGAGATGGGATGGATCCAAATACCTCACCACACAGAGGGTCTTTTAAACAAGCAACTGGTGTAACGCTGTGATACTGACATGATACAGCATGGACCTCCATGCAAACTGCTTGGGCTCCTTGCCATGGCAAAACCAGCCTCTAGACCAGGGCTTCCTCCCTTTGCCAGTTGCCCTACGCACCCCTCGGGGAGTGGGCTGGGAGGGGGAGGAACGGGTTAAAAAAGCTAATGCGTCCCTGACGACCCATCTGCCACCTCATCGTGTGACAGAAGTCATGCAATGGGGGGGGTGGGAGGGCAGGGAGCAGCTCTCTTTCTCTCCTGTTTGCTGAACCTCTGATTATCATTTCTGTGCAGCCGAGGAGGTGGCATGCCATTGTGCGTCAGCTGGGAGAGCCTGCTGAAAGGGGGGCTTCTCCCTTTCTTAAAGGAGACGGCCCTTCCCTGCATCCAGGAATCGCCCTCCTCCCAGAGAGCCTTACCCACCATGAGAGGACTCTCACAGAGCTCCAGGCCACCCAACCAACTGAGCTCCAGCCCTGGGGGGCACTGGGCTGATGCCTCACCAGGGATGCCCCCCAGGAGGGAGCAGGGAGCCAGGGCGCTCTGTGCTTCTGCGGAGGCTGGCGACCAGGGGGGCCAATTAGCACCAATTGCAGCAGTGGGTTTTGTGCAATAGAGGCGCTTGGCCATGAGGAACTGGTCCAAGCTCCTCACCTCATTTCACGCAGCCAACAGCAATCAGATGGTAATAACCATGGGTCACTAGAACGTGACCTCGAGGTGAAAGGCTCCATATCCCATTACTGGTTTACTGAGCTATCAGCCTAACACGTCTCTCCAGCGCTTTGAATTGAAGCTCTTTGAGAAAGTCCCTTCTGGCTGGTGTTTGCCATTGTGCATTTCCCACCAGACATGTGGGAACTGTAATTAAAATCCTCCATGACTACCGAGCACTGGGACCTTGCCATTAGTGTTGTGTGACTAGGCAGGAATTTATTTCTTTATTTCTTGAGCTGTGCATGCTCACAGCAGACACCAACTCTGATTTCTCTCCTGCTTTATTGCATGTGTGTGTGTGCACTCATCTCACTCTAGCCATTAAACTTCCCATTATTTTCTGCTGGTATTCCACAGTGTGTGGAAAGGCCCTGAATGGGAAGTATCATCCCTGCTCCGATCTCTGTCATATCTAAATAGATTGCATCCCACAGCACTAACAATCCAGTCAGCTCATTTATCCCACCCAGGCCTCGTAATGCTGCTTCAGATCTCTTGTGGCACCACTTTCAGCCACTCTTCTTTATTCTCCATTCTCACAGTATCCAAGAGATCATTTTATTTTTTCTGGCCATTTGTGTCATCTTCTTTTCCGGTCACAATCAGTTTAGCTGGGGGAGGGCCGGATGAAAACGGCTAAGGGCCCTTGTTTCTGCAGCACTTCCCACTGCACGGTACATGTTTTCCCAAGTTGTACGATGTGCATATAGTTCCTTTGCCCAAGGCACCTGCTGCCTTTTCACTGCGTGGCTGCACCTCTGCCTGTGTTACAGTTTTGGCCCTCATCGTGAATTTTGGGTTTTCTTCACTCATCTGCCTTCTTAAGCAGATGAGTCACATTGGCTCCTCTGGCAAGCACAGCTTCTCCGTGGTGCTAGCAATACTGCTACTGCGACCACCAAGCCCTAAGAGCTATGAAGCAGATAAGGCTTGTAGGGAGCATTATGTCATTCTGATCAAATGACATAATTTGAAAAAATTAGGAAAACTTTAAGGCACAAAAGCCTCCTTTTTCAATTTTAAACTACAAACAGCAAGCTCCTGCTAGGCACTGGCTGTTTTGGGTTTAGTTTGGTTTTGGTAATCAACCGGGCAGTTTGAGAAAAAGGTGCCTAGCACCTGTGAAATGCTGAGGGATGAATACTGAGGGATAAGCAGTACTGTGTCATGAAACAGTGTATTTACTGAGTCCAAGAGTTTTACCATCCAGAGGGGCTATGAATTCTAGCTCCCAACTCATCCATTGACGCTATTTTATAAATCTCCCTGGGGATCAGGTTGAGAAGTCAGTGGCTGAATGGCAATTTCTGTGGAGAAAGCCAGCTAGGTGTTTCTGTCCCTCTACCAGTAAGTTCATTTGGGGCTGTACTGCTTGCTCAGCAGCACACACCATTTCCAAGTGGATGTTGAGTGCGGTAGGGTAGCATACTGCATGCTGATGGCTGTGAAAAGGGATCAACATATAAATACATATATATGTGCTCATCTGCATGGAATAGTCCATGTCCAAACCCCAAATAGTAGCTGCTTCCCATACCAACGGCACATCTGAAGCCTCCACCACACCCTGCCTCTCCTGGCTTTTCTACCACTGCTCCCAGAGGCATGTGCTCTGGAGACACCGAGGAGATGGCAGCAATTTCTTTCTGCGGCATGGCAACCTAAGCAAAAGGTGATCCTAATGAATTCCAAAACCTAGGCACATTGGGATGTAGGCTATCATCACTCTCTGGGATGATCTGGCTCCTTTTTGAAGAATAGGAGGAGTAAGAAAGAGGAGTAGATTTAGGCAACAGCAAAGAGAAATCCCATAGAGGGATTTTTTACATGGCCAGGAGACACTTCTGGTGCTCTCAGCCTTTGTCTTTTGCCCCTCCTTTCTGACCATCTTCGAGTGTCCCTCCAAAATAATCCTGTAAGTGTTGAGGCGGCTGTGAGGCCTGGTGTCCCATGTGTTAATTGTTTCTTTACTGTGAGGAGGTGCCTCCAGGTATATCTACAACACTACACTGCCACAGGAGTTCACCAGGAGTGGATGTTACCTGTGTCCTGGCATAGGACAGGGGTCAGCAATTTCATTATGCTTTCTAGCAGGCCTCCTGCTATGAAAGTGGGAGCATGGTCATCTATGGGATTGAGTACCCTGGAGCCAGGGATAGTATTGTCATTCATTTGAAGAGATGTGCCTGCATGGGCAGCATGACCCACATGGTGCTTCCCTGAACAGGACACGCTGTTAATCCAGGCTCCATCACTCCCTGCTCTGGGTTGTTCAGATGGTTTGCGGGCATGCAACAGCAACTGTTCAAGCAGTCTCTTAAGCTTCCACTTTGCTGGGAATCACCTGGGCTTCTCTGATGATGCTCCCCAAGTGATTCCAGACTGAGACAGCATGAACTGGCAGAGAAGATTTTGAAGTTGCTGCAGGGTGCTGTGTAGGAGACTGTGACAAAGGGAAAGACAGATGGCTCCTGCAATTACAGATTCATAACTCATACAGTAATTTAGGTTAGAAGGCACCTCTGGAGGTCATTTGGTCCAAGTTCAAAGCTTGGCCAATCCTTATATTAGATCTACCTTCAGAAGTAGATCAGGTTGCTTGGGGCTTTCTTTATCCAGTTGCGTTCTGATCTCCAGGGCTGGATGTTACACAATCTCCAGACAGCATGTTCAAGTGTTTGACCACCCTCATTGTGAAAAAATATTTCCTAATATCTAATTATATTTTGTCCTGCTACAACTTGTTCTTTTGCTCCTTACTCTTCTGCTGTGCACCTCCAGAAAAGTCTCAATTTTCTGTATAATTTCTAATTAGGAGATGAAGAGATTATGCCTGGGAACAGACAGGGTATTTTGGCCTCTTTCAGTGTGAAGAGGAGAATAGAAGCAGCAGTATCACATCCTGACCTTGAAATCTTTTCATGCTTCTCTGAGGTGCACTTGCCACTGAGATCAGAACAAGCCAAATGATTATTTTACAAGCCAATAAAAATTGTGCTCAGGACACAGGTATGATCTGACCTAGCCTGGAGGATCAATTTACTGAATTAACTCTTGGGCAGTCCACTGCCTTTTGCTGGTCTGTGTACAAGAGGAGAAGGAAAGGTAGAGGTGACAGGCAGCTCTGGGGAAGGGAAGTCAGTGACACAGCATACTAGGAGGTGATAGGGAAAAGGATCAGAAGTCACTGGCCTTTCAACACTGCTCTTCTGAACAGGTTTTCCTGTGCTGGATGTGCAGCCTCTCTGTGCTTGGGCTGCCACCACACACAAGCTGAACAATTTCTCTCCTGTAGAGCATGGTAGGCTTTTTTGCCTAGTGATGGCTGAATGTTTTATGCTGCTGTTTAACCAGCGGCTCCTCGGATTCCCAGGATAGCTCTGAAAAAACTGAGAGAAGGGGCCAAGATGTCTTGTCATGGCTGGGAACTTGGAGGAGCAACATAGGATGGAGCAAGCGGGTCAAAGCTAGAAAGACTATTGTGAGTAGTATGTGCCTTTTCATAACAGCAACTTTCCTCCAGCCATAACAATTTCACAAGGAATCAGAAGTGAAGAAGGCAGCCCAAGAGCGACTGTGATCCTTCCAAGCAGCCTGGGAGACCTGTGCGATGTAGTTAAGGACCAGCATTGCCTCAAGGGGGCTGACTCCTTAACTGGTGTAAATCAGCACAGCCTCTCTGGAGGCACTGGAACTGGTTCATCCTAGCTGATGTCTAAGAGGCCCGTAACAAGGCTGAGACTGCATGATGGAGGCTTGTCCTGTGTGCATGCGAGAGGTGTCCTAGGATGTTGGGGCACTATGGGTTACTCCAAGGAATCTATAGCTGGGGAGTGGAGGAACAGAACCCACCTGGATTAAATACAGGACCTGTATGTCCTGCCTAAAGATCAGTAGCTATAGCTGAACACAGCAAACCTCACAGCCCTGGGAGAACAGCAGCTATCTGAACTCTAGCTAGGCTAGAGGGCTAAACAATGGCATACAGATGGGGAGAAAAGGTATTTCTCACTGGATTGTGGCCTATCCATTATCAGGGAGGAGGAAAAGCTACAATATGAAAATAACACAGTGTCCAGAAAGACTTGAATTCATCCCATTTAACACAGGGTGGGGGGCTCATAAGGCCTTGGCTTTCCTTTATAGTCAGTGGAGAGAGATGAACATACAGATAAATATTTAGGTCACCTAAGGTCTGTCTTGCTTTTTGTAGAGTCTTGTGTTTGCCCTGTGACGACAGGGAGGGTAGAAGGTGCTTGCCAGAACTCTGCACCTAAGGCATGGTATTCCAGTAGGATCCCATAGGATTAGCGCTCCCTGGCAGAGGTGAACTGGCACGGCAATGCTTGGGTTTTGCAGGCAGGCCAGGGCTCCAGCCTTCATGCCAGGGTGAAGGAGACCAGACAGTAAGTAAAGGATCATGACTATAAAATTAGCATGGAGTGGATGCCCCTGACATGGTGTGGTAGAGTGTTGGCAAGATATCCAGGAAAAAATGGAATGGAAAGAAATGTTAGAGGAAAGGACCATGAGAAAAAACAGAAGACTGGAGCAGAGTGCTGGTAAACGTTTGGACTAGAACAATAGTTGGAACATGGGTGGACCATAGAAGGACTTAGGCCAAGCTCTGACTTGCAAACAAAATTCATGTTTGGATTTGACCCTGCTGATTGTCATGGGTGTTGCTGAGTTTGCATTTTTCCTCACTAGGGAAGGAACACGTAGAGACGAGAGCAGTGGGGTCAGGGGTGCCTTCGCACTTCTGGCTTGGCTTGGCAGATTTTCCTCTCTGTGGACTTTTCTCAGCCTCCGGGAAAGTCCATTGTTGCTACAGCCTCATTTACCATAATTTTCCTCCTAATTCTCATTCGTGATCAGAAGGATGCAAAATTTGCAGTCTGTCAGAGGGACTTTGACAGTGGAGTTTGTCAAAGATACTTAGAGCCTGGAATTGCCTATGTGTTTATTTTTATTTTATTGAAGTACATTGCTTATATTGGGATGCATCCAGATGTGTACATCAGGGACAGTTTCTATTGCTTTTCTTCATTTTACCAGCACCAGTTCTAGTCTCCTCTCATATTCTCCCATTTGCTGCAAGAGATATTAGGAGATCACATTCCTTTCCTTTATATGCCATTTTGTCTCTCCGGGTTGCCAAAGCGTAAATGTTATTGATATCATTCCTTCTTCTCCTTAGGCCAGCTACCTTTTTTAAAATTTTATTTTATTTTAACTCCTTTGCTTTGAGTAGGAATGTTCAAAGCAGGTTCTTAGGTGCTGTAAACATACTCTCACTTTGGGGCAGTCAGTAGTTTCAGCAGCAGATTTGCAAATAGCTCCTGATGTTCACACCGAGCTCTGCTGAGCAGCTGTGGTGCAAAACCCTGGCACAGATGCACTACAGTAGTGTGTGGCAAGTCACAGTACTTGACACCACCAGAGTGGCCCGAGGCTTTGCACTGTGACTACAGAGCCACCTCTAGACAAGCATGTTGCAGGGGTGAAGCAGAGACTGGTCAGGGCAGAAAGTTCAGTGGCGATGGTAGTAACGTAACTCATGGGAGTGGACTCTGTGGAAAAGGTGAAGACTTATGGAGTACTTGAAGGAAGGAAGAGAAGATGTGACAGGCTGGTATGGCAACTATATGATAAAAATGATAAACTGGGAGGGACCAGACTGAGAAACAGACAAGGGGATGTGGGAGATCCTTCACTGGTTTCAAGCAGAAAGAACATCATGGCCAAAGTAAAAGAGCAGAAAAGCCATGAGAAGGAGGACGAAGGAAAGGTTTTATTCAGAGTTGCAAAGGTGTGGGGCAGATCCATCAAGAGAGGACAGGGAGATGTATATAAGAGGGAAGAGAAGGGGAAGAAAATTCAACACATGATTGACAAGTTGAAGCAGTCGTCTACAGCGCAGCCATAGCCACAGCTGCAGTGAACCGTGGGTGTATCCAGGATAGTACTAGACAGTGCCGGTACTGCTGCGTAAGCAGTACCAACACTATTTGTCGTGTAGCTGTGGCAGCAAGGGGTGCCAGCAGCCCTGGAGAGAGGCCAGTTAGCTACATCTCCATGAGCTGAAGGAATCATTTTGGGAAGAGAACCAGAACTGCTTGGGAAGGCAGCAGCATCAGAATCACAGCAGATGTATTTTGTGTTCATAGTGGATCAAGCACATTCTTAATTC
>VZSC01004314.1:79967-93877 GCA_013398225.1 Steatornis caripensis
TTTCGGGGCTGTGATTGGCTCCGCCGCTTGTCATCGGGGACACACCTCCTGGCGCGGGGCCACCGCCTCCCCCTCTTGTGAAAGCTTCCCCTTGTAACAACTGAGCGTAATTACATCAGTTACTCACTAGAGCACAGACCTGCTTTAAATTTTGGCTTCCTGGAGCCATCGAGAAGCTGAAGGACTAGAAAATGTAGAGTTTCAAAGGCTTGTAACACTGGATCGTACAAGTCACACTGTGCTTTTCTACCCAGGAATTAAGGCTTCCGGTCACACCTGAGGACAAATGAATATCCGTACTAGTCATGGAAATAGCTACCTGTTAGGAGAACAGAGCTGCCATACCAGGGAAGGATTTTTGCTTTGCCAAAGCCTGGCCCACCAGAAAAAAAAAAATACACATCAGGTCCCTTTTGAATTGAGCTTTGGTGTAAACGAACCAGAAAAGGCCACACTTCAGGGACACCAAAAAGGAAGAGAGCTCAGAGTGAGAGCTGCAGGGGCTGTGGATGATACCTGGAAAAGAGCAGAGCCAGCTGAACAAAGGCATCTGTGTGCCAAAAGAAAATGCATTTCACCCAGCAGCAAGGGCCTGCAAGACAGGGCCAGACCTGTCAGGGGAAGAGAGTGGCCCTAAAGAGAAGTACTCACGTGCCAGGTGGATGTTACACCAGCAGCTTGACGTATTTCTGAAAGGTCGGGATAGGAACTTGCAGTGCTTCTGTGGGCTTGTTCCAGAAAGGGCCACGTACTGGAGCAGGAGCATCTTTGCTGTGCTCCACAGGCCCACATCCTCCACTGGGGTAAATCGGTGTAGCAAGTAGGAAGTCAGTGCTCTCGCAGCTGAGAGCCTCCTCCGTGCTGGCGTGGCAGAATTTGGCTGATAAAGCGGAAGGTTTCTGCACAAGAAAGAATGGAAGCGGTGCTCTGACTGGAGGAGAGGTCTCATGTCTTAACGCAGGGCATTTTGTCCTTGTAGGAATGTGACCCTGATGTATGGCACAGATGCTGCTGCTGTTTGGTGAGCTGGAAGGATGCAGATGAGGTGTAGGAGAATGCAAACCATCGCTCTGGCTAGGAGAGCTGCGTCCTCATGTACAGACCTTTGCGGGATGTCAGAACTGCTATTCTGACATGGAACGAACCCAGGCCTTTTCAAACATGTATTGCAAAAATTATGCAGGGAGAGACACCTTCCCCCCTGTCCCCTCCAGCTGTTCTCTAGCATGCAGGTGTTTGCTCAGAGCACCCAGCTGAGTGGATCCAGCCCTGGTTCTGGATCGGGCAGAGCAAAACTTGAACTGGCTCTCACATGGCCTGGCCAGTGGATTGAATACAGTTGTCGCGTCTTTTCCCTGTCTGCTCCTTCAATTCTCTGCCCTCCCCCAAAATAAAAATAACCTTCTGCTTTCTATCCTGCATCAGAGAAAATTTTTCCAGGAAATGTCATGAAAACTGATGTGCCCCTATGAAAAATGTGGGGTTTGATGATTCAGCATTTTCCCATGGAAGAAAAAGCTCCTTTGTTTCTCTGACCAGCTCTCACCAAATGGCTCAATTGCATGCGGTCTGTGTTTCCTCCCAGGGACCTGTTCCTGGGGCTGCTGAGAAGCTTCCTAGGTCATGGCCCGCTTAGTAGGTGGCAGGTGTTGTTGGATCAGACAGTCCAAATACCAGCAAAGAGCTCTCGTTCGTTCTTACAGACCCGAAAACATGAAAAATAGTATTGGTGCTTTCTGTGGTATTGGGTGTTGTCTGATCGTATGATCTTCAGTGAGACCTGGGTTCTGCCTGATTTTGAGGAGAGCTCTCAGTTACAAGCGGATCTGCCCTGTAGCTGAGCCGAGGTTGCAGGAGGAAGGAGCAGTTTATCACAGGAGCCAAGGAGGAGGCATGAAAAGGGACAACAGGCTTCCAGTTCTGAAGGATGAATACTGCCACTAGTGGCTTGGGATTTGGGTACCTGAAAATGAGGGTACCCTCACTGAGACGTGAGAGCTGCAAGGTGCCTGGCATCTCTGCAATAGAGGCTTTCCCTGCCTCGTCTATGCCTAGGGACGAGGAGCCAGGGTGGAGCGGGTGGTATTGAAGATGTGAAGCTGGATTTCTGGCACAGGAGGAGAGGCAGAACAGAGGGAGGTTGTGGTGCTGGGACAGGTGCATCGGCACACCACAGGGCACTTCCACATTCCCAGATGTCATATCAACCTTTGTGCTGACCTCTGGGCCAGGGTGAGAGTGCCAACTCCCAGCTTTGCTGTGCAGGATCACAAAGCACATGTGCCTCTTTCCCTTGCCTGTACACAACTGCCAGCCCACCTTTCTTATATACCCTTTTCAGGTGGATCAAGCTTTTATCCTTACTGTTACTGCGATCCCTAACATTCCCTGCAAGTAAACTGTTGGCGAGTGATGAAATTCCTTATGTAGGGATTGAAATGCAGGGATTACAGGAACAAAATAATAATGCTAGTCATAACAATAAACAACAGCCCCGTTTGCTTTAATCCACAGCTCACAAAACAACAGCCCAGTCCAAATTCTCATCTGCTGTGGAGATAAAGAGTGTGATTTACTCTGCCAGCTATGGAGAGCAGACACACCACGAGGTGGTTATCTCCGGCCATACAACGCACTGGAGTGGCTTTGCCTTTTAACAGGCTCCCATCTCCTCTCCTGTGGAGTGCTGCTTTCCGCCTTACGTAACCCTCTGGGCAACTCCACTGACCTATTTTGTTTTAATAAACTTGAGCAGTTTGAGTTATGCAGCCTCCACTTTCCAGACGCCATTGCCACTCCACAGGGCTCCCTTTCTTGCCCTGCTCTGCAAGGTTGCATAGGTAGTATCTCAGGAGAAGCTAAATAAACAGCTTCCAAGTTCCGACATAGCCCATATGTGCCAAGCTTCCTTTTGAATGTTAGCCTTGGAGGTGAGAAGGAAAAACTGAGTTGACTAGGAAAACGCATAACCTTTCAGAAACAGTTTTTTATTACCTTCCTTATCACCCCTTTAAGGTCATAAAGATTATGCCAAAGAAGCTATTAAGTTTTTCAGGATTGCAAAATATTTTATCATTGATAGAGATGAAGCATGCTGTTCCACTTTTCAATTTTTTGCTTGAAATTTCCTTTTATGTTGGGGGATTTGATCTTAATCTTCCCTCTGTACCTTTCTGTTTCCGTCCTGCTTGGAGGCAGTCAGACATGGTTAATGGTTCCTTCTAGCCAGAAGCCGACACTGAATTGCAAACAGAAGACCTCTCAGGCATTAAAACAAATTAAAAGAGTGAACATGGAAACTAAAAATGTGAGCACCATGGTTCCTTAAGAGACTGAGCTTCTGGCTTTCCCTCTGTCATGGTTCCTGAGATGAATATAAACTTCTGGAGAGCAGTGACTGACAGCAGTGGTTTTCCATACTGCCTCATCTGCTTGAGTTAATTTAGGAGCTAGGGTCTATTACTCCACTGAAAAACATCTGTGAAAACTTGACACCAGAAAGTTTCTAGTGGTTAAATACTGGGCTCTGGGCTGAAACGGCTACACACTGGTGTCTCCACCAGGTTATCCTAGGGAGGAAATAGGAATCAAACGCCGTAGGAGGCCATCTCAGATTCTCTTCCCCACACGCTGCAGCGGAGGAGCAGATTAGTGTCCTGCTCATAATGCGTCTCCTGCAAATCCCACACTGGAGAAGGATATCCAGAGCTTTGGAGAAACGCTGAAAAGAGGCTCATGAGAGACCCAATTCTTCACACTGAACTGGGAAGTGTTATGAGTGGACTGCAAAGCTCTACTGAATATCGAGTTAATCCAAGATTTATGTGCTGTAATCCTCCAGAAATTGGGCTGTGGTGGGCTTTAACTAAAGCAGTGTTAACTAACCTTTTAAGAAACCCTGTTTTTCCTTCCTGTGCAGTCTTTCTGATGAGCCTTGCTTTCCTGAAGGAACAGTTCCTCAGCTGGCAGATTCACCGATTCACCTTGCTGATTCATCTCGCAGATTCATCTCGCTAACACAGATTCATCTCGCTGAAGCCAGTGAAGCTGGAGGTTAGGAGGATCCAACCCCAAAGCGATTTCTCTTAATGGTGACAGGTTTGTCGCCATTAGGCAAGATGACAGGGTCAGCGCTGGTGATGGAAGAGTAGCAGACAGGCTACTGGCACAAAAGATCCTCAATTTGCTTCTGCCATGGCATTTACTATAAAGAAAAGCAGAATCAGGAAGGTGAGACACTTCAGTGAAGTTGGCATGAAGAAGAGGGTAGTCTTACTCAAGATGAGTTAGAGTGGAAAAACTTTTACCAGGGAAATGGCATGTATAAATTGCTGACAGAGACTCCTTGGTCAAGGTGATTCAGAAAAAGGACAGTAGCGAGCTAATTAATGCCAATTGGCAACAAAACAGAACAGTATTAAGACCTTTTAGGACAGCGTGTGTTAACCTTTTCCGCATTGTCCCACACGGAGAGGCTGCCCTTTTCCCACAGGATTAGACCTCCAGCCTGGGGTGGGCAGACGGGCCGGGGTGGAGGATCTTCAAGCTGTT
Source organism: Steatornis caripensis (assembly GCA_013398225.1). Taxonomy (NCBI): domain Eukaryota; kingdom Metazoa; phylum Chordata; class Aves; order Caprimulgiformes; family Steatornithidae; genus Steatornis; species Steatornis caripensis. Next base: position 84,519 of record VZSC01004314.1, read on the forward strand.
GTTTCAGGTGCCTTGCCAACCTGAGCAGGCATCTCGGCATCGATCTATGCTCTGCTTGTGTTTTCCAGGTTCTTTCTCCAGTCATGCAACAGTATGGAAAGACTTCCCCGGTGACTGTAACGGGAAAACCAGGGGTGGGTGGAGGAGGATAAAAGGAACTGGGGGACCTACCTGTTCTGACAGCTCTGTCCATCCTGGGGGGAGCTCGTAATTCCCAGCTGGAAACTTTGCCTCTGGGGCAGTGATTTCTGATGCTGAAGACACTCACAGTCCTTTAGTGACAGCTTAAAGTAGTCTGGTCACTGGGCAGGGAAAGTAAGGCCCATACTATTCTCAACATCCGTCACAGACAACATACAATACCAATGACAGACTTTTAATAATTTTAAAAATTTTAAGTTAAATACATTTTCTCTCTTTTGAAATAGAGCTATGTAAAATTAAATGTGGAACAATGGCCATTTGTATTAGGAGTGAAGCTTTGTATATTTGATAAAAAGCTTCTTTTTGTCTTTTGTTTTAAATATCAAGTTACTCATGCTTCCTGCCAAAACATTTCAGAAAGTTGAACCAAACCACTGCCTAAGCACCTGGAACCAAAGCTTGGTGAGTGCTAAATCCACTTTTGAGAGCAATTGCTCTTCCGCCAGTAGAAGATGACTATTTTTTCCATTTCAGTTTATTCAACGACTTAGATTCAATGACTTGCTCATTCAAAGTTGAGAAACTGAATGAGGTTTGGAAAAAGCAGGCAAGCTTGTTTTTCTCCTCTGGTCTATGAGGAAAATGAGGATGAGAGGACAAGATCCAGCAGATCTACAGTGTTGGGGTATATGGTGTCCTGGAACAACCTGTTTAACCCACCAGCCACTGATACAACTTCCTTTGTTTAGTATTACTTTTTCTTTTCTGTTTTGCAATTAAAGTGGTTTGTTTAAGTAATAAATATGAGTTTAAGAAAACTTTTTAGACATTTTTAGTGGATTAGAATTTCATTGTGAATGCAGCCTGATATGAATCAATTCTAAAGAAAAAGTATAACAAATATATATAACAAATATATATAGTATATATATACACTATAACAAATTAAAAATTCATAATTCACCATTTTCCAGCATAGAAAAATGTAATAATCAAGACCTAATAAAAGCATGTAAAGCTGTAAGTAAATATATGTAGATAAAACTGTCTACTGGTAACAGTTAGTAGATGGGCTGTATGCGGTTTTAAGTCAGCAGATTCTTGCTGGTTATAGCCTGATGAGTACCAACCTTTCTTTAGGGAAAATAATTAAAAGGAATAAATGGAAAAGAAGTTTTGATTTAATATTTAAAATAAAGCTCTCCTACTTGCTAATTTAAATGGATGATTTAATCTGTTCACTGAGGCTCAAATCTATCAGTTTTACTCCAGTTTCCCCGTAGTTACCACATGGGTAGGGTTTTATGCATCTGAAGTTTCAGTTTCAGGCTCTTCTCTGTGAAGCTGAAGCCAAACCTCCCTGAACTCAGTGAGATTTTCCCCGCCAGTTTGCCAGGAGTCTGGAGTAAAGCTTTCAGTGGTCCAAGCTGGTGACTGTTCAGTTGCTAAAAACCAAGGCCTAATGCAATTCCTTGCAGGTAGCTTCTGTTGTTGCCTGCCGTGTGTCACTAACAAGCATGCTTGTAGCATTCTCAGCAGAGGAGCAAAGAAACAAGATGCTGTAATGATAGCATGTGCTAGCAGTTTGTGGTGTCCCTGCCTATGCTGTACCTCTCTTTCAACCTCCTGCTTGTTTGCCCTATCTTCCTTAGCTCAAAATTTGCTTTAGACAATGTCGGCAAAGCCCTTGTCAGTACCTGTGCAGAGGCAAAAGGCAACAGCCATGAAGCAGATGAACCCAAATAGGAGTCATGATTTGAGAAGTAAAGGCAGAGCGAGCATATCTACTCTGAGGCTGGAGGAAAATGTTGTGAAAACAGTGAAATCATCTCTTTGAAGAAGTAGAAATAAATGGGGTAACAATATATTGTGATACAACTGGAAGTGTAAGTCACTAGCTAGGAGTTTTTCTTCTGCTTCTCCATTCTTCATTTCTGTTCTGTTGTGTTCTATTCTATTCTATTCTAGCCCAGCCCAGCCCAACCCATCCAGGTACCATAAGACCTTAAAGATCCATTTGTGTTAGACTCTATGAAAAAACCAATTAACCTCTTTCTGCCTCCAGACACGTGCAGCTAACCTGGCACAGAGCTGTGCTATGCAGGGATAGCTGAGCCAGCTCTGTGCACAGCTGCACAGTCTCATTCCTTGTGTGAACTCGTTCAGACCTTGGTGTGTACCACAGAGCACTGTGCCATCCAGGCATCTGCTAAGTGTAAGGCACAAGGCAAGTGGTAGCGACAGACTGACTTGCATTGTGCGATGGGATGATGAGGCAAAAGCAGGCAGTGGGCAGAGCAACATTGTGCTACGTCACATACGTTCTCAGCTGGTTTTGTGTGCAGACAGTTCCCCTAGTGCAAGGTACACACTGCATGTTTGCATCTCTACCTATCTACTGATCAGCCCATCCGTGTCATGAATCAGCTTCTCCATCAGGGAGAGGCCTCTGGAGAGCTATGTGCTAGCTGTTTAATAAATTTATTGCAGTGTATTTACTCTATTTGTTTAACTAGTAATGACAGAGTGCTTGGGCAACGCCATCAGGGAAAACATCTTCCTATGTCCCATGGCAAATATAACGCACACAATTGTCCGGCTGGGCTCCAAAATGACCCATACTTGTCAGCTGTGAGTCAGTTTCTGTTTTCCAGCCCTCATCCCCACCAGTTTACAGTTCCTGTTCTTGAGCTCCTTCCTCTGCCTGTAGATGCCTATCAGCATAACTGGAATTCATGGCCTGACCTTTGATTCCTTCTGTCCTCATGCCAGACTCCAGCAGGTCTCTGTTATCAGATACTAAAGGCTATTATAATGTGAAGTGCATGCACAAATTTACCCAGGCGGGTACGCTGGCATCCTTGCCTGATAGTTCCTCCTTCCCAGAGGAGCACGGGCATCTCTTAGCCTCCTTAGGGCCGCCAGGGCCTCTCTTTACATAAGGAAAATATGTTGGCACAAAAGGCAAACGGTTACACATGCTTCTGCTATTTTCTCTTTCAGAGGGTAAATGCTTGTTCGTATCCCATGATGTCATCTTTTGACACCACACACTGGTGGTGTGTCAGGCAAAGATGGAGTTCTCAACTGCTGTCTGTGTGAGCCTGCAGGGACCCTCTGGCCCTGGAGCCCGAAGATTTGTCCTCATTGTCCTCCTTGTAACTCAAGGGAGCAACATTTCCCCAGGCGGAAGCACAGACGAGGGATGTGATTTGCCCAGCATTGCCCTGTGAAGGCTTTGGCAGAGCCAGGGACAGAAACCAGGCCTCAAGAGTCCCAGTGCTATCATTCTGCAATACCATAGCTGGTTTCATGACATACGTGAGCTCTTCCAAGCAATCCTGTCTCCCGTGCAGACACCACAGTCATCAGCAGGGCTGCTGTCCAGGCCCTTGGACACCGCGAGGTACATCCTTCCTTGGCTTGATCTGCAGCAGATCTCCAAAAACTGCAGTACGGGGAAGTGCGGGGCTGGCTGACCTCCTCCTGTCCTGGGTAGTTTGTCGAAGGTTGGGTCACATCACAGGCCCTAGTGTCTGCAGAGCTGGCCCTGGACAATACGTAACCAGACCAAATCTGGCAGAGACAGCAGGAGCACCCCAGCTCACCATGATCACATGTATATAGCAAGACATTTCGTCACTAGTAGCAGATAGGATGCAGAGAGTGCTCCCAGTCTCCATGCTTCCCGAGACGCCTCCTAGGACCGTTCAAGCCACAAAATTAATTCACATTTCCTCCAAAACCCTTGCACAGCACCCTGAGCTGGTTCCTCATGCTGCATTCCACTTGTACGAGGGTCTGGCTCGCCTGTCAGTCGCTTTGGCCTGCCAGCAGGCTTCGGTTGCTCTGCATGAAAACTGTACCATCTGGTTGTTCTGGATACACTGTGAAAAATCTCCCTGCCTCTGCCTGGCCTCGCGCACGCCGGCTGTGGCACGTATTTCAGATTTGGGCACGCTAGCTGCAGGCAAACTCTGTTCTTCAGCAGCTTGCTGGGTTTGTCGGAGGGTATTAGGAAATGTTCCCATGGTGGGTGGAAGCACGGAGTGCACCTGAGACGGTTGCTGTGCTGTGGGGGACAGCTCTGGCCTGGCCCACGCAGTCTCTCCCGCCCGGGTGATCCTCTGCGCTGTTTGAAGCAGTGCTGCTGTGAGCGCTGCTCACCCACACTGGCCTCACGCGACCGAGTCAGTTGCCAAACTGGAGTGCCTCAGCTGATCCAAGGGAATTTTAATTGAACCATCTTCGCCCACTGCGAGCGGGTGCCAGTTTGTCAAGCCTTGGTGATGTTAGCTGGCGCTAGGAAGTGCAGTGGATTCACATGTGTGCTCTGTATGGGGCTGCAGAAATGCTTCCCGCTAAACAACTACACGTATGCCTTTGCAATCATTAAATGTAGGAAGTGCCTTTTGTGTGCATGATAATAATACACCATTACGGTCATCCTGGAAGCTGCTTCCCCTTTGCCCCAATGTCTCTCAGCTCATCACACAGCAAAAGTTTTGCATGCGAGAGGAGCAGGATGGGGCCAGCAGCAGGCTTAGCAAATCCATATTCAGCCCACCAAGGGAGAAGCAAGTTCTGAGGCCAGGTCCATAGATGTAGGGAGCTCTCCGTTAAATGTCCTCTCAGACAGACTCCATAAGCACAGTATGGGGCAAGAGAAAGATTTGGTTTTAATCAGATCTTAGGCAACTTTGAACAGTGCAGATTAAAACCAAACACCTAGAAGGCAAGAGTCTCAAGTTCCTCCGTGATGTGCTTGGCCCTGGAATGAGCAGGCAGCTGCATACGGAGCTAGCTTCGACTTGAGGTCTTCAGATACAGTCCTGTAAAAAGTACATTAAACAACGCTCTGCAGCAGCAAAATGAGGCCACCTTATGTGCTCGCTGCTTGTTCTCACACTGGTAGTGTGTGCTGTTCTCACACGCAGCTTCACACTCCCTGGTTATACATTAGCAATGACACATTCTTTAGCTCAAGTTTGCATTGGATGTAGATTGAAGCCTGATACTACAAAGTACAGTTGGGGAGAAAGAAAACATCACAGAGGGCCAAATATTTTCTGGCCTTGGCTTAGTGGGCAGAACATGTGACAGACCACTAAGTACTGTTATTGATGAGTATTCATTGGGTACCAGTAGCGTAAAAGGAGATGAGGTCTTTGGGTCTAAAGACCTTCTGAGACAAAGATACCAAACAGGCACACTCGGTGCATGAGTTTTCCCCCAAGGTCGAGGGCACTTCTGGGGATGTGGGGTGGCATGGCGTGCCTTTGCTGAGAGGATCAGAGTCTAGGGGTCCCAAAGATGAAGTGTTTTTTGTGGAGGAGCCAGAAGCTTAGCAGAGCAGGGAAGAAGGTACAGGCATAGGCAGAACAGGAAGGGGCTGCTTTGGTGTGGGCTCAACAGAGGTGATAAATTGGGGTTTGAATAAGCACGGTCCTACACTTTCACCTTCTGGCCACACCCTCCAGATCTCTGATGTACCCAGAAAGCACCGGTCACCCAGAAAGCCTGTGCTTCTCTCCCAGGGTCACAGGGGCCAAATTGTCAATGCATGCAGCACATTTGACTGGAGACAGGGAAGCTGGGACATTGCCTATGGTAACCAGCTGTTCATACCAGCCATTCCTGCTCCAAATGGATACTGCCACAATTATGTGTCTGCAGGCTGGCCTTTTGTCCAGCCCCTCTCTCTCCCTGAGTAATCCACCCAACTGGAACACATTGCAGGGTATAATGCTGCTTGGAGAGACGGCTTCAGCGTGTCCGGCTTTGGATAACCTTCCACGACTCCCGTGTCATCTTTCACTTGGGACCTAGCCATCACATGCATCCTGATAAAAATCACCTGTTTAGCTCAGCTGGACCTGAGTTGAATGTCGTGCTCAAACAAATGATTCCCCATCCGTGCGCAAAACCACCTTTTCTCTGAGGAAGAAATTAAGAGTGACATCAATACAATCAGATTCCAAGATTAATGCAAACCCATCACCAAGGAAATTTCATTTTTAATAATTCAAAATTACATAAGGAAAATGCAAGCAGGGAAGAGAGGAGCAAGTAAATCCAAAATAGACCAAGACAGAGAGCTCCAGCTGTCTCACCAGCTGCCTTTCGCCACTGACAGCTCAATCTAAATCTTAATATAGGGGCACAGGGCGAATGATGGCAGATCACACTGCCTCCCTTATTGCCTTGCATGATCACAGTGGCAGGTTCGCTAAAGCATGGGAGGATAGGTTGATGGAGAATATTAGCTGTTACCCTCCCCTTCTCTTTTCCTCTCACTCTCATGCTTTGTGGAGCAGTCATGCTGTGATCTTAGGCCTGATATATATAGCCCTCCTGCAGCCCTCTTTTAAGAGGATACTTGGCCCAGGGAGGGAAGTGGAGGCAGAACTGGCCACTGAAAGGGTTTTGCTGACAGATCCCTTTGTGTATTCATCAGAGATCTCTTTTGCTTCCATTTATTTCTGATTTCATAGAGCCTTTGTACTCTCCTGGATCAGTACCGTGTGGAAGGAAGGACAGGAGGAGAGGCAGAGCTGTGCAGGAGGCTGTACTAGCCCACTGAAAATTGCAGACTAGAAAAAAGTTATGGACTCATCCTTTGTCTCTGCCTTTTTGATTGCATGTGTATCACAAGGGCCATGGCACTTCCAGCACACCGCTTGGTTGCTGTCATCTCAGGGAGGACTGTGGGGATGAGCCTGCTCAGGAGACAGCAACTGGTGGACTTTGTCCAAGGAGAGTCATGGAACTTCAGCTGAGCCCCAGCCTGTTTCAGGGGTCTCAGATGTAACAGAAGTTAAGAGATTTGCCAAAGGTCACAAAAAACCTGGAGCAGAAACCAAATGTAGGACCTTCACTGCAGGCCACCCATGTCATGGGAGGGACAATAGCTGGGCAATTATTTCTAGTGAGGAGATGCCAAACTTTGATGCCTAAGGAACCCTTGTGAGACATCCCCTTGCAGAGTGTCTTGGCCAGCTGTGGGAAGCCAGGGCAAGGACACGAATGCAACAGTTGTCTCATTTATCAAACCAGGCAGTGACTGCACAGGCCAAATCTTGTCCTGACTCACTCAGGTAGGCTGGTGCACATGTTGCTCGGGTAAAATCAGTGTTTCAGCTACCAGAAGTGAACATCTTGACCTAATAGACTGACACAGAAAGGATACACATTTGGACAAACCTAATAACTGTGCTGTGGTGATGGTTCCTTTAGATTGTCTTGTAGGTACAAGTGGCTCATGTTCAGAGAGCTGGATATGGCACTTGTCCTTCTGAAATCCACTTCTACCAAACCTCTAGTGCTAACTCCCCTGAACAAATCTCAGTGCAAAATTACTCAACCACAGCAGCATGCCGACATGCACGATTTTGCTGATGAACAAACAGCAGTTTTTTCCCAATGCTTCCGTACACTTGTTCTGCCAGTGGGAGGTATGATTTCAGGAACATTAACATGAATAAACAATGACCTATGACATCTACATTTATTGGGCCTGCTTTCCTCTCTTGTCTCCAAATTTCTGACATGACCTTTGATAAGAGAGTGGCTTGCTGGAATGACACTAGATTGCTAGGAGCTCTTGTGAGACAACCCCTTATCAAAGGCTGAGCACAGCCGTGACCAGCGTGGAGTGCCAGTCCAAATTTACCCAGGCTGCTATGTTGGCATGCATCCCTGAATTCTCAGCTTCATGGACTTTTATCTTCCCCTGTGAAATGAGGGCATCACGGACTCCTCTTAGCTGCCACTAGCCTGTTTGACACCACAGAAATATGCCCAAGTGCGAACATGCTCACCTTCCCAACCCGTACGCAGCGCTCCCCTCCCCAAAAACATCAGGGAAGAGATGTTTAAAATATGTGTTTCTCAAGTGCAGCTCTGTTTACTCGACAGTGATTGTTCAAGGAGGTGTTTTTGGCCTCTCCTCTCCCATTCTTCGGTTCTCAACCTAACAAGGGCTGTATTCTTGTCACAGTGTTTATTGGGCAATGAAGGAGAAGCAGCGATGGCTTCCCAGTGCCAGCTGGCACTGTGCCATGTGATTGTTGTTAGATGGGGATGTAATAATCGTAATAATATGTTTCTCACTCAATCCAAACCTCTCCTGAGATGCTCTTTTTATTTGAGGGGAGGAGGGGAAAAGATCTATGACTCTCTGCAAGTCTCAGTCTGCCACTCCAGCTGGGTCTCTTTATCCTTCCAACCTTGCCTGTGGCAAACCAGGTGCCTCTGGAAAGGCTGCGCTGCAGCTAACTTCACCCTGATGCGCTCTTCAGCTGTGGGAGGAAGGCCCCCAAAATGGTTTCTGAGAACCAGAAGGGCTTCTGGAGAACTAGTCTGCCTCCCGCAGCACGCTGTGTTGTCTGGTATCTGGGCTGTGGATGGCTCCGAGTCTGCAAGAAGGTGCTGGAGAACCAGGACAGCGTGTACGAGAGAAGAGGAGTGGCTTGGCCCCAAGTCTTCCTCTCTAACTTTCCTGCCTGTCTGGTTGTTAGGAAGTAGAAGAGAACTCAGTCATTAATAACCCATGCAGTTTTCTGGCCTCTGCGCTGATCCTGTCCATGAGAGACCAATTATAATTGTGCTGCGGCCAGAAATCTCAGCTAAATGGCCAACGTCCTCAGATTCTAAGAAATTCTGTGGAAGAATTTCTTTGTGGAGAGAGAGAGAGAGAGAGGATGAGAAAAAAGAGGATTTTCTTGGACACATGGCAGTCTGCGAGCGGGGCCAGGATTTCATACAAAGCAGCTCGCTGTGTCTGGCTCCCAGTGCAGAGAGCCAGCAGGAGGCCTGCGTGTCAGTTCAGACCTAACGCGTCCGTCTTTCCCCACGGGGGATGAATTTCACCCTCCAGCCACCTCCACAGGACCCCACGGCTGCCCTGCTCCTTCCACCACACGTCTCTTGGGAGTGGATCCCTTGGGACAGGGTGGGCAGAGCCTGGACTGACGCCAACACCCTGGAGCGGGAAGGCTCCTTTGCCTCCTTGCTCGCTGTCCGGGTGCCCAGGGGAAGGGAAACCCCGTCCTAAGGGCAAATCTGCACTGCATGTTTGTACCCACTTAGCCCATAAAAGAAATGAATGCGTTTCATGAATGCATGGGTGTTCTCAGCACACCGAGATCTAAAATCTACATTTCCAAAGCAAAAACGCTGACTAAAATGATTAAAAAATATATTAAAATAACAGG
>VZSC01004314.1:94065-180328 GCA_013398225.1 Steatornis caripensis
ATAACAGGGTTGGGGGTGGGGGTCGGGGGTGGGGGGAAGAAAGTAAAATCTCTGCAACAAGGGATTTACCCCTGAGCAGAAGACAGTCTTATAGAACAATGCAGGGAGGGAGTGTGTGAAAAAGTCTTTACGACATTTGAAGGTTTAAAGTGTGTAACTGCGCTCCAGGATTTAATCCCAGGTACAAGAGCACTTTGCAGATGCACATGAGGAGTTAGGCTTCATTCAGGTGCGGATGCAGAAGGGGAGCAGTCTCCTGCCACCGTGCATGTCACACTTCTGTTTGCTGTGGAGTGGCAGGTTAGGAGAAAATGTCTTGCGTATTTTACCCATTCAGGGAATGGGTAGGGATGTGTTCTGTTCTCTGCTGGGGCACTGCAGCACTGCCAGCATTTCCTTACCCAGCAGTCACGTACAGAAATGTGGGGGTTTTGGCAAGTGTTCATACTTTTTTTCCCCTACCCATTCAGTGAGGTATATACCACCAAAAGCTGGGAATGGCCGGAAGGCACACGTCTGGGCTGGTGCTTCCACCTGAGTTTAGAATTGCAGTAATGACAGGAAAGGGCTGAACCTCGTGCCATAAACCCTCCTGGGAAAGTGTGTATGGATACATGCCAGCCTTGGCTGTTCTCTGAGGGGGCAGCAACTACCCCTTGTCAGTTTTGACAAGGTACTTTTGACTCCTTGTCAGGAGATTAAGAACAGGAACTTAGTAAGTGGTCCCAAAATGTCGGTGTTATTCCAGGCGCAGAAATAGTTGGAGAAGACATGTTGCTTTCTCTGTTGCTAGAAATGCCTCCTGTGCTACTCGTGCACCAGTCACAGTACTAAAAGGTAAAGAGTGACCATTTGAAGGCTGGTAGGACCTGAAAAACTAACGTGCAAAGTTTAAAATACAAAGCACATGGCTTCAAACTTGCTCAGGACTTACTGAGAGCCGTGCAAACTGCAGGTCCAACTGAGACAAGATTTTTTGGAGAATCTGGCTCTTTTGTCCATAGGTCATCACTAATAACATTTCCTGGGTAAGCTGGTGTGTTGCTGAGTTATAAGAGTATATCCCAGACAGAGAAATTCACCTTTATAGTAGTTTTATTCAGATAACTTCAGTAGTGTTAAAAAAATGCTGTGATGGTGGCTCTGGAGCAAGAAACTTCTTTGTCTGTGAAAGTGGTTCAGGATGCTGATGTTCGTTACAGTCTGCGCCACCTGCTTGCCTCAGCTTTTGTCCTTCACTGTCTGTATCTGAGAAACCCCTTTTAGTGCCTATCGTAATGTGGATTCCTATTCATTGAGAACGTGGAGGAGGATATCAACCGCTGTGAACTCTGTCAGTTGGAGAAGAAACCCTTCAAACCTCTTCACACCCTATTGGGACACGTGAGGCTAAAGAGAAAATACCGATTCCTGGAGGGACATTTATTAATACTGGAGCAAAAGTCTGGGACTGGGCGTTGAGAGAGACTCTAGAAAGTTTAACAAAGCCATTTCTTCTAGCTCTGCCTGACTGCTGCTTTGCTTAGTGCGAGCAGACTTTGGGATCCTTCCACACATCTCATATGGGCTCCTTCAGTCTCTGCCTCAGGCATTTGTCCCTAGATAAAAACAATCTCTACAAGCTTCATACTCTTGGCCAAAGCCCATGCTGGTGCCAACTCCTCTGTAATGATGGTTTGGTTTATTTGCGGTTGGTCAGAGTGGAGCTGCGCTCTCCAAGCCCCACAGCAAAGCACCAAAATCAGAGTCATGGCAACCCTGAGAACACAACTCAAACTCTAATTCCATTATAATGGCTCAATGTACTTTCCTCAAACTTTTAATAAGGTAACATGTACCTGAATAACTAGATTTCCTCCTCATGATCATGATCCTGCTCTTGGTGATGACTGGAGAACTATGATAACATAATCTGATTTGAATGGCCTGTGCAGGCACCACCTGGCAGCTATTGATATCAAGTTAGGAGAATGAAGATGAATGGTCCAGAGGAATATTCAATTACACAGTTTCCTTTCCAAAGGTAATAACTTGATGAGTAACAAAGTTACTTTCTCTTTTTTGCTGTCACCATCTCCGTTTCCCGGGATTTTTATTTAGTTACTTTCATTTTTCTATTCGGCACCCGTCTGGAGATGGATCGACACTCCCTCTGTTTCTGGAAGCCACAACTGCTGAATCAGAATCAGCTGGCTGTCTTGCAGTACAGCGGTAACATCCAGAGTGGAGTGAAACCTGCGCACTGCAGAGCCTGGCTTTCCAAGATGCTGTGAGCAGAAGTGCTGAGAGACAAGCTCTCAGCAGCCTGCCTTGTCATGCGTTTGCAAACTGCTCTCCACCCCCAGCAAAGACCTTCAGCAGAGAGATAAGAGAAAAGCTTTCTCCCGGTAAGGAAGATCAAGATCTTTCTCATTCTACCCTCTGTAACTAGACTGGATGTTTTAAGAAATGCTGCAGTTCACTGGGATGTCCAAGACAGGGTGAGAAGGCATAAAGCAGCTTTTCCTAGCTATCCTAGGAACCTCGCTTGCTTTACTCACCATCTGTTCGAAAGGCTCTAGAGCACTCCTTGATTTGTAAAGTTGATCTAAAAGTTATGGAGAGATAGTAAAGAACGGTCTCCCTTGTCCACGCACTGACAGACTGTTCTCCGTAGCCTGGTTTTCTCTCTCATGGACTCAGACAGTGCCTTGCAGCCTGTGCTGAGTTTTCTGACTTGGGTCCAAACATAAGCTCAGCTTGACTGAGACTGCCCTCCCCATCCTGAAACTTCACCTCTGCTCTCCTGAATTCTCTTTATCCATCAGCATCCCAAGGATGTTGCTGCAGTACTTATAGTTCACCTCTGCTTTGGGGACAAGAGCATTTCCTTTCTCTATGTCATCATGCAGGACTGTGCAACTTTGCGAAGTGACAAGTGCTAGGTTCCTTCAAGGTCCTTTCAGCATTTTGTAGACAGTTTCTTAGCTTTCTACTGATTTGAGGTGGAATATTTCCATCCTCTCTGATCATAGAATCATAGAATGGTAGGGGTTGGAAGGGACCTCTAGAGATCATCTAGTCCAACCCCCCTGCTAAAGCAGGTTAGCCTAGAGCAGGTTGCACAGGAATGCATCCAGGCGGGTTTTGAATATCTCCAGAGAAGGAGACTCCACAACCTCTCTGGGCAGCCTGTTCCAGTGCTCTGTCACCCTCACAGTAAAGAAGTTCCTCCTCATGTTCAGGTGGAACTTCCTGTGTTCCAGTTTGTGCCCATTGCCCCTTGTCCTGTCGCTGGGCACCACTGAGAAGAGTCTGACCCCGTCCTCTTGACATCCACCCTTTAGATATTTGTGAGCATTGATCAGATCTCCTCTCAGCCTTCTCTTTTCCAGGCTGAACAGACCCAGCTCTCTCAGCCTTTCCTCATAAGACAGATGCTCCACTCCCCTAATCAACTTTGTGGCCCTCCGCTGGACTCTCTCCAGTAGTTCCCTGTCTCTCTTGAACTGGGGAGCCCAGAACTGGACACAGTACTCCAGATGCGGCCTCACCAGGGCAGAGTAGAGGGGGAGGATCACCTCCCTCGACCTGCTGGCCACACTCTTCTTAATGCACCCCAGGATGCCATTGGCCTTCCTGGCCGCAAGGGCACACTGCTGGCTCATGGTGAGCCTGTTGTCCACCAGCACTCCCAGGTCCTTCTCCGCAGAGCTGCTCTCCAGCAAGTCAACCCCCAGCCTGTACTGGCACATGGGGTTGTTCCTCCCCAGGTGCAAGACCCTACACTTGCCCTTGTTGAACTTCATCAGGTTCCTCTCCGCCCAACTCTCCAGCCTGTCCAGGTCACGCTGAATGGCAGCACAGCCTTCCGGTGAGTCAGCCGCTCCCCCCAGCTTTGTATCATCAGCAAACTTGCTGAGGGTACACTCTGTCCCTTCATCCAAGTCGTTGATGAATACGTTGAACAGGACTGGACCCAGCACTGACCCCTGGGGAACACCGCTGGTCACAGGCCTCCAACCAGACTCTGCACCACCGATCACAACCCTCTGCGCTCTGCCATTCAGCCAGTTCTTGACCCACCTCACTGTGCGCTCATCTAAGCCACTCTTCCTGAGCTTTCCTATGAGGATGTTGTGGGAGACAGTGTCAAAAGCCTTGCTGAAGTCAAGGTAGACAACATCCACTGCTCTCCCCTCGTCCACCCAGCCAGTCATGCCATCATAGAAGGCTATCAGATTGGTCAAGCAGGATTTTCCCTTGGTGAATCCATGTTGACTACTCCGGATAGTCTTCTCCTCCTCCATGTGCTTAGAAATGACTTCCAGAATGAGCCATTCCATCACCTTTCCAGGGATGGAGGTGAGACTGTAGTTTCCCAGGTCCTCCTTCTTGCCCTTTTTGAAGATTGGAGTGACATTGGCTTTCCTCCAATCCTCAGGCACCTCTCCTGTTCTCCACGACTTTTCAAAGATGATAGAGAGTGGCCTAGCAATTACATCCGCCAGCTCCCTCAGCACGTGTGGATGCATCCCATCGGGACCCAAAAATAATACACAAAATAATTCACTAAGAAATGGTGACTGACTACCCAGAATCTTTCACTGAAGCTCAATCTCTTCTCCAGAAGCAGTTTATGCCATTCTCCCAGCATGAGACATCTGGTGTTTCTTGCTCCTGTAAATGTTCTAGTGGACTGTTTTTTCATTAGCATTACACAAAGGGAGTTTTTAACACCAATATTACTCTCCTTTCCCAATCTCATCCCTTTTCTAGTTTTCCCTCCCAGTGTCTTTTAAGCAAACATTTTAAAATGTGTAGTTCCTAGGTAATTGCATTATGGAATGATTGTCTGGTCTCCATACCAGCAATAGTAAACCGTCTCTCAGCACTAAAGATAAGTAAACTGAAAATTCGAGTGAGCTTGATCCAAGAGCTCATGGAAACGAATGGAAAAGCTCCCAATGATTTCCATAGCCTTGTAGCAAGCTTCTGCTTGAACACAGAACAAAATCAAATGAAACCACTCTGGAGTAGGAGGGACTCTCATACTTCTACCTAAATGACACAAGCAGGGAAGAACAGAGGATGCTAGGAGAGACAAGTGGGCAAAAAGAAGAGAAAGAAGTTGTCTTTAGTGGACAACAGTCTGAGAGCTGGGCTCATTTAAAATTGTATGGGTCAACAGACTGCAGAACAGGTTGGGGGAACTATCTGTCTTTGACCTTATGGGAAAGCAGTGATAGAGGGAAATATAAACAGTTTAGCAATCGTCAATACAGTCTTTCTGGTTCCACCAAAATCTCACCTCAGGCAACACATTTGTTTCCTAAATTGTGACTATACTCAGCAGACATGGGAGTTATTATTAGACATATTTTAGGAAAAAAGTACAGAAGCTCAAAATGTGCTTTTCTTTGCCAGGCACTGCACAAGCATACATGAAGAGATACAGCCCTTGGACTTGGGAATCTGTAAAGCAACGGGTGGGATACAGGAAGTACAATTCTTCTCATTGCTACAGAAGTCCAGTCATGGAGGAGGACGTGCATGCACCCAAAGAGCATTAATGGCAAAGCTCAAAGTTGAAGCCAGGTGTGGTGCTCTCCATTACAGTTGCTTAACCATAAGATCTTCTTGTCTCATTGAAGTTTCCAGATTGGACCTGACTTTTCAATAGGCAAACCCTGGAAGTGATGACTGTTATTCTTTATACATTTAATTTTCTACACCTGATGCTGGCCCCCTGTAAAATGCAGTGTAAGAGTCGAGTCATTGTCTCGAGGGATGCAAAAGATCAGTGCTTCTATCTCACCCTGTGCGCAGGTTTCTAGAGATGATAGATAGCACATGGATGATGAAATGAGTGCCAGCAGATGTAAGGAAAACTCCCTCGAGACTGCAGTTCTGGCTCCAACATTGCCTGCATGCCGAACTTTATGCAGCCCGGACACTGTGGAGAAATCCCATCAAGGCCGTTTCTCATTATCTGTCTCCTCCTCAGCAGTGTGGTCATTAGACACTGCCAACAAAAGTTTTAGCTTTGATCAGGCACTGAGGAAGGAGCCTCTCTGCTCACAGTCACAGCAAGTCAGTCCACTTCACTGGCTGTTTATGAAAGCCATTTTCAGAATCACAGATGGAAAATGCATTATGAGATCGGACTGTTACAGCCACAAGGACCGCAGTGGCTGATCTCGTCACATCGCTTGCAAAACCCTACACGCAGAGTGCTGCCTGGGCGGCTGGCAGTCCAGAGGCTTTGTCCTTCCCCACTATTTATCAAATCCAATACATTCTGGTAAGCCTGACCACATACTTTAACAGTCATCCCAGATTGGACGTAAAGAGTCAAAGCGATGACAAATTTACCACTTCCCTCGGGAAATGCTTTCAGTTATTCCTTTCCTCAAACCTTAAAAAAATCCCTTGCATCTTACTTCCAATTTGAATTTTATGGGTTCCGTCTTCTGGACTGGACTTTGATAGGGTTTTGTTTGTGGGGTAATAGATATTCCAGCTCTTGGATGTATTTTTCTTTAGTACATCGTGAAAATATCATAGTGTCCCTAACTTTCTTCTAATAAACTACATGGGATCCTGAAGAGTTTCTCATGCTGGAGAGTATCTTAAAGATTGTATATAATCCCTGTAGCTCATTTCTGAACCTTTCCCAGTCATTCTGCTTCCCTCTTGAATGTGGTCATCTGGTAAATGTTTTGTCAATTCTCTGCCAGTTAGCTACCAGCAGGAATAAGTTAGACTTTCTTGTCTGCCTGGAGCCAGCTTCCAATGAAATATCTGCACAACCCATCAGAACTCCCCAGAGTCACTGCTTTTCAGAATACAACCTCATAAATACGTAACACTTGTCTATATGGACTACTCTCGGCCATATTGATCTAGGACAGACGTTACAACATGCAACACCTGAGTGTTGACCAATTGTGAACATCAGAGATTGCTTTGTATCACTGCTCTTCTGGCCATTTTACTTTTCCAGTTTTGTACCCAGATACTCTCCAGCATATGAAGCATGGAAATGCTGTCCTAGCATTCTGCTCTTTTCCAGAATAGTGAGTAGTCCACGTTCCAGTCCACTTCCTCCCCATGCCTCACTCACACTGAGATGAAACTCTTATTTTTCACTATCTGTGAGCCAACCAGGTTTTATTACATTTTCTTCCTTTATCTTTTTCCCAGTCTGCATTGTGCTAGTATTCTGGTCAGTGTGCCAACTTTGGGAAGCTCTAATCTGCATTATTATTTCTTTATTTATATTAAACTAGTGACTGGAGGCTCCAGAGGAGTTATGCACTGTACCTAAGCATGCAACAAGACAGTCCATGGCACTGAGCAATTATGAACTGAGCAGAATCTAGGGAGGAGATAGGCAGAAGCTAGGAAAAAGGATTTCACAATAACTTTGTTCTGCAGATGTGGCACAACGACATGGAGAAGTTCAGAATAAGGACGTATGTGACTCTGGCTTAGCTGTCAAAAACCTAACCTTCCCAGCAACTGAGTAGCAGGAAACATCCTCACCCAACATTTTGACCTCGCTATTGCCTGAAATTCAGGTTTGATTTACAAGTTTCTTGCCTTTCTGTTCCCTTTTCCCTAGACTTTGCCATTCTTGCTCTAGTTCTCTGCCAGCTGGTCTCATCCCAAGTACACACTTACCTATGTTGCCTTAGCCATGATAACTTATTCCACAATAGCACATGTCTTCCTGGATGATATAATTTTGGCCAAGGGCTCCGTTCCTCACTTTTGGATTATTTCCTGCCACTGAGACATGAAACTTCTCTTTTCTGGTTCTCTACTCCCCTCTCGGAGCTGTGAAGTCTCCTTTCTTGCGAGACACCTCCCAGAGGCCTCCAGATAATGCAAAAATGCAAATTCTCCACACTGTAAGAGTTTTGCATCAGATGTCCTGCATAGTGTCTTTTTCTTGTAGTGAGCACAAAAATCTGCTTCTGTAAGAAGACAGACACAGAACCCCAACCTGTGCCTAGGCACCTGCTCCTTTAAACAGTCCCAGGGCAAGCTGGCCTTTCCACAGCTGGCTAGCAGATGGGGAAAGGTGAGAACAGACAGGCCGCTGTTCAGGGTTTCTGTGGCAGAGTGGTAGGATTGCATTAAGCTCCTCTTAACACATTATGCAGAATCCTAAGTCTTTAGCTGAACCAGGACTACAATCCTCTTATGCGTCTTTGCTGAAATTCCGTGAGTTGCATGCATGCACGCACACACACCAGCACAGAGGAGCCTTCAGGAGCGGCTTACCCCTCGCAGGTGACAAACGACACTAGGCAAGTTTGTGCTGGAAAGCCCGCGAGCCATCAGTCACCCACAGACAAGAGACGTCTTTTGGCTCCCCCAAGCTTAAGGCATGTTGTGATTGCCTTCTTTTTATTTACGGGTAACGGAATTGCTTGTTAAGATTGGCTTGTCCTTTCTTGCTGGGGAATTTTTTGTGTGTGTTTGTTTTCTGTTTCCAGCATATTCACGTGAAGCCTTTACCTCCCTCGACCTCCAGCAACAAGGCAACTCATGTTTGGGTTTGACAGTTTGTGAGAGGCATTTGCAATGAGTGAAGCTCACGTCCGTGCAGGACACCAGGAGAAGGCTGGGGTGCCACAGCTAGGGTGGACATGACTGCCAGCACTGTGTGTGCATGTGTGAGTGAGAGACATCCTCGCCCACTCAGAAATGCGGTTTCCCAAACCTTGTTCCTAATGCAATTGCAATGAGCAGAGGTTTATAACAGCTGTCAGGGTTGTTGATATCATAAGTATTAACTCGTTATTTATTTAGGTTGGGATTTTCAAAATATACTTGGGATTTTCAGTGCCCACCCTTCCAGGGACTGGGCTTTCAACACTGGCTGACACAGAACAGTTCAGACCTAATTAAACTGTCGTATATTGAGGTCTCAGGCCACATGGCCAAAAAAATCTACGGGAAGAAACATGGGTCCTCTCCTTGGGAGCTGACATTCTCTGCCACCCTGAGATCCCAAGGGTGGAGTCCCATGTCTGATGCTGGATCTTGGCCTACACAAGCAATGCAAGAGGTGACCATGATGAACTGGAGAAAATGAACCGTGGGCTCTTGCTGCTTGCCAACATGGAGAGCTTTTTAACTTGCTTAGGCTTTTCTGCTCTCTGGTAGGGTCTCCCTACCTGTCCTCCCCTCCGTACAAGTTCTGGACAGTGTTTGCACCCAGGCTGCTGTGAACAGCCTCGTGTAGCAACCAAAACTGCAGAAGAAGTTGGCTTGCAAGCCAGCTGGCCAGGGAAGGGTCAGATAAGTGGCATCTTGAGAGCCAAATACAATCCTGAGGGTTTGTGAAGTTGGCTTCTAAGGCTTCTCAGTGGCTGCCCATAGCGTCAGGCCTGCAGGCACGTGCCCCGGTGCTCAACAGGGTCCCCCGCTCAAGCCCTGCCAGTCAAGGGGACCTCAGGCCTTCTGAGGACTGTGGTACTGCCAGTGGCTGGGGCCATGGGTGAGCACTGGCTGACTCTGCGCAAAGGCTGTCCCCTCCAGAGCTATGTCAGATCCCATTTGCTGGGACTTCGCAGAGGCTCAGTGGCAATTATGGGCAGGTTGTCATGTTGGATGCTGTAACCCACGGAATTGCAGCTCTGCTGGCATTGAGGCATCCTTGGTACACCAAAGATTTTGCTTCGCCTTGCCAGCCATGGGATATTTTGAGTGTCTCTGGATAGCTTCAAGATTGTGTCAGTGTCTCTGGATTTTTATCAACAATAAGCATGCTTAAAAAAAATAGCCAGCTATGCCAAAAGCAGTGTGGTGCACTCATCATGGTATTTACAGTAAACATCTCCAGACAGGATTATACAGAGCATTTTCAACATTTGTGTCTCCTTAACACGTTGTGTTTCTTCACTCTGTAGAAGCAGAAACCTGGCCACCCCTCAGACAGAGCATGCACTTCCCCATCATGGGGCTAAACACCAGTCCCATCCTCTTGTGCTCTTACCTGAGTCTCAAGCAGCCAGTCCTATGCAAAGCAGGCTGTCATGGAGAGACGGCAGAGTTGCTGCCTTCCTCAGAGCTGCTGCTGAATTGCAAGTAGCTCCAAGGCCTGCAGAAATACTCCACTGCGCCCTTGCATTACCTTCAGCAGGGCTGAATGGTACATGAGAACAATATTGTACGTGCTGAGGACTGCTGTGAGGCGGTGGCTCTGTTGCATGGAGCCTGGGCGTGTGAAGCCTCATCTTAATATCTCATTCCTGTAACGACTTAAGGTGTCCATGCTCCTTGCATTTATCTGTGGCGAGTTTCACAATCTTGTCTGCGCTGCCTTGTCCTTCCATTTGTGGCCTCGCCAGCTGCTGACAGTGGTGAGAGGCCGATTGCAGCGCTGCCTGGCTGCAGGCCAGTGCATGCAGCATTTGTGCCCACGACTCCACCTAACAGCATCCCTTTCCATGTCAGTCTACATTGCTTCACATGCAGCTCCACTGCTGCTGTTTGTGCTGCTCTGTTCAGACCTAGAACATTTCCACCATTCTTCCAGCCTTGTGCCTTTCACCACTCTGGCAACTGGCCTCCTGCCTGCGCTGCAGCGGAACTCTCAGCTGGTCCAGAGCTTTTCCAATCCTATTCCACCAGTACATCCTGAAGCTGCCCTGAGTCCCTCCTGGCTCTGAACTTATGCTGCTGTGCAGAGGTGGTGTTATTCACTGTTTTTTGGAATCTCAACGGAGATAGGGTTAAAAACCCCATGTTTGTGTCATTGTTGACTCAAGTTTTAGGAACAGATGTTCACTGAAGTATGAAGGTTTATTCCTGACTTATTTCAAACATAATATCTATTATCCCTAGGCCTCTGCTGACATGTTTTATACTTAACGACCTGTCTGGTCCAAACAGCACTATGCAGGGAAAGCTTTGTTCCGTCAGAGCATTGCTTAGTAACTAGATGCCTTTGGTGTCCTCCATCAAAGCAATGCTCATGATCACTCGAGGACGGTGGTTTTAGGAAGGAGGTGCTCCGCTGAAAGAAATTCCACCCTAAATGTAATGGTACAAGTGAGACTCTATACTGGTTGCAAGAAAGGGGAAGAAACTCTTGTGGGTCCTGTGGTACCGCATGATGACTCGCCCCTCTTTTCCCTCAGGAAACTGAAACCTGAAGAATGGTGGCTTTCTGAAGATCACCTGCTGAGTTGGTGTCAGAGCCCAGCTCTCAGCTCGAGGTCCAAAGCCACATTCCCTGTCGTAGAGACATTGTGCTCTACGTAGACATTGCAATCCTGGCATTGTACCAGCTCTAATTTTTACTTAAAGAACAAGTCAATCGGAGCTAACCTACCCATTCCTGTTTGAAGCCGGGCCAAGTCACAACTGAGCACCGTTTATGAAATAGTAACTAGAGCTCTGGAAACTGAACTACTATATTTATTCAGCCTGAGGTGGAGTCTGTCACGAGATAATTGCAAAGGGGAATGAACTTATTCCAGTAAGGTCAGTTTTACCGTTTCATCCCTTGCAAGTTCAGTTCACAGTTCCTGTTCGTGAACTGCAGCTGAGCTGCACACAGAGGCTTTGTGCAGGGGGATCTCTCTGAGAGGTAGGATGGAACAGCACCTGTCCCAAAGAATTACAGGACAGGATGTCTCATGAAGGTTAGTAGCAGGGCTTTTTTTTTTTAAGCAAACCAATTTCCTATATTCACTGTGCTTCTATTATGAGACACTTAGGTTAGGGTGTTTTCTAGCAGACATGTGAGTCTGAAGCAGAGGAGAAAGTGGAATCCTTTTGTGGGGGAAAGAACAGGGAAGCAAATAAAATTTTGGGCAGAGAGGAGATGTGGCATGGTTTGGCAATGAAGGGCTACTGAGGCAGAGGGGAGTGAAAGGGGCTGACACCAAGAACAATGCAAAACAGTAAATACGAAGTCAAGATGAAGCATGCTGGAGGAGTGTTTCTGGCAAAGAGGCTTTTTGAGCTGTTAGCTGCATGCAGCTGTGACCTGCATGCTGTCTGTCCCAAATCTACCAGCAGTTTCTCCTGAACTGGAACCATGTACAGAGAGGCTGCCAATACCGCTTTCCTGGACACTCAGCAGAGATGCTGGTTGAGCTCCCGTTAGAGAATTGGCCTGGCTTCTGGGAACAGAGCTGCTCCAGTCACACCCCTTTCATGCTCACTGCTCTTGGAGTAGCCCAACTATTGTTTGCAGGGCCTGAATTGCAGAGCTGCATGCGTGGAACTGAAACAAACTTCCCACACCCAAAGAGCTGGGCAGCAAGTCTTCATGCCCTCAGACTTGCTGGGTGTGGGAGGTCATTACCAAGCATGTGGTGTGGATGGTGCTGCTCACAACAGCTTCAAATAACCCGCTGTCCGGCCACTGAACTGCAGCAGCACTAGGATGCTTGGAGGTTCAAGCGTTGCCTTAAATTCTGTTTGCCGCACATCAGATCTGTCACCTGCGAGATATGAATCCCTCCACGCTACTACTCATCGTGCCTATTTCTGCACCTAGTACCCCAATGTTTCAAAGGTTTTATATTCCCATACATCACAGCTAGGTCAGAAACATAAATATTCACAGATCGGGTGGGCAGATTCTGTCCATTCTGGTCATAGCAGACATCTGAATCAGCCTAATAGCTCCATAGCTCTGTTGTCCATTTTGAGTCCAAATGTGATTACTATCAGCTCCTCCAGAGAAACCCTGCAAGATACCCTGCAGTGTTTGGTTCTGGACCAAGCAAGCTTGGGGCCAAATTCCTTCTCAGCCCCATGGCCTTGAAATCAGTTTATCAGAAGCAATAAAGTACATTTTTCCTTTGGAAGTCTGAGATGTTTTAAATAGCTATTATTCCAACACAGCATTTGGAGACCTTTATAAATACTACCTACTTCTTAAAAAAAAATCTTGCTTAGCTCTTGTGCCCCATAGCACCCTGCGACAGTGAGTTCCAGCTAATCTGATGACAGTAAGGTCATGTGAAGTGTTCTGAGGTGTCTTCTTGCTGTTGGGTTGTAGAACTAGGAGTTCAAGATACCTCTCTTCTGTAGCTTGCTCCTTCCATCTGTCTTCCCTCCAAGTCAAACATTATTCACTGCTCTGCCTGGGGGTTAGTGCCTGAGGCCAGTTCCTCTGGCTGGGGGCACTGCAGCAGGGCTATACACGACAAATGTGCCAGGGAAATCCATCCTCTCCTTCCTCCCACTTCTCTCAGCTCTCCATCACCATCATTTCACCGGGGTTCAACAGGATGGCAGAGCTCCCAAAAGGAGTCATGGTGATGGAATTGTTGCTAGAGGGATGCATGTTAACTGCCTCAGCCTTTTTTGACAAAAGCTCTTGCAGAACTTGGAGGAAAGCAAAGGGAGTAATTTCAAAGCCAGTCTCCCAGTAAGAATCCAAAAATAGTGAGCAGCTGTACCATCCAGCCTGTCTTGGTTGCGGGTCCTCACTCTGTTCCCCAAGGGATCCCAGGATAATCCCAGTGTGCACAAAGGCAATGTGCCAATGGAAGTCTCCATTATGTGACACAGTGCTGACGAGCTCTGGCCCCACAATGGTTCAGTAGGGGTCAAGTTTGACCTCATCCAGCTCTCTGATTGTAGCCGTTGCCTTAAGCAGCCGGACTCCTGGAGCCTCGAGGCAGGACTGACGGCAGCGCATGTTCTCCTGGACACAAAGATCAATGCTGGCTCTCAGGAAACCTCAGCATGTGGAAATGGTGCCTTTTCGTTAGCACACAGGAGTACTGGCATGTGCCTGCTTCTGTGCCAGCAGGTATTAATGCCCATCAGAGCATGCCAACCAGCAGGCAGTGTCTAATCCTGCTGTTGTATGATGAATAAGATTATTGAATGGGGGAACTGAAGGTCACAGAATGAGAATGAAGCTGTCTGATGCAGAGCTGCTGTGCTCTACTGAGATCCCAGGGGATGGTCCCCTCTGGTGCCCTCCTCATTCTTCCTCCTGGAAGCCCGACCAGTGCTCTCCTCTAGATTTAGATGCTCGTGTTCAAAAAGGAGGCTATGAAGACGTCAGCTGGAATAGAAGGGGCAAGACCAATTGCAGCTACAGATACTTCTGCCCACTTGCGCTATATCCGGACACAGCTGGATATCAGAGTCAGGCCATATTGAAAGCTAAGGCTGGTGCCTGACAAAATAGATGGAGGCTCTCCAAGGGACGAGCCTTCCTCCCCTTCAGTCGGTTACAGGCCTCGCAGTGTGACTGTAACATGGAAAAGTGCGGGTAGCACCCAAGAAAGAAAGAATGTCTCTGATATTGTAGTGCCGTAGCACTGCAGGCATGGAAAATGGAAGTGGCAGGTGGATGTCCCAACTACCCACGGGTGAAAGATACAGGAACTGAAGGGAAAGTGGAAATGCAGGAGGAGGGTTTGAAGGAGGCAAGAAGCCCAAGTGATTTCCTTGTTTCAGCTCTTCATTATAAGCAAAAGCTTCCATCCCCAGGTCTCATCTCTCTTTCCCATTGCATGAAGAACTGAGGACTCTGAAGATAAGGATCATTCAATTCGCAGAAGGAAGAAAGGGGTTGCTGCATTACTCTGCAGGGCCTTAGGGAAGAGTGGGATGCTTAAGACTTTTGGACTTCAGAAGGGAAATGCCTTTGAGCAGCCTTCAACTGAAAGAACTCACCTGTAGTCTGAGGCATTTGGGGAGGAAGAAAACAGAGTTCTCAGGATTGAATGAAGTCCACAGAGAGCTGAATATATAATTAATTTCTCCAAATGAAGAAAAACTCCGCGTCATCTGCGCTTTTTTTTTTAAATTGTCCAGAAATAATTGGAAGAAACCAAAAGCTTGAGACTAATGCACAACAGCCCTGTTAATCATTTGTTAGTGTTTGGTTGGTGCCTGTAATGTGTGCGTGGAGATGGCTCTGACGAGCTCTGAACTTCTGGTTCCCATCTGGAACCTCTTGCTGTGCCCAGACTTTGTTCAGACTTTGTTTACCATCAATTGGCCATCTGTCCTGTCACCAGGAAATACATCAGTACAGGTATTGATCTGTGCAATTGATTTTGTGTCACTCTTTCCTCTGGGAGTGTGTTCACATGAGAATAACTCAGAAAATACCAAGTTCAGAATGCCACTGTGGACCTTCACAAGGGTCCTCGGCCGTGAGGACCTCTCCTCCCTGCCAGTGAAGCTCTCTGTAAAGAGTTCAAATACAACAAAAGCGTCAGTACATTGACCAGCCATGACTGAGAGGGTTAGCGTCCTGGGAGGTACAAACTCATTTAATCTTGTTTAGGCAAAATGATACTTTTCTCTTGAGGGACATGCCCGGAGAACATCACGAGCTAGTCTTGTAAGAGACAGCGCACTGGGGTCTTTGGGCAACATTCACTCAGCTCATTTTATGGAAGCAGAAGGGACTTGAAAGTCAAGTAGTCTGGTCCCCTAGACAGCCTGGCTGGTGCCTCTGCTCCCGTCACCTGGGTTCCCATGGGAAGGCTGGCATTCAAACTTCTCCCCTGGAGCAGGTCATCTCCAGATGTCTGGGATGCCCCCCGCGCTACCACTCCCTTGGGAGCTCTGCCGTCCCGCTGGCCCTGGGGAGGTGTTGTTTACAGGGAGGGAGCTGGAAGGAGGGAAGCAAGGGTGGGACTCTTTTGGAATCTGCAGACAAAGATCCTGAGCTGATTTTATTCCATAAAGGCAACGTTGATGTGTGGTGCTTGCCCCAGTAAGACATAGGGAGCACGAGGCTCTCTCTGAGGTGAACAGCTGGGACTGTTAGCTGATCTGGGAGTGGCACTCACCTGGGTACAGCCCTGAGTGCCCATAGTATACCTCTCAGAGCCACTGCTCCCATTGTATGGGTTTGTCCACTCGGCAGCGCCTGGGGTCCATTCAGGCCATAAGGCGAAGCCCCATGGTATGTGATGGTCAGCATCCCAAAACATCCCCTTGGCCCTGAATGGAGGTGAATATAAACTGACAGTTGTATAAAAATGATACAGGAAGAAGAGACTTCTCGATTTTAAA
This sequence comes from Steatornis caripensis, assembly GCA_013398225.1. Lineage (NCBI taxonomy): Eukaryota > Metazoa > Chordata > Aves > Caprimulgiformes > Steatornithidae > Steatornis > Steatornis caripensis. Next base: position 110,074 of record VZSC01004314.1, read on the forward strand.
TGTTCACTGAGAAAAAATGCTTTTGCTAGGACCCATTGTCCTAAGATTTAAAGGAACTGTTTGACTTTCTATGTCCACCATTCCTGAAAATGAGACATGTCTGATGGACAAAAAGAAGCACAGTCCTATAGCCGTTCCTATTGCCATTCAATCAGTGACACAATCCGCAGACCAGTGCCATAATCCACTGTACTCTAGGTCCTAACAGAGGCATCTTGAATGTCTTACTGAGTGGCCATGGAGCATAACCTTTCTTCAGTTCAGACTAGATTTACTTCAAGACAACAAGGTACTAGAGGGACTACAAAGAGAGCCGAAGGATGAGGTAAAAATAATAGGAGGAGCATTTTCAGGAAGAATAAAAACAAACAGCGGCATTAGAGAGGTATTTATTTATGGGCTTACAAAAAGAATGGGTGGAAATCTGTTTACAGACCAATTTTCTGTCTCTATTGTCTTCTGCTGCAGCCATCCTAAATTTTGCTAGCCTCTCTTCTCTGCTGGGTATGAACTGGAGGACTTGCTAACAAGTGAAACCAAACTTTTCCATCTTCCTCACCTCAAATTTGGCTCCAAAATGCAGAGCCAGGCAGCTGGAACACATTTTCAATAGCTCTGAGGACATCTGACGTTGTTCATCCAGAAAGGGCTGCTCCACACATATTTTGGAACCTACATTCAGGCACCAACATTTGAAAGGCTGGGCTGCGCTAAACAGCTCTCCCGCTGCTGCATCAAATGGGAGGGAATAGGACAGAATCCAGCTCTTGGCTACTCTAAAGCAGCAGCTTTAGCCCTAGTATTCGCAGTCAGCACCTGCCTTTGGCAGCAACTTAGTCTTCGGGCATTTTTTGGATTATAGCCTTAATTTAATGGCTCTTGGACTTGTTGTAGTCCTGCCCTGAGCTCCCCATCAGCCATGCTGGTGGGCAAAGGAGACGGTGGGGAGCTGATCCCACAGTTATATTGGGCATCACTTAGTTCTTTGTTTTTTTCCCTTCTCAGCTTTTCAGACAAATGGCCTGCACGCTCCGAGGCAAAGGGTGCTGATGGGGAGTACCTCAGACCCTGCCAGCTCCGTGAAAGCACGCAGACATTGACACAGATGTTAGCAAATGTTCCTTGTTCGCAACTCTGTTGGCACCTTTTTCCTGCTGCTTACCTGGAGGTCATCCCATGGAAAGGCTCTGATGATAAATCTCCACTGCATATTCATAACTTGCATGTGTCCTTGCAAGCCAGCTCCCCTTCTTGGTTCTCCCTTCTCAAAGACAAGACTTTTCTCTGCTACATCCAGCCCTGTGGCGGCAGGCAGGGGCTGCAGCCGTGGAAGTGCAAGCCAGGCTATTTAGTTTGATCAAAACCACTAAAACCCAGGTGCAGGGAGGGAGAAAAATTCCCGTTTACTGCTGGGAGTCTCAATCTCAGAACTCATATGTGAATAATAAGACTAGACAAATTAGATCCCGATTGATGTCAGGCATATTCAATGGTCCTCGCAGCTGATGGATGTTTTTCGACTGAGTTCATTGCCTTGTGGATTAGGACCCATAGACAGAGGGTGCAAACAGAAACCAGAGCTGTAAAGTCTGACAGAGAACCCCCTTGGGGAAAGAGCTGTCTTGCAGTACTGCGTGTGAGGAGAAGGCACTCGTTTGAGAGAGAGGGGGGTAAGGGAAATGCTGGAGCTGATGCTCTGTCCTGTGCAGTAGGGTAGGGGGACAGAACATGAGATCTGGTGGATTTGGGGCAATTCCCACGAAGCAGGAGACAGCTCTGCAATGAGATCTGTTTCTTCCAGGGTCTGAACAAGTTCATAAAACAAAGATTGCAGGCTTGAGGGGTTGAGGGGCAATGGCTCTGTAACCTGCAGATACCTGCCTGCAGAGCAGGCAGCTTGTAGGACATGCCCCTGTTTTCAGGCACCTGTTTCTGGAAAAGGCTTTGGTGTCAGATCCTGGCTGCTCTTTAAGGGTGCAGCTTGAGACTCAAAAGGATTTTTTTTTCACCTCCTCTCCCTCCTCATCTTCCCCACTTTCTTCCCAAACTCCCGTCCTCTCCTCCTGCTCCCCCTGACAGGCGACCAGCCCACCTGGGGCCTGCACGTGCCGTGCCAGGGGTCAGAGAGGCTGGTACGAGCTGGCTGTCGCATGGGCGAAACAGCACGTATGCACTGCCGCGCTCTGCCTTGTGCCTCCGGTTGCACAGCAACCCGGGGCACACACGCTCGGGTCCCAGCCAGCTGCTGGGGCCGGCCCTGCTGACACCTGGTCCCCAGCGCCCTTCCAAAAGCTGGAGGGGAGCGAGCATCCCTGTTGTCAAGGAAAGACTCAGCTGACGGTGCCCGACATGAGCCTTGGGGAGCGCACAGCAGATGCTCCAAGTTCTTGGCAGGCCAAAACAGGGGCTGCTAGGTTTATTTATTTATTTTTGGTGGGAAGGAGGGGTATAGGAGAGAGAAGGTTATGATTGAAATATCTATCCTGTTGCCAACCAAAAATGTCAGCAGGGTGTTAAATTACTATTGACTTTGCAGGCCAGCATTTGGCCCCCCTCGCCCCTCTAACTCAGCTCTCCCTGCGGTGTCTCTCAGTCAGCCATCAGGGCTGCTATAAAGGGAAAGCAAGCCTCACTGGCTGACACTGGAGACGTTTTATTCCCCCCTTCCTCAGCTGAACCGGATCGCCTCCAATAGCAGGGGAGGACAAGGCGCCATGCTCCCCCCAGCCCTCCCTCCCGCTGGACCTGCCGGCCGCCTGAATGCTCCTTTTGATTCAAAGTTAAGAGCCTGCCCTTTGCAAAACCGGCTTGCTTCCCAGCAGGCCCCGCAACGGGTGCTCCAGGCGGTGGAGGGTGCTAGGAGGAGGTAAGGGGAGTACAGATGTGCTCCAGCCTTCTGACTTTAGCCTGGTTTTGGATACTTTTCCCTGCCATGTCCCCTTAGCATTTGGCCAACGCCAGATGCTTTTGCTTTCAGACTATTTAATGACCTTCAAGGTGTTCAAGGCTTTAAATCTCTTACTCCCTCCATTTCACAGACGTTCAGGTTGAGGTATCTGCTCAGCTGGGCTCTTCATGGGGTGAAACGAGATGAGAAGTCCTCTGCCACTGCCTGGTGTTGCCTTTCATGGAGCTCTCCAGCAAGGCTCTTTCCAACAGTTGCAGGGCCCATAGGGGCCGTGTAAGGTAGGGTGTGGGCTCAGATGTCACCCTTGACTGATCTTGAACTACCGGCGGGGTACGGAGATGAAGTGCCCAGCTGGGATCATGTTGCCATGGGCTTAGCTGCAGGGAGGGGAAGGTGGTGTTGAAGGGGTCTCCTGGAACTAGCATGTGTAGGGGAGTGGAAAAGGTGAGACAAAGCAACCTCAAAAAAAAAATGGAACGAAGGAGAGCAGGAGAGCCGGAAGAACCTACACAGAGGTAGCTCACTTCCCCACACCCTGGGGACACCAGCTGACATCAAGAGCCCCAGATCTTGTGCTGCAGTCAAGCTAGCTCTGGAAACCACACTGGGCAGCACTTAATTCTGTGAACAGGCCCATTTGTCCTACAGGATTTGAAAGCAAAACTCTGTGTACTGTGTGTACTGTGTTAGAAGTCAGGGGAGGCACACTGGGAAAAGGATGGGCACCCTGCAAAATCAGGGACTACACATTAGCAAGGTTTGTACCAAAGGAAGAACAAGTTAATGAAAAGCAGCATGGCCCTGCAATGACTTGGCTTGCTAAGCCTGTGGGCTCTGTTTGATTTTGCTTCTGATTAATAGTATCAACCGCTTTGCTAATGTCTCTTAAATGAAGTGACCTGTATGGGTAAGCTGTATAGCAGGGCCTCATGAGTGTGGGATCAGCAGGTAGCATGGACCAAAGCAGGGAGGGTGTTCGGGACTCTGGGTGCTGCCTGGGAGCTAAGGCGGTGGTGAAGAGACACCCAGCAACCTGCAAATTAGAGTGTGTGGAGTAAGCGAGGAGGCACAATTTGTTGCATGCCTTCTCCAATCAGTGCATCAGGGAGTTCCAGTTGTTCCAGCCCAAAATCACCACTTTGTTGAGTCAAGACACTGGCAACAGCAGATTATCGTCAAACTTTCATCACCTGGGGCTGAGCATGAGCGTGAGAAATTTCAGCCTGAGGGGGGGAAAAAACCCCTCCAAATGCTTTCAGAAGGTTGCAGAAGCCAATGAAAAGAACTGCTTAAAATAAAAGTGCCACCTCAACTATTAAAGCAGCCAATGTGTAAGAGCATCCTGGCAAGGATGCGAGAAATCGCATGGTCTGATGTGGTCAGTGCAGGATTCCAAAAAGGCGTCTGAGTAAGTACACCATCAGACGGAGACTTACCCTTGTTCCAGCAGGGTATTGAATCAGGGCACTGTGAATCAAAAAGCCATTGGGTTGCCTATTGATTTAAAGGACTCCTTTTTGTCAGCAGCTCTTCTCCTTTCACTCTGCAGCCACAAGAGTGAAGCAGGCTGGATTGTGGGCTGCGCCTCCTGTGAGGAGGTAGTGGTGGCTTTATGCCCCCCTTGTAGCATCATTGCTGCTTTCCTAGCCCCTTCCTGGATGGAGGGATGACACAGGGATCTGATCAACACTACCATGAGACAAAGTGGTCCCAAGAATACAGGACCGTATCGGTCTGTACAGGCAGCCCAGCAAAAATCATGCCATGCATGTATTTCCCCAGCTCCAGCTTATCCTTTCACGCGGCACATCCAGAGCGTATTGCACATCAGTGCACATTGCAAAAGGCCGATTCGTGGCAGGCCCTTCTACTCCATCTCTAGGACTGCTCACTCCCAGCTTCATACAGCCTTATTGCACAAGCAAGATATGGTGGCCAGGGCAGGAGCTGTGCCAGTTTTAAGCCCCAAGCTGGTATGTTTATTCATTACTCTCTGGTATTTCTGACATCCCTGCTGCTTCTTTCTGTTTTGTTTTCCTGTGAGTGAAAAACAATTTCTCTTCCCTTCGTCAAATCATCTCTTTCCAATTCCTCTAAATGGCTTGCACCTTTTGTCTCTCCTTTCATCACCATTCTCCTCTGTGGCATGGTTGGCTCCCTCCTTCATGCCTGATCCTGCTTTGCCTGTTGGTATCTGCATAATCTGCATGGAAAGCTCCTTGGGGAAAGAGGCCAGTCTTGCTTGCTGTTTGTCTAGCATCAAGTACACCTCTCGTGCTGTATAAATAATTAACAGGCATCTGTCAGATGCAGACGAGAGCACACCTGCTCTTGAAGCCTCTAGCTACTGCTGCTTCCATGACGGCGCTCTCAGCTTCCCACGGAGGAGTCATGCCGGGATGTGTGAGGAGGTGTGTAGAGGGATAGCTGGCTGTGGTACAACCATCGCTTTGGGGAAACTACCCTGCAGGGGATGGGCTGTACAGCTGAGTCATGGTTGCAGGGATAAAGTTGAACTCCCCTTGCTGCCTCGCTGTGTAACTGTTTGCTCTTTATTACTTTGCTGCATCAGACTGAGGGAAAACGCTAGCTTTGATGAGTTGCCAAGTCCTCACTGAATTAGAGTAACTACTAAAACCACCAGCAAGAGTGATTTCAGAAAGAACAGGAAGAGACATATTTGTGTATTAGGTCCTTAGCAATTTTAGCTGGCACTGACTGGGGCCTTTGGCCATAAAGGGCCACATCGCAGTGGAAAGAGACTGGTTCTGCTTATAGAGGATGCCTGTACCCTTTAAACTTGTGCTCTGGGGAGGCAGCCAGATTTAAGGGAGAGCTGGGAGAAGGCTGCAGGCCCCTGCTTTCATGAAGCTGTCACATCTCCCCCGTGGAGGGACACTTGCTGGCTGACACATAGGGGGAGCGGTAGTGTGACTCCCCCAGTGCTCCCAGTTTGCAGGGGCGTGTACCTCCCTCCCGGATCCCGCTCAGACACTGAACCGCACTGCTGCATACTAAGGGCCAAGACTGGCCCTTCCCAGCTTCCTATGTCTGCCTCAAAGGCAAGCCAAGGCAAGTCATGTACAACTTTGGGATGCTGCGCGTGGCAAGGCTGATGTTGGGAGGCTGGGTATTCACCTCTGTGCAGAGCGAAAAAAACCCAAACCCCAATCTCCAGACATCTTTCCCTGCCGAGAACCATGTTTTTCTTACACGATACCATGCAGGGGGGTGGCTGCTCTGAAACCTAACCCACAGTCGGCTGCAGGACCTAATACGAAGCCTTTTGCTACCACAGCAGGAAATTTTGTGTGCAGCCTGAGCCCGTGTCTAATGACAGCTGGATGGCAGGTTGGCACAGGAACATGACTGATCCAGTTATGTGAGAGGCTGAGCATCCTCACAGGATCAATCTCTTCCTGCGGAGTGAGGTACTTGAGAAGTGCCAGGAATATCATGGACTGATGTTTCGGAAATGGATTGTCTCAGCAGAGACCACATTACGTTGATGTAGCTGCAAGAAACATCTCATTTAGCATCACACTATGAAAGCCAGGAGGGTTTTGTATGAACCGCAAGCAAGCAACATATCTCAGAAGGTAATCTGAAGTAAGAACATCCCATAGTGTTTGTGCAAGGCTGTGGCAAAGCTTCACAGGGCTCTTGGGTCAGAACGGAGCTTGTCTTAACTTTGTTGTTGTTCTGGGGCCCAGCACTACAAGAGTAATCCAGATGCTCAGTGTTTCCAATACACGCAAATAAAGCTTTCCTGAGCTTCAGACTGTTCTCAGTACTGTCAACCCAACGTGTTCGTTTTGCTAATGTGTATCTGCTCAGCAGCCAAAAGAAAAGCAAAATACATTTGAGGGGAGGGAGTGGGTAGAAATGTTATGAAATAAAAGATCAGAGGATCAAGAGCACTTTTGAGGCTCAAACATGCCACACACAAGCTCTGGGCCTGTGGTCAGCCGGAAAACATCAGTTTAAAATTCCACAATAGCCCTGGTATTTAATCCTTCTAATGCAAATTCCCCCCACCCCAGTCCTAGATCGGCAGTACTACTGTGGTGGCACAACCCGAGCCTTTAAGCCCTTTTGAAGTATGCAAGAGTCCCTGTTTCTCAGCAGGAGGGCTGGGAAGCTATGTCAACAATGTCAAAAATGTTCCTGTGATTACTGTACCTTTCTGAGCAGAAACCAGGAGAGAAAGCAATTAATGCCTCCTAATCTGGCTCATAAATTAAACTTGTTCTCCATGGAAGTCATCTCTGCTGCCCCTAATTAGGAGGAGTCTCTGTCACCTCCGAGCCAGCAATAGCGGGAAGAATGACATCCATTATCTCCGTCTGCCCAGCACAAGGGTTCGATGTACACTTCTGCAAGTGAAGCCATGTGTCTAAATGCAGTTGCAAGCAGTACTGTGTGCCTCTGTGATATTCTCCACGATTCGCTTCCCAGAGAAGCCAGACATTGCAGGACCTGGACATTGGGGTCTTAGCCAGGTCCTGTGCCCAGCAGCTCTAATCCAAGATGTACAAAGGGTGAGGCAAGGGTAAGGAGCCGGAAGGCACAGGTGTTGACATACAATGGTGATGAGAACTGTAGACTACTCCAAGTCAGACAGAGGGAGAGGCATAATATGTATTGGCAGATAGTCCAGCCTTATCAACAGTTGAAGTGCATGCCAAGTGTTTCCACCAGTCTCCCCTGTGTAAGCAGGGTGACTTCCTATCAGCATCAGGAACGAGACCTTGGAAAGCCGGGAGCACTGCTTAGAGACCAGTTCACAGAGGACGTCCAAGTGTGTCTGCATTGCACAGCCATTCCAGGTCTTTGGCATGTGAGTGCTTTGTCCTTGGGTGTCCTCAAGGTCTTCCCTGTGGGCTGCAAGAGGCATCATCTGCTCCAGAGCAGAGGGAAAGCCTCTGCTCTTGGACGAGACATCTCCACTACAGACCTGACTGAGCTGTAGCAGAGCTTGGACTTTGTCTTACAGCCCTGCATGAGAAGGGTACATGTAAAGACCTCTCACATAGAGAGTGAAACAAGTGTGGGCGAATAGGCTGAGAGGAGGGAACAGATGGACTATAGGGGAGAGGCAAGGGAAACACAAAGATGGTTCTGTCGTCTAAAATCGTGGAGGGGCTGGGCATAGCTGGTGGGGTCATGGCAGGGGATAGATAAATACGTTAAGAGACGACAAGTAGCAAGGTGATGGTATGGACCTGGGAAGGCAGAAAGGATGATGATGGTGGCAGGTGTATGACGGAGGGACAGTGAGTGCAGCCCAGGAAAGCTGATCTTGCCTTTGCAAGGCCCATGCATATGGGGGATTTGGGGGTAGAAAGGGCCAAAGGAAGGGATGGGGAAGGTGGAGAGGAGCCAGTCATGGTTACTGTGGTGTCAGTGGAGGTGGCGGTCCCCACCAGGACAGGCCTCACTGCTCCGAGTGTCAGACTGTGGGAGACAAAGTTTACCTGAACCTTTTTTGCTCAACAATAACACCAAAATGAGTCACTGAGGTGTAACCCAGGCCCCAGTGCTATGTCTGAGACCTGAGCCCACCCATTGCTCCCAGGCTCCAGCACCTGCACATGTTTGCGGAAGAAAGCTCGGATGGGAGAGGAGCACTTGAGGTGTTGCTTTCTCAGCACCGAGAGGGTATCACCAAGTCATTCCCACAGGTGTACACCTCACTCACTGAGCTCTATACACCTTGCAGGGAGAAACACAGATTTTCCAGGAGCTCCTGTCTGCAGGGACCTGGTCCCTCCTCACCCTTCTGTTGAAGCCGTGCTGAGGAGCAGTGGGACCCACCTGCGGCCAAGCACACCTGCTGCCAGGGCAGAGTGCCTCTGCAGTGCTTTAGATGACACTGCAGGAAGCATTGTACCTGTTTAACTTCAGTAACGTAAAAATCCTACCCCTAAGTTATGGAGGGGAAAAAACATTTTGGATCCCACTCCACCCTGTGAGGTGCCAAGTCACCGATGGGCTCATTCTCCGTATGTGGAGGTACAGGGGTAATACAGTAATTTGTGATTCAGGAATTTGTGATATAGCATTTTTCACCCCTGTTGACTGTGCAAGACTGCAATGAAGCCAGGCTTGGCACTACCATCCCCATCAGCAATTCTGCTAAAAGGAATTTGAGTTTTTATGGTCACTGATAAGATTAAACTCTTTGTTGCAGCTGGCTGAGGCAAACTTGACTGCTGGCTGTGTAAAAGCACTGCTGTGAGGGCAGAGTGAAGGTAGTTTGGTTGCTCTCCTTGGGAATTCCCACACTTGCAAATGTTTGGATTTCATCTCGGTCGTAGTCTTAACTCCACGCTTGCTGGTGTGCAAAAGGCCTAGACCTGTGGATAAAAAGGACAGGAGTCGCTTGGCTGGGTTTCTCCCTGCTTCCTCACTGAGCTCTGCTGAGAGCTCAAGTACCTCTGTGCATCTCCTGCGGGACAGGTGCTTAGGGACAATGTCAGATGTAGCTCCTCTTCCTCCTCTGGAGACGGTCCTCCTCAAACGGGCCTCAGCAAGGGGAAGAGTGGGAAGATGATCAGTACCCCATGATCTGCAGTTCGCATCCTTGTGCAGCCTGGGGAAGCTCCCAAGGGTCTCCACTCAAGAAGTCTTCTGGTGCTAAATGGCAGTCCCCTGGTCTTCCCTCCATTACATGCCTGCAATGTTCACTAACGCCCACCCCTCCAGAGCTGTAGAAAACATTGGTCCCCAGCAAATCCAAACAAGACCTTCAGCTCCTACCTTGAAACCTCGGTGCCATGTTGAGTCAGCAACCAGCAGGAACCTAAGGACTTGTGCTCCTTCCTTTTCCTTGCCAGCCCTCCAAGGCATTCTATAGAGTAAGAATGGGTGCTTTTGTTCATGTCTGGTTCCTCTTCCCGCCTGGAGGGCCATGATCCCACCCAAAGACCTGGCACTGAGGAGCCCCAGGGCCCCAGGGAGGGCAGCGCTGGTGAAGGAAGGTCAGGAGGATTGCTGGTAGCTCTTCTCTGCTGTTTGTTTCCTCTGCTGTTAGGTACAGGTGTTGCTGGGTCCAAATTATGAGTCTGTTCCCCATTAACTCACCCTAATATTATAAACTAATAAAAAACCCCCTTATATTATAAAATAAAAACTTATATTTGAAAAAATTACTATTTATCAAGTGAAGTATGGCTCTCAGCACCAGCTGTCAGGTGCACCCAATAAACTATATTTTCTTCTGTCCTAAACCTTAGTTTTCCTTCTCCCTCCGGTTTGCTGTTAAGTCTAAATGCTAATGCAATGCTTGGCCTCTGGCACATGCACCCTGAGAGACAGACGGCCAGTTCACTTCACGTTCGGTGTGAAATACCTTCCTTGACCTCACAGCCCACCCATGGAGCAGATATTCTTCTGCTTGAAAACTCCAGAGGAGGTAACATTGTGACTTCGCGTTGCGGGATACCCTGTTCTGAGTCATGTCTTGGACACAGGTCATGGTCTGGTTGAAGCGGGACAGAGGGAAATGAGAGCTGCTGTGTCAAGCTAGTATAGCTGTTTGAGAGCTTGACTGTTTCCTTGCATGAGGGCACTGGGTGTGCAGGAACCAAATTGGGCTAGCTGAGGTCCCCCGTGCCCTTTCCCCTTGAGCCAGGGAGGTAACGTATCCAGGGACAGGTGGGCACCACTGCTTCCATTTTAAAAGAATTATTCATAATAAACCCAGCCTGCTGCTGCTTTCTCTCTCTGAGATGTCCTCGTGGTCCTGTGAGTTGTCTGTAGGGCTTGTCCGCTTGCACCGTGGCACCTCGTGAAATAAGACAGTGCTGTTAATCGGGTTTACGGACACCAAGATCAAGGAAGTTGTCTTTGCGATTGCAGATCAAGGCCCAAGTGACTTGCCCCAGGCACCATGAGGAGGCCGCAGGGTAACAAGGTGATAACAGAGGCTTGCCAGTGCCTGGGGCAGGAGCTGTAATCCCTGGTCCTCCCTCCTTGCAGCTGTTGTGATACCTTCAAGGGGCTGCAGGTTGAGCGGAGAACTGGGGTGCTGTGTCCTGCTGGAGTAGCCACAGGGCAGTCCTCACGGAGAGAGCTTTGGAGAGGCAGAAGCAGCAGGTGCAATAAATGAAAGGAATAAATGAAATGAAATATTGGCAGCACAAGATAGTAAGAACAGGTGCTGCTCTATGTCAAATAAACAGGGTAGGTGTTGGAAGACTTTGCTATCGGCCTCCTGGTGTCTGCTCCCACTTATGTAGGTGACAACAGGGACACGACCCCACAGCGTTTGAATTTCACATAATTTTAAATGGATGTTCTTGGAAACTGTGCAAAGCAGTGCATGGCTCTCATGCGCACTTCGCCATGCAGGTCCATTAGTCCAGGCTACAAAGCAGTCATCATCCCACTATGGGAGTGCTCCCAGGCCAAGCTGGGTATTTAGCCTTTACTCAGAGCACTTCCCAACGCTCCAAGTGTTGGCGCTGAGAGCTGCAGCTCCTGGATATGGGGTCACACTATAATCTGCAGGGCTTCAGCGATGTCATGTTTCAGCAGGGCTGCCACCAGCAGAGGTCCTGAAATACCAGTTTTAATTAAAAGCTGTATTTTCTATTATGCTGCACAGCTCATACATGCTGACTACTGCTCTTTCACCTCACCAGGGCTAAGTCCACACTCTTTAAAATATGTCATGTGTCAGTCAGACAGAGCCTGTGGGGGTTACGGCACTCACAAGCCAGAATTTGGTTCAGAAGAATGTGTAGGAAAAAAATGGAAGAGGACTGAGGGACAGTGGGGGCAGTGGAGGGAGATTCTGGATGGAAACAAAGAGAAAGAGGAGATCTTGGAGGCAAGTGAGTGAAAGGAAAGTGAAAAAAGGAGGTAGGCAAATATCTGTGGTAAAGAAACAGCAGATGCCTTTCTTGGGATCAGTGTATTTTAGGCACTGAGTATGTCCGAAGTTCTCCTCCTGTCTCGTGTGAGCATCTGTCTGTGTAGAAATACCCAAGGGGCGGAAAGAAAAGACTGTTATGTTTGTTGTGGATGGAAAAAACAGTTGTATAAAAAGTTTATAGACTTACATGAAATCTCTCAAGGACTTCTGTGTGGAGTGGAACTGGCCTTCCAGTCTAGACCTTCTCCTGCCTGATACAGCAACCCATACCAGTCTTTCTGACTAGGAGAAGTTCCAATTATTTTTTTCTAAATGTTTTGCAATCACTGCTCTCCATCTGGAGCCCTCTCTTTCCGATGCAAGTCTGGCCCTCCTTAGCAGCCTGTGCACAACTACCTGTTTCCTCCAGGGGCCCCCCAACCCCCTCCAGTGTGTTGGCCAGACCATCACTCAGGTTGCCGCATGCAGGCACGTTGCAGCAGCCGGCGAAGCTCTCTGGAGCATGGCCCAAGTCTAGCTGGAGATGAAGGCTGGAGACTGAGATGTGACAGTCCCTTTCTTGCTCTGCCAAATCCAGTCTCCTGGCCACACAGGTCTGATGTCCCACTGCCTTGCTGGAAGGACATGAAAGGCTGCTGAAAGGGTGGCTTCAAGGGGCCCTCACAGCTGTGGTGGCTTGCAAGCGGCACGTTCCCTCAGGCCCTCCAGATGTTCACCATCCCAGGGACTGCCAGCCGCCACAGCAAGCTCAGCTGGTGGTTCCCCATGCTGAGGTCGGCGCACGAGGGCTGGAAGAGGTTGGAGCCATTCACACAGCGCACGGGTGCCCTGCAGGAGGGGTGGCTGTGACCCTGGGAAGGAGGTGTAGTGCGGGGGAGAAGGCCACAAGCTCAGGTTAGTGTCTTGCCCTCCGGCTGATCAGGGAAGGTAGGGCTGTGCCGCCTTATCTCCCGTCACCTGTAGATGGCTCTTTCATACTCTGGTAAGGCTGGAGCAAAGCTGCCTCACTCCAGCACTCCTAAAAAGCTGCCAGTGATACGGCTACAGTGGCCTCGAAGAAGGAGGAAAGGAGAGGAAAATGACCCCCCTGTAACCTCCAAAACTATGTTTGGCTCACATAGAAGCAGAAAGGAAAGCTTAAATCCCGTGCCTGCCCTTTCCTCTGACTTCCCACGCCTAAAACAGGTAGTTGCTTGGCTTTCCCGTGATGGCGTCACAGAAGCAGAGCTGTGAGAAATGACCTCACGCTCTTGCCCTCCTGCCTGACAGGGGTATGGGGCTGCCGGGACACATGACTGCAGGGCTTTGGTAACACAAGATGGGAGCTATTCACCCCGGCTATATTAAGAACATATCACAGGCTCCGACCTCTTGGTTTAGTTTGCTCGCTGGGATCTGGTGTCAGCAGTTTTGAAAACACTCCTCTCTCCAATAGCAGTGGAAATTTGTAGGCTCCCTGTGAGACCAACCCAGCACCCACAGGAGTGTCCGGAGTGCCAGAACAGGCTAAACATAGCACTACTAATTTTGAAGAGGTTAGGTGATCAGATAAGGAGAGATGGGGGCAGGAGGAGAGTGAGAGAGACAGCGAAGTTAGCAATGTTAGGCAGGGAATAAGTGGGAAGCGACGGTTAAAGAGTCTCTTTATTGGGCCCCAAAAACGAGCAGAGCTGTTCAACATCGGTAGCTGGCTGCAGAAAGCCACTTCTCCTGCAGTGTTCCCAACACAGCTTCATAAGCCAGCTCCCAATGCATGCGGAGCATGTCCGCCTCTCAAATCGAATTATCAAGCAGGATCCTGCAGTTTAGGTAAATGGCCCAGACAATGCAGTGGACTAAATAATCTTTGCCACTGGGAGCAAAGATGCACACTCACTTTGCAAGTGACTGGGAAAAATTTTAGGATGTTTGCACTCAACACCTGCTTGCAACTGTGCTTCTGCTGGAGTTTGTGCGACATCCCACAGCTCCACTGATGCACTGTTCCCCAGCTGAGGAAGGACAAAGTAATCTGTTTTAGCTTAACCTACTGCTAAAACTGGTTTGCACTTAGAACTTTGCACAGAAACAGACGAGGAAGAGCTTACACAGAGTAACCATCAGCCAACAGCAGTGACTGGCAGCTGGACTCAGTAATATCTTTGCCAGCTCTGTTTAGGACCACAAATGGATGTTTGCCTCTGCCCTGAACAAATCAGTAACTGAAATAGCCTAAATCAGCTCTGGAGGCTCAGACATATGGTCTGTCATTGGAGACTGCCGTGTGTCAGCTGGGCCAGAGGAATGGATTCTGTGCATGAGCACCTCACAAATACGAGGTGAAGGGTGCAGGCTTCAGCTCTGCCACCCAAGACATTTAACTCCTCCGTTGCTGTGAATGAGGAGCCTGGGCATGGCTAGGTACTGCGGCTCGGTTGACATGGAGCTCATGAAGATTTTACAATCAGTTATGCTTCTGAGCCTCACAATTAAAGCAAAAGGGCAAGTGACGAAATGGAAAAAGCAAATCACCTTTATGAGGTGGACACTGCACCATTTTTAATCCCAAGCAAACTGATTCAGTGGCTGGGGAGTCAATATTTCTGCTGATAGAAATAGATGCGAGGCCATCTAAGGCATGGAGGCTCTTCCCACCCAGATCAGCTGTGAATTCACAGCTTTGCATGTAGTTCTCTGAGCTTGCTCCCGGGACAAGAGCAATTTCCCAGCAGTATCTGGGATTGTAAGCTGCCTGGCTTCTAGCTGGCTCAAGTGCCAACTGAGTTCATGCGCTGGGCACGTCAGGGAGCAGCTTTCTTCAAACAAAAGGAGGAAGGCGGGGGGAGAGGGAAACCCTCCCGAAGAGCTTCCACTCTGCAAAGAGTTCCCAAATGGCCTCCCACTTTCACATGATTTGGGCATTCGGCATGAGGACAAGTAAGGCCTGACAGAGCTCTGCTACAGGGTCAGGCGCATGCTTTAGAGACAAAAATAAGTATTGGCTTCATTTCCATCTTCTCTTATCACTAAACTCCTGGCTTCAGCCTGGCATTGGCCACTGAACAGCATTCTGTGCCAAGACTCTGGACTTAAGTAAGAAATAACATTTAAGAGCTGGGCAATGAGGTTACTGTGTCTCACTAAGCCCCCACAGATGGGATAGAAGCTTGCGAGCCCCTTTGAAATGCTCCTTAAGGGTTATTTTACCCAGACCTGCTTATTCACCACCTCCCACCACAACAGTCTCCCTAGCTCAGATGGTTACTGAGTGGAGAAGTGTGACGCCATGTACAGGTGACTAGGACATGGTGGCTGCTAGCACAAATCATGCTATTTCTATTGCATTAATCTGCAGTTATTGTGCAACTGGGATGCCTGTATTCGTGTCCCTGGGAGTCATGTCACTTTGCAGTTAACTGATGAATGAATGTTAAAGAAGTAACAAGAAGAGCAATCTGCTCTTGTACCCAGTCCCCATGCTAACCACATCATCATACAGTGTCATTAAACACTACACTCAAGCTGTATTATTCCTAGGTTCCTTCTCAGAAGAACCCTATTTTCTTGCGAAATGGAGTAGGAAGAACCATTCATTACATGAAACCGTGTGTTCAGATCTCCTGGAAATCATGAACTGTGTGTCCAAGCCCCCTTTTTTGTGCTTTTTCTAAATCTGCTCTTCAATAATTGGGTACAGTTTAAAAGTAATTTTGGGATGTTCAGTAGCAAAGAGCTATCTTTCGCGTGGCTGAGAAGGCAGAACGCCAGTGATTTGGTCCCACAACCAGCTGACTCTTCCCATGTAGTGATTGTCTTACTACTTGTAAAGGTTTCTATCTGAGCATCCAGAACAGAATGTTACTTTGACTTCTGTTCCTCAAACTGTGACTCACTTATGGATCCTTATCACCCCATCTCACTCATCAGGGTACAGAAGTAAAGGTTAGAAGCATGAGAGCTTTAAAGGCTCAGCCCCCAATTTAGAGTGAGACGATGCATTTATCTCTGATGCAGAACTGGATGTTCCCCAGATGACTCCTCTACGTAAAGCTCCAGTAACAGAGGTCTCAGCTCTAGCCAGACTTTTCAAGTGCGTCCTGCCAGAAAGGCCTAGACCTGGGCTTAGGAAGGTCACTAAGCCTTTTTGTGGTAGTGTTAGCTAGGCCATTTATTAACGACAATTAATTACAAAATCAGTTTTTTCTATCTCCAAGGAGGGCATGGTACAAGCTTAGTGCCTTCAGAGAGACAGTTGAACTCCAAAAGCAAGTTAGGCTGAATCTTTTTATTCACGCGGTTACTTCTCTTAAAGAATCTCCTATCCAAAGGGAGGCTATCATCTCTCATTTTCAGGTGCACTGATTTTGCAACCTGGAATTTAAAGGAGACTCTCAGAGACTAGGACACCTGCTTCTAATAGCATGTTCCCATAAGTCTGTTCCCTGAAGTTAGACCCCTGTGCTGCCTATGGCTTGTTTTTAAATATGCTGCATGGGAAAGCTTTCCATTTCTCTGCTACATCAAAGCACATGACCATTTTATGCAGAGATTTCCTCTGTGGCCGGCAGCAGTGGTGATGTTCAGGTGAAAAGCAGCACCAAGCAGACGAGTTTATCTCAACAGTTCTGGCTGGCAGAAGTCAGCTACAGGAAAAGCAGGCACATTTTTTTGGCGCTTAAGTACAGTTACATCTCGGTACTTAGGTGTCTATGCTCAGGGGTGTGCAAACGTTCACATATCTGCAAGACTTCTTTTTTTTTTTTTCGGTGTGAATGAATTTTTGGCACGTTGGGAGGCCCGTGCCTAGGAGTTTGTACATGTGGCAGCAGAGCCTCGCGTGTGCTCATCTCAGCTAATGACAAAGAATCAACTTTGATTAAAGCTCTTCTTAACATTTGAGAGTACATTTTCCTGGATATATTAAACTGTGGTCAAACATCATCCACATGCTTTGCAACGGCCTCATTAGAAGCAAGACAGAAATGATGAAAGTTTTGAGCTGGAGCGAGGGTGTGTCAGGCCTTTGGATCTGGGTGTGTAAACAAGGGCACAACAGATTTTAGGAGTATAAACTCTGCAGACCTATAAGACTAAACTCCTGTGACATATTTATGTTTCCTCATACACAAATCACATTGACTCTCACACTCCCCTATCACGCGGAGTCACCGGACTTCAAACGGAGCAGAGGAGGCAGCTGGATTCACTAAACAACATCTTGGGCACTATGAACATGTGCCAGATAATAAGGGGAGAATCGCAATTAAAATGTCAAACTGTATCACATTTCCATAACAAAGTCAGAGAGGATTTCCCTCTCTGTGCCTTTCCTTTCTGTTTAACTTGTTTAGGGAGCTGAGACTGCTCTTTACATGCCGTGGTTTTCAACCTCTGCGAGACATATGAGGTATATTGTTCTTGCAATATTTGCTTCCTCCATGAGATAATTTGTTGAACACTTGAGTAAAACTGTGTAACAGAAGGAGCCAAAATTGTCTCAGAGGAAACTATTTAAAACCTCCTGCTCAGCACGACGCCTGCTTACAGAGTTTTGCTCTTTGCTCTCTGCTAATAATACCTCCACTTTGTTCTCCTCTCGATCTTGGAGGGCTTTCTGAATGTGCTGCACCTACAAGGTATATAAAGCAGATTTGTCTATGAAGCAAATAAGGGAAATTTTAATGTGAAATCCAGTGTTGCATAGGCTTACTCTCAAGTTTATTGCAAAGGTTTTCTTTGACCTTTAAACCCAGACTCTAGGCAAAAGCTTGAAGCTGTGCTAAGGTTGTCCAAGATTCAGATAAAAATGGAATCTATGGGGAGCTTTGGGTGTTTGGCAATGATAAGAACCACTTTAGACCTAAAAATTAATATCCCTGTGAAGCGTCCCTCTCCTGCCCACCTGTAAATCATGTGGTGACTTGCCAAGGAGGGAAGAACTAGACTTTAAAACAGGAAAGGAAAATTTCAGCATAGACCAAATATCATCTACTTGGGGAAAAAATGCTTCCCAGGCAGCTTTTGCTGCAAATACTTAATTGAGTGACCATTTGTACAATGTCTCAAGGCTATTAGTGCTATGAGCATTATCAACTGTTGTTTCGTGGTTGCTGTTACGTTTGACATGCAACTGGGAACCAAGATGGAGGTTGTTTCCCATAGCAGCTGGCTCTTGTCCCCTTGAAGAATATCTCAAGCTCCGAGCCAGCCCTTCCTGACCTCCATAAACACATCCCTTGCTTTTATATACTGTAGTAAAGGAGGCCTCGCTCTTTTTTGCCAGGCTGTGGCTGCCCTGGCCTTGCACAGGCACATCCAGCAGCTGGGTGTAAGTTTGAACTCTGGGATTCCTGCGGCAGCACCGTCTGTGAAGGAAGGGGTGTGGAAACAGATGCTACCAGATAGTGTCTGAAGCCACTGAAGCTGCTTCCCAGCTAGGAAGCCCCAGGCAGATAGCAGCCCCTGTTCTCAGGCATCCTGAAGGCCGTGGACCTGCTGAAAAGAGAGTCCTCGAACAGGATTTGGTGCAGTGTTTCTTCCTCATGGAACAAAACCGGAAGGAGGTTCCCGACCTTTTTGTGGCAGAGAACTGTGGAAGCACTCCATGGTGACATGTTCCAGCATCGACTCCCTCTTCCTTCTGTTGCCCTGCTCAAATCGTTCCCCCACCTGCCACCAAGGGAAGAAAACACCATGGCAGGAGAATGGCCTGTTGAAGAAGAGGAGCAAGATGTCTCCACGTCACTTGCACGGGTATCCTGTTGCAGAGAGACCTTTGTGTCATATTGTGAGCTCAGCTATTCAGCTGAAAGGAAGCGGTTAAAATGGATGTAAGCATCTCTGTTCTGCTTTCATCCCGGTGCTACAATGGACTTACTTGAAAGATCAATAGGCTCTGCTTAAAATAAACTTTAACAGGCAACTCCAGTCCATTCCCACCATCACTGTCACTGGTTTCCTGTCCATCTTCCCTGCATGCACCACCTCTCCATCCTGCAACATCTGCTCTGGTTTTCTGCTTCTCTCTAAAGCAATTCAGGATCACCCACAATATTTTTATGGGGATTCTCCACCAAGTGCAGCCATCAGTTTACAGGTACCATTTTTGCAAGGGCCATTTCCTTACGCAAGGTGTGACCTCACCATGTCTCCTGAAGGGCCCCACAACTACCTGTAAATAGTTTGTGTCTGTAACACGACAGCTTACATTTGCACCCACTGCCTCCTCCAGCTCTTTAGTCCCAGTTTTGTCCATGCTGAGGTGACAGACCCTCTTCCCCCAGTCTTGCGTGTTCCCACGCTTACATTCGAGCAGGCACCAACGGCCGCACAGCTGAAGCAGCCCAGGAGTCAGCTGGTGTGACAGGACGTGCGTCTTCAGCAGGCCCAGAAGCCCACGGCAAAATTTTCCTTTCCTCCCCTGCCCAGCTGTGAGGTCCCCAGCCGTTCCAGCTGAAACTACACCTTCCTCCTTTCAGGGCCGGATCACACTGAAATGTCCTGCCTGACTTTTGCCAGTAGCTGCACTCTCGGCCAGGACATCTGTTATACTGTGTCCTGCAGTATCTCATGAGTCATCTCCATCCTCCCGCATAATCGCAGGCACAAAAACGCTGCATTGCGAATTGGCTGGTTTGGGCCCATGAGCATCACAGAGATATGCGTCACCCCCCTCCCACAGGAAGTCCCTGTAACATTTAACAGAAAAACATAACCCTGCTTGGGCCTGGCAATTGCTCGGACAGGTGGTGTCTGCTGCTTCCTTCACTAACCTTGACCATTTTACAGTTCCCTTGTGTTCCATCCATCTGTTAGCTGCCTCTACGTTTCAGTTGCAGTCAAGTACAGTGACCGTCACTGTTCCGAAGCAGACGTCTTCTTTCCAAAATGCGTTCAGGTCTGAGTAGAGTAAGGGGTGGAGGGAAAGAATTCAGTGCCAGGCAGCCCCAAATCAAGCACCAGTGACCCCCTCCCCACTCAGTCTGACAGCAGGCTTATTTCCAACTCCAGCAAAGATTCTAGTGTGATGCACAGTGCAGACATGTCCGAAGGTGTCGTGCGTGTGCTCCCCACAGGTTTCTCTGCTGAGGGTTAGGAAGAAGAAAAGCCAAGGCTGCACTTCTGCCTCAACTTTCCCCACATCCCATGCTTCATCCCTGCCCTCAGAACAGACAGGCGATTCCCATTGCACATCTTCCCACGGCGGTGACCCGTGCGCTTGTCCCTCCCTGCTGATAAATAAAGAGCCGCCATCGCAGGTGCTCACATGTGGAGTCTCCCCGTTTTTGTCATAATATTTCACCATGGAGCCCAGAGCCATATGCGTAGGGTGGCCAGTGAAATTGTTGTGGTTTTTTAATCATTTTGTTAGTATACCAGACATGGATAAAGGGCTGCAGCTGCTGGCTTATCTTAAATATCTAGCGCATGGGTGATCCCACAGACCCACCACATCCCAGCCAGGTACAGCAGCCAAAGCTGCCATTTTAACTTTTGCTATATGCAGGCTATTTGAGTTTTGTGAGAAGGGTAGGCTTTTTTTTCCCCAGTCTTGTGTATATTGAGTTTCTTTTTGAAAAAGTAGAAAGGGAGACAAAGAGAGCAGCTAATGCTAGAAAGTGTTGTTTGCCTCAGCAGTCCCCTTTGGCCATGCGAGGGTTTCTGTTCTGAGGGGACCTGCGCTGCCTGTCCCCACTGCTGCCCCAGGTATCCTCCAGGCAAAGTTGGAGCACAAGGTAATCCCCAGCCTGGCAGCCCGAGCTATTCCTCTGCAGATGCAGAGGCAAGACCTACAGATTTCCATGCAACTCTCCCTCCCAAGTGCCCTTTCTGAAACTGGGACCAAGCAACATCTTTTGCAAGTCACAGAGTCAGTGGCAGAGGTGGCAGCTCTACCTCACCCTCCTGCATCCCACTGTGGCTCTAAGGAGGGTGCCAGTCCCTCTGCATACCAATGGGGTCCCCAGGTTGCCAAGCACCACTCTGGTCCTGAATGCACTTGTCCTTTCGCAGGTGGAGGCTGTTTGCAGTCAGGGCACAGGCTGGCTCTGCACAAGTCCTATGTTCAAGGTCACACAGAGAGCCTGGGTGAGAGGAGGGAACTGGACCCCAGCCGCCCTAGTGCCAGGTTAGCACCGCTGCCACTGCACTGGTGACATATTTCCCACCATCTGTGCTGCCTTCCTAGAAACAGGGAAGTCACTCCTGGTCCCTCGCTGTCTGCCAGGCGCTGATTTTTTTTTTTTTTCTTGCTCTCATTTCTCATGGTGTCAATACAGAGGAGAGCAGCTCTGAGTCCCTCCTGGACTGTGCTCTGGTATCCTGGGAGATCTCGGTGTGGTTCTGGAAAGAGGCTGTATTTGCTCGTTTGTGGCTCTGAAAGAGGGCCAGGGGCTGTCTGCTGCAGGTGAAGCTTCAGAGCTGCTCCTGCTCATCACTCCTCTGGGACAAGCCCCAGGCGGTGGTGACCAGAAGCAGCACTGCCAGTCCAGCATCCCTAATGTGGGGCTTCCCCCGAAGGGCCCTTATCCTCCTCCGGATCATCCTGCGGCACCAGCCCCAGTTACCAGACAGAGGTAGCCTGATTCCTGACAGGGCACTGGTGCCCTCCAGACCCAGCAGAGCCTCACCTCTGTGCCCGGCAAGGCTGGGCTGGCAGGAACGGCATCTCCACAGCCGCTGCAGACCCATGGCACCTTGGCTGCACATCTCCCCAGAGTGGGTTAGGCCAGGCCTGCCCAAACTGCCTCATGTGTCTGCATGCACTTAAAACCCAAACCTTCAATCTCCACCCTGAAGTTCCGTGCAGGTACTCAAAATGCCTCCTTCTAGGAGGAAGAAAAAAAAAAGGAGAGAAAAGGAAGAAGCAGAGAGAAAGAATATCCTCTTGTTTACTTCATCCTTCAGCAGGTAACCTTGTGATTCTGTTCTATTTTGGTGCTGACATTCCTGGGAGCTTACCATAATGAGAAGCAAACACCACAAACTAAAATAACAGCGTGAACCTAAGCACAAGCCCTGGATTCCCACCTAGAGATTGACTCCTCTCTGAGGGCTGCTGGGTCTGTGAATCAATATGACTGGTGGGGAATTAGCGGGGCGCTTGCAAGAGAGGGAAGGATGAACAGAGTCCAAACAGTCCAAAAGATTGCAATTTCTTCGCACCAGTCCCTTTCCACCTGATGCTCGGTCTGTTGCAATGTAAGGCTGCGCGCTGCTTATGGAAATATAATCTTGCCTGGCAGTTTTTAAAACTTTCATGCTCTCATGTCCTGTGCATTGTGTTGCCTTTGGCCACACACTGCAGCAATCTTTTCATCTACATGGCCGGTACCATGCAGTGGCAGGGTATGAACGCGCTAAATGTCGTGCAGATACTAAGCAAACACACAGAGCATGTGATACAGAGATATAACCCGCCAGCAGGCCCAGGAGACCTCGTATTCCACCTGGTGTGAGCAGCAGTTGTCACCCAGGCACCCCACTACCTGCACCAGGCCCTTGATAGCATGTGCTAAAATAGACTTTGCTGTCTGTGCAGAACTATGGGGTAAAGCACTTCAGTAGTGTCAGCTGGCTGGATTGCTAAACCCACTCGAGAGCTGGATGAAAACCTGTGCGCAGTCTCTTAGACTGAATTGCACTGATGTCTGGCTGTTGCTTTGGAAGAGAAAAGCCACTGCACAAGATTCTCTGTTGTAAAAACCACTCATTTTATTTTTTGAAGCCCTGCCGCGGTTTTATGGAAAGGAAGAGGCATTTCTCCCCTTGTGAAACTTCATGACATTGGACGGAGTACAAAATGGAGGCAGACTTTTTCTTTAACGGCTGTCATGGCTGTGCAGCATCCAGCCTATCGCCCAGCATTGACTCCTGAAGATCCCGTTATATAACGCAACCTGAGCCATGGCAGGACCCTGTCTGAATTCACCTGATTAAATTATTAGCCTCATGTCCTGGCAAGCATCTCGCGAGGCTGCCTTGCGAGCTTGATAAATCTAATGCCAGGTTTCGGGTGTCAGAGCAACAGGAAAGCATAGCCCAGCTTGGAGCATTTGCTTCTCAACCGGAAGAGTTCTAAGCCCGTGGGAGCGTGAAAGCCACACGATGCTGTCACCCGTCCGACAATGCCACTGCAGTCAGCCCGATGTAATGTCAGCTGTCCCTGGGGGCTGCTGGGACCCCATTTCCTGCACACCGTCTTTGTGCTCATTAAGATTGTAGGGAGAAAAGCTGAGATGCAGGGTGGAAGTGGTCACGGAGGTGTGCGGTGGGCTGCCCACTGTGCTATTCCCTTTCAACCACATCCACAGGTGCCCTAGAGAGTGCATGCAACTGGCTGCAGGCTGCCCACCGTGCTCTGGCCGGGCTTCTTCCTGCCTGGCAAGGTGCTCCCGGCCAGCACGATGTGCCTTTTCTCTGCTGGGGATGGAGGTACGGGGCTGCGTGGCAGGAGGACTCCACGCTCGGCTGCGTTCCTCAGAGTACAGTGGGTATTAGAAAATATCTCAAATTAGAAACTGACTTTTGGATGTGTGGAGCACCTGGCAAGCTCCATTCTATGTCTGCTTAACCTTTGGGAAAGGCAGCCTCTCTCGGCGCTCTGCCCCCAGCACGCTCTGGCTCTCCTTGGGCAGCGGTGCCAAGTTAACCTGCGGAACTTGCTGCAAGACACGGTGCCACTTCTCTGCTGACCTTGGTTTCAACTTCTCTGCAGACACAGCCATATGTTGTTGCCTTGGATAACTCATGGATGCTTTGGAGAAGCTCCAGGGGAATCTGCAGGGGCGAAGCACTCGTGCTGGCCTTCCCATCGAGGAAGGGAGCTCGCGATGGCACATGGAATTGACAGGAGTGTCCCAAGGACAAGTGTTTCTCAACTCAAAGGCTCCCTTTGTGAAGCGTGCTCCTGAGGACAGCCCTGGGAAGTGGCCAAGAGGAACTGAGCAGTCTTCATGTGATTGCCCAGCTGTGCCTGCTACTCTGCTGGATCACCCGGCACTGCTGGTGAGAGCATTAGGTCTAGAAGAGGCCATAACCCAGCGAACTAGAATTGCTTGAAAGTGGGGGGAAATCTGGGCTGGACGGACTTTCCAAAGATCACTTTGACCTCAGTGTGTGACTGAGGATGGATTCCTGTCTACGAAGTTCAGCTAGTGCAAAATAACCTGTAGAAATATAAGCAACACAGCCTAATATAATCGGTGTTGATCATCCGTGAATGCAAGAAAGCTGCAGTGTGGTTGGATATATCCTGGTACACCTTCAGACTAAGAGATACCTGGAGGTTTGCCTGTGATGGGCTTTGTATTCATTTCACTTGCTGTAAGTGTGCTCAATGGGGACAGAGCTGGTGTTTTGTAAAAGGTTTTCCGGCTCCCAAGCAGCCCAGTGGCAATGAATGTTACAAGCACTGCTTATGCTACACGCTGGTGCACTGCCAGAATCCCACACAGATCAACCTGACCTAGCTGGAGAAATCATTGAGAAATAAGACAGAGGGAGAGAGGGAGAGTGAGCTAGAAGAAATCCCCAAATCCCCAGAAACACAATGTTAAACCCTCCCACCTGATCTACAAAGCAAAAGACAACTCAGACCAAATATAAACCAAGGCTGCACAGCCAAAACAACCAGACTGCAGAAGGTCAGACAATCTGAAATGTGCATATCGCAGCAGGGCAGACGTGCCTGCAGCCAGCTCACGGAGAGGAGGAGGAAGGGTGTCTCCCTGCACAAGCTCGTTGGGGATCCTCTCAAACTTCTGTCCTCTTGGAAATCACAGGGATGACCAGCCTGGAGGAAGCCCATCATCTACACAGCTGTCAGCTGGCATCCCTGTGCCTGGTAGCAGCCAGCCCAGATTCATCACTAGCGCTGTTCCTCCCTGCCCACGCTTGGGTGTCACTGCAATTTGTAGGACAAGTGACAGGAGTAACAGAAGGGCATCTGTGTGGACCCCAGCAGATTTACACCTGAGGCAGTGGGGCTAAAGCACTGAAGAACTTTAAAGTTTATGTTGAGTTTTTACTCACATAACATGTCTGATCCCTTTTAATCTTACTAAGCTAATAGTAAATCCTGCTACAGCAAATGCCCCAGCACTGCCAAAAGTGTTTTCTCTTGTTAAAGTGTTGTTGTTTGCTAGGTTTTTTTCCCATGAGTCCTAGGACAAAGATGTCACTTTCCCAAAGTGCCAGGAGGAAAGGTAAATGTATTTCTAATGGAGAACTTGAGCAGTTCCCCCTGGAGTGTCTGGACTTGCCACACGTTCCTGCTCTGCAAAGATGGGATTGCTTGTCATGGTGCTAGTGAAAGGGTTGAAGGTGTTGACATCTTCTGAAGTGCCTGCATGGGTAGTCAGCTGAGGTCACCACTGGCCTCAGCTTCAGCTCAGACCTCAGCAAGACTGTCCTTCTAAAGGTGTGGCCCCACATCAATGCTACTCAACAAACAAAAAAAAACCTCACTCCAAGTCTCCCTCATAGCCCCTTCATGCTCCTCCCACGGAAACTGCCATCGGGTATAGTTATTTCAGGCCAGCTGGTGACACTGTCTTTCAAATGTCCTGCGGGCTGTAAGGAGTCTGCCTTTCTCGAACCCCACTACTGGCAACCTCTCTCCTACGCAAAGCATCTTGTGTATGTTGACGTACCCTCGAAACCATGACACTGTCATCTCCAGGTGCTCCATCAGTTCCGTGCTCCCTACCTCTGTTGTGGATGGGAGTTCACAAGCATTGCAGCAGCCAAAAATTGCTCTCTCTTCAGGCACAGTTTTATCTTTCTTATGTTTTCAGATTCCAGTACCATCCTGAAAGACTTCAGCTGCCTGTCCAAAAGGGAGGATTAAGGCTGGAGCTCATGATTTGAACGCCATTCTTTGCCAACCCAGCTGAATTTCTCAGCTGTTCTTCACCAGATAATGCACAGCCCTTTAATTTCGTGCAGAGATGTTTAGCCTATGGTGTTTACAGTCATATGTTATCCTTACCATGACAACACTGAAGGGAGTGTCCCTCATATAATGATAACCCCTGCATATCTTCTCAGAAACACCGAGGTTTTCCACCTTGTGTTCCTGGGCAAATTCCTGCCCAGAGCTTGTGTACTTACTTACACTGTATCACAGTAAAAAAACATGGGACCATAGCAGCTGGATTTAAAGAAATCATCTCTCAGATCCAAGACACACAGCCTGTGTTCTTCCTGTCTTGGCAGAGACCTGATGGATACCCAGGAGAAAGCAAGCAGGCTCCCTAAGGAGTTTCGCAGCTTCTCAGAGGGGATATTACACAGCTGTCCTACAAGATCCTGATACAGAAGCCTCTCTCCTCCTGCCTCCCCAAATCCCTCTCTCTCCTGCATTCACACAAGCCTTGATACAAGATGGATCTTTGTCTTCTCACACCATGATCATAAGTTTCAACTTATGGACAGTTGTGAGGGACTTTATGGCGGGCCTTTGGTGAGTCTATATCCACAGCTGCTTGAATCCATCACCATATAGACTGTATAGCTCTTGCAACGACTGAGAAAGTTCCTGCTAACTTTGCTCATTTGCCTTGGAGGCTGTGTTCACATGGAATGGCAGACTGAGGTACCAGGGGATTCGGATGTGATCTGGGATGTCAGTGGGCTGAGCTCCTGAAGTACGCAGACAAACCCAGCGCCTGGTGTCTGGGTGATCAGCTCGCAATGACGTGTTGTCAACTTGTACAATGTTTCCCATTTGTAGGTGCTGAAATCAGGTGCTTGCTCAAGGATCACTTCTTTTATTTAAAGGTGCTGGTGGCGGGGGAGGGTGGTGCGAAAGGGAGAAGGCTGCTCTAGCTCT
Source organism: Steatornis caripensis (assembly GCA_013398225.1). NCBI lineage: Eukaryota > Metazoa > Chordata > Aves > Caprimulgiformes > Steatornithidae > Steatornis > Steatornis caripensis. The sequence continues at coordinate 136,675 of VZSC01004314.1, forward strand.
AATGGCAGTGAATGAACACGGAAACCTCAAGCAAATACCACTTTCGGTTTGGGGGTGGGTGGGTTATAACTTGTTATTTCAAAGACAAAAAAACTCAGAGCGGAAATGAAACATAACTTCAAACGTACCCCAGGTGATAATCCAAGGGGAGGTGAATAGAAGTACAAGAGCTGATAAAAAGTGAGTTTACCCACATTTGTACAATGTGTAGCAGGCAGGGCCCTGCATTTGCTTAGGGACTGCAGTTAATACAGCAAGAATAATGTGAAGGAAGGAAAAATAGGTGTGCCACAATAGAGAGAAAAGGTGTGAGTAGTGGCACTTCACTAGCCTTAGCCAACAGGAACTCTTCCAAAGAGATGGCTTAACTCCATGCCTTTATGCTCTGCAAATATTTGCCTTTGAAAATGACAGTATTTGTGGGTACTTGCAATTTTCTTTGACAGTTGCTACCAGTAGCTTTCCATAGCAAAACAAACTGGGGAGATGTAATTTCCTGAGGAAATTTCCATAAAAAGGTATCAGGAAAAAACTGGCTAATGTTTCCAAAAATGTTACCTTTTGCACCATAAAAATGGCTTGCTTCAGTGAAATTCATTTCCACTAGGGCAGACTGATTTCCTTTTTCATGCTAAAATTATAGCAAGGAAAAAAAACCCCCGCAAACAAAGCAACAGAGAGAGATTCTGCTTTATGAAAATACCACCCCAAAATACAATTGTCCTCATTCATACCACAGAAGGGTATGAAAATGGGTTTCCCTTCTCCAGCAACCACATAGACCTTGGGAGCAGGGAGGCAAACCTGTAAGGAAAAGAGAATTGTAATACACACTCTTTCCGTTACTCAAAAGGATAAAGGGGAAGCTGGGACACTGCTAGCTTTTGCTAGTTGAAAAGTGCCAAGGACTCTCCAGGAGCCTTACAACTGGCAACTACGACCAAAACGTTCAAAATGACATTTGGAGATCATTAGAGTAATAGGAAGAAGAACGACCATAGTGAATGATGATCTAGCTAATGGGCTTCATGTACTGAATAAATAGAAGAACAAATAGGCACAGAACAAAACCTTGTGTGTCTCTCACATATTACAGCTGAAAAAGATGATTCAATGCTAATCCAAGTAATTACAATAAGGGCAGGGAGAAATCTGTAGCCTTTTGGGAGGTATTGAACGGATAGATTTGAAGAGGAGAGGCAGGCAAACAGGGCTGGCTTGCAAACGTACGTATCTCCATGCATCCCAGGAGCATCGCCCTAGGCTTTCTGCCTTTGCACTGCCGTCTCCCCTCACCAGACGATATGCTTTCTAGAGGAAAGAGTGGGAGATTCACTCCTGAGCTGGGGCTGCTTTGCACTTTCTAACACCCTAAATTCCCTCTGTCCTACTGCCTCTAATTCTTCTAACCTGAAAGCACGCTCAGCAAGGTCACAGAGTCACATATCTACAGTGTGGTGGAGTTGGGCAGGCACCTCTAGATGTCTAGTCCAATTCACTTGCTCACAGTAGGGTCAGCTAAGTCAGGTTCAGGGCCACGTCCTGTTGTTTTTTAAACATCTCCCGCAATGGATGGAAAGTCCATAACCTCTTTGGGCAACCTGTTTCCAACTCCCCTTTATTTGACAAATCCAAACCTTTTCAGACCCAGGCTTGCAAGCCCACTGAACTAAGGCTGCTCTGATGCCAAACATCTTGCTACGGTAAGAGAAGACCAACAAGCCACACGCAAATAAATGCTATGACCCTTGTGTATGTAAAGTGCAGTGAGACGTGCAGATCACCACGCAACGTGGGAGTCGTGCCCATGCACGTCCTGACAGGGAAAAAGCCCAGCACTTTCAAAGGGTTAGTACCCTCAAGGTCACCACAGCGGGGGCTGACGTAAGGCCGTAACCTTGGCAGGGTGGGAGAGGGGGAGAGCAGCGTTTCCACTCTGTGGAATAAATAATACCCAAGGCTTCCCTGATAAGAGGGGCTGTATCAATAGAGAACTTTATTCAGAAGGTTAATGAATTGATCTGATCATTCCTGAGATCATCTATTAATTCGGTGCTTGCTCATGAAAGAGAACTGCCCCGGAGCGTACGCTGCACAGCAGTGACTCAAATGTGCAAAGAAAGACACATGCCTGGAGAGAAAAGAAGCCTGAAGCAAAGCCTGACACTGAACAGCTGGACAGCAGCATATAATAATGGAAAGCACATTGTGAATGCCACGTTATCCAAATAAAACAGCACAGAGGAGATTTAGAGAGATGAGAGGGACATGTGGCAAGGATGTAAGAGCTACCATCTTATTCTTTCCCAAAATAGGCGATAAATATTCTATGGGACCCTTTGTGACAGCAAAGTGCTCTGAGTCTGATTTTTATCTGAAATGAAGTGTCTCAGACACAATGAGAGAGCTGGAGCTCAGTACCAGCCTGAAGGAAAAATGCCTGCAGTTGGAGCCCTGCCTGCACCTCCTGCTGCAGCGGGGGTTTCCCCAGAAATCACCCCTAACCCCTGCGCCTGCGAGTGCCGAGGGGAAGCACCTCCCAATGCAGTGCAACGGCTGCCAGTGCTCCCCAGTTCAGCTTAGCTCCTGGGTGCCTGCCTGCCTTGCAAAATCCCCCATCACACTTGGCACTAATTGGTACCCTTGTTAGGAAGCTTATCAAAGAACGGGAGAGCCGGACGGGGTCATAATGGCTGAATTATCTCCTTGTTCCTGGAAGTGACCCTGCTGAGCCGAGGCTGAGGCAACTTGACAGGTCACTGTAGTGGAAGCTAACGCTGCCTCTCTTCATGTTGTAGTACTCCTGGAGATAAAGAGGACTTAAGGCTCTGCGGCTGTCTGTTCAGCACAATGTGCTGCCAGCACTACATTTACTGTAACGAAAGCAATAATCACGCAACCTTGTCCGTGTTAAAAAAACACCTTCGTCGGGATTCACTAGCAGGGTCAGGAGTTGCCTCTACAGCTGAGGGGTGCCTCAAAAGACTGAACTAGCCCATCAGGATTAAATCACGCCACGGCGTTCAAAGGGAAACGCTGGCTATGCAGATGTGATACATACAGCCATGTGTTACTCCCAAACAGCAACAGGCTCTGGATGTATCTTGAATTATGGTCTACACCCACTCTGACCAGGAAATATGTCTCTCTTCTCCACTGTAAGCGTAATATGGGAAAGAGAATGCACCTGCTGCTGTGATGAACTATAAGGAAGCAGATTGCCTGTGGCTTGGCAAGAACGGTTATATAGTAGTTATTTACTGTTATTATTGCTGTGTACATGAGAGGTTAGGGCAATGATTTGCCTGAACTACACTGGGGTCCAAGAAGTTAGCTAGTGCGTGTTCACATCTACCTTTTCTTTGGCAGAGGCATAGTTTCTGCTGACCACACGGACGCGGAAAAAGGTAGGTTCAGTGCTGTATACCTGGGAACTTCAGGAAGGCATCATAAGGCAGCATGGTAGCTGGTTGGTTGTTTAGTGTGGCCGGTGATCATTATTCGGCTGCTCGGACGGTCCATCCTTTGCTTTGGAAGCAGTGATGATGGACGTTAGAGCTAGATTGATTACAACCACAGCTCCATTCATGAGCACAGCATTTAAACTTGAACGGCTGTTATATTTGCTCATGTTTAAACCCCTTATATGTAGTTACAGTAGACATTTGTGCCTAAGTTGGAGGGTTCAGCTCTCCTCTCAGCTACTGAGATCCATGTTCCTGTTGGACACCAGACTGGACTGGGAGTGTGGGTTCATTCAGTCCTCCTCCCCCAACTCTCAGTTTGAAAACCCCATTGCTTGGTGTGAAAGCCTCATTGTCCAAGTTATTTATAAAACAGAATGGGCATGGAGAATCCATCCGACGGTATTCTGCTCAACAGCGGCAGATCTGACAAAACCCTTTGGCAGTGTCAGCTGGGGCTAGATAAAAGCACCTGGTAAGCTCATCAGCCATAGGGTTGTAAGGTCAAGGAGGAGATAATCCCTCTGAGTCATGTCAATGGAACAAGCTTAGTTCCAAACTCTCCTATTCAGTGGTGGGGTCAGAGCTCCACCAACACTGTCAAGGAAGAGTATTCCCACTCCTCCTCACTCTCCAGTGCCTCCTGCCATCAGCTTTTGGCTCACCCATGGGTAGCCCACCAAAACAAGTTGTGTCCCGCTCTGAAAGCTTTTATCGTCCTCACTGGAGATTTCGCATGACAGTGTGCCATGTGAAAGCAGCAATATCGCCGACTCCCTTTGGAGTTGCGCAGAACAGTGTGTTCCACCGCATCTTCCTGCCTTCAGGGCCAGTCTTCCTCTGAGGACGGGTCTGAGATTTGCCAGCTTGTGAAATATAATCAGGGCATTTCTATGCTGTCCCTGTCATGCAGCCTTGAGTTCAGGGACGCGTTGAATTCTGTGCTCAGTTTGCCCTGCTTTGATGTCCCACATTGGGGGCGTTGATTAGAACAGTGAAAGTAATTGCAGCTGCCCTTTGGTTTAGAGTGTTATTTATACCTTCAGCCAGTTTAATGCATTGCTTTCACAGTCCTTCCTCCTCCTCTGCAAAGTGCTCTGAAAAGTAAAAATGGCTTCTGGTTGCAAAGATTGCATCTGATAGCCAAAAGGTATAATAAAAACCTCAGGATGGCATAGTCCAGCGGCTTCACAGAGGAGTGCAGCATCCCTTGCATCCCTGATCAAAAGAACTGGGGAGTAAACTTAGTGAATTACACTCAGAGGTGCCTCTTGAGGGATCTTATGTCCCTGTGGTGGAAGAAGAAAGTGGAGATGGCATTGGGATCTCCTATTGCAGTTCAGCAGAGCAAAAGGAAAGAGGTGCTGCCCTTCCTGTAAATCCTCATTTTTCAATCCAGTCCCATATCATCTCCATCTTCCCAGCTGTACTGACTACGAACTCTGTCAGGCCCCTTGGATTGATTCTGCAGCAAAATCCTGCTCCAAAAGGCCACACGTTATTTGCTCAAACATACCTGAAATTCTGCTTCATGCCTATTGTGCAGACACCAGCAACAGCTTTTCCTGCTAAGCCATGCTGAGCAGTTTTGGAGGCCTCTAGCCCTGTTTCTCATTGGGAATCAGGTAGATATCAGAGGGAATGCATTTGTTTCATCTCTGGAGCTGCATAAAGAAATGATTTTTAGCTTGGCAGCCTAACTGGAAAATAATTCCAATTCAGAGAAAAACAAATGTAAATTTTTGGGGGTTTAACTCACAGATGGAGGAGGGGTATCAGTCTTACTGTTTTCAGTTGACACAAAATGTTCCATGTGATCCAAAATGAAATGCTTAGCTATGGACACATGTGAACGAAAGCAAAGAGGGAGTGGGTTATGCAACTGCAGGAGGAAGGAACAGTTATGGTCATTGCAGCGTTTTATCTGTTATAGAGGGGGCAATAAGAGAGATCCATCTCCAAAGGCCCTGGAGCTGGGTGCAAGGCTGGATTAGGCTGAAGTCCCTGCCTGAAGTCAAACAGCTGCCCTGAGCATGGGGGTCTGACACCCCCTTGCCCAGGAGTCCCAGTCTCTAAGGAATTCTGGGACAGGCTGCTCTCCTCCTCTCTGCCTTTCCCGCTGAAGGTATTCTCGTTTAAATACCGATTGGGCCAGAAGACATCCCTCTCCATCCTGCTGGATTACAGTACTGTCCCAGGAGATGGGATGCGCACGTTCCCTTCCTTGTGGGATGGACTATGAGCTTTATGACAGAAGAACCCAAGGGGGGACTGAGAGCCACTTTCACACCCTTGGGGGGTCCTCTGTGTCCTGCTGCCCGCAGTCATGCTCCATGCAGCCAAGAGGCAGGGCTGCATCTTTTCTTGCTGAGGTGGAGTTTAACCTGGGTATCCTACACTCCTGAGACTAGACATAGCAGTACAATCTGAAAAGCACTACCTCCTCTTGCTGACTTGTGAAGCTAATAGTTTTTTGTTTGTTTTTTTTTTTTCTTCCCAGCTGGCATCATTCAGGAAATGCAGTACTAATAACGTGTGAATAGTTGCAGGACAACTAAAACCACATTTCCAGAGAATACATTATTCTCTGGAAAAATAATAATTGTTCAGGTCTATTCATGAGTACACACTCTCAGAATTAGTTCCATATATCTGGGAAGGAATAACTTCAATCTCTCTTTTGAAACAGAGCAATTGTTGGTTATAAAAAACTGACCAGAAAAATAGAATGAGACACAATTGGAAGTGCTTAGAACTTAATGAAGAAAATGTTATTCTCATTGGTGCCAGCATCATTGATATTAAGTAAAACACAACTTCATTCAGCAAGCTTCGTCTTGATCCTATTTTATTTGCCACTGATTTTGCTTGTGTGAAGAGGATGTGCTGCCTATTACGGAGCTGTCTTTGCCTATGTTATATTGGTAAGACAATCTACTCAGCCTGTGCTGTGGGATCCATGATGTGCTCCATGGGGCTAAGTGTGGGACATGTGCTTGGTAAAGGGCAGGCTCTGTCCTCAAAGAGCTCTGAAGTGAAGTTAGAACCAGCTGCAGCAGATGGTGGAGAGACAAACAGGCAGTTCATGACGGGATACAAGGGAGCAGCTAAGTCAGTGCAGGGACCTCAGGCGACCTCCAGTATGAAAGGCTTGGATGTGTCTGGACCACAAATCACCTTGCTCCTAAGAGAACTGAGCTGTGGTAATAGAATATGTCTATCCAGAGAGCCACAAAAATGCAGGAGGCGTGAAGGGAAGAAGAGCTTTGAAATAAGGAGAAAATATTGTCAGGGCAATTAAACTTGCATGAGAGCATAAGGAGAGGAAGCAAGAGTATACACTAATGCCGGTGACTCCAGCTGGCACTCCTGCTTCCCTTTCCCATAAACCAAGACAAAGACACTCTCTTTATTATTAGAAGATAGACTTGAAAGGATAAAAGGAAACACTTTTTCTAGCAATGCATAATGTACTTGTAGAGGGCTCTATGTTGCAGAGCGTTATTGATGCAAAGAGTTAGATGGAATGTGTGATAGACATTGGATTAAATCTACCCTTTCTGTAACTCAGAGAATGGACCACATCTTAATAGAGCATGAATAATAGCATCTGCAGTTACAATGCATAACTGTAGCAATACACGTGGCTTCAAAGCCCGGGCTAGCCAGGATAAAATCACAAGCACTATCGATGCCCAGCTTCAGGGCATGAGATAATCAGCCATGAAAGGGGCAAAGTTACCCCTCCTGGTGTGGTATTCAGGTAAATTAGAAAGGGTTTCGCACCGTCTCTTCAAACATCCACTATCATTAGGTGCTGATTGGATGTTGGACCACGTGGACAACTACTTTTCCCTAATGCAGCAGACCTTTTCTGCCTCTCGTTCCCCAATAAGCTGATGCCAGGAACTTCCTGCACAGCTTCTCCCAAGTGGCTTGCTGATAACATTTTGTCAGAAGGGTGGTGTGTTCGGCTATTTTCTTTCTATTGGCATCTGGTGGGCAAGGTAAGCTTTGTAGATCAGTGCTCTTACAGAAGAGGATTTCTTAGAGCATTGACCGAGGAAGTATACTTTCTTCTGATGAACAAGTTGCTAGCAGCCAAACAAAATATTGCAAAACTAAACAGGACAGATCGTGTGCTGTGCTTCAAGAGGCTGGTCTTGTTTTGACAAGAACCTAAAGCAAATGCTAGCAGAGGACAAAGCAGAGAGAACAAAAAGGATTCTTGTCCCCTGGACAGTTAGAAATCAAGTCAGCCTCCTGGACAGGTCATCTCTACGTGCAAGACCTCCCTTTCATCCTAGGTTCTTGAGGAGGGGATGTTGCTCTCTGAACCCACTGTCAGGTGAATTCCTTTGCTTAGTCCATGAGTGTTGATCACAAGATCAGAGATGTAAATCAGAGATGCGTCTCGTTAAATGGAAGGTAGTACTCTGTCCTCAAATGTGATTGTCTGCTCTGGGTTTGTCCATGTTCCTTGGCGTTTCATTCTCACTATCCATGCCATCTGTAGTTCATCTGGCCTCCCTCTCTCTGTCATGCTTCTATGCACACGAGGGAAACCGTCTGTGTCTGCATCACCGAAAACCCAGCTGTGTTATTTCACCAGGAAACAGGCAGCTACTCTGTTCTTTCTGTTGCCATAGAAGGTTTCAAGAAGTATTAGATGCCTGCAATCTGCCATGGGCTAGACACACTGGAGGTGGCTCTGCAGAATCAGCTAGATCCCTGACCGGTTATTTAAAGGGACATTTGCTAACTGTGCTCCCTGTTACACCTGCCACCGCTGGGGAGGAGGGTGGGCTTGCCCCCAGTCTGGCTCTGAGGAGGAGCTGTCCCATCTACTTGTGCCTGTCCTGCCCTCAGCTCTTCCCAGTCTGGGCCACAGCCTCCAGCTAACTGATGGGTGAGATCTGCCAGCGGTGAGGGCCTCAGGAACATGCTTCATGCCACTCCACATTCTGCTGAGCTATTCCAGGCAAAATTTGTGTTTTGACACCCATGATGCAGAGTCAAGGTCTTACTAGAAGGCAGCAGCCACTGCTTCTAGCATTGGGTGACATTGACACAACAGCAGGTGAGGCTCGCAAACCAGGAGGCGGCGAGAGCCCAGCCCCTCCGTTGGCTTCATTTGCATTGAGACTGCAGGAGGGAAAGAGAAGGGGTGGAAAAGGACCGAAGGAAAAGGCAACATGCGATGTCCCCAGTGGTAGTGATGAGCTGGTCACAAGTCAAGTAGCAAGTTCCATCCCCACAAATTTGCCACCAGTCAAATCCCACAATAATGTCTTCAGCCCTGACCCTGATGTTTCTAAGGTCTGGAGAGCACTCAAGATGGGAGGGTAACAAAAGGCAAGTGTATGTACAGCTATTATCAAGAATAAAAAGAGAAAATACAGAACATAGCTTTCCTCAAGGGTGGGATTTACTGCTTGCCCCCACCCTTCACAACACAGACGTGCTATCTTCCCTGAGGACACTTCTCATTGAGAGGGAAAAACATGATCGGCTGATTTTTTTTTTTTCAGTGCTAAGAACTCCACGATGCAGTATTTAATTAGATTAATATAAACTTCAGCAAAGACAAGTCTGGAAGGCAGGAGGGTTGTTCTGGTAGTATAAAGATGAGAGGAAGTGGTGAGCAGGCTGGAAATAATACGGAGTTAGAGAGGCTGGTTTCAGAGGATTTCTAAAGAAATAAAGTAGTTTTAATTGTGTGACAAATTTCACTGACCTTTCACTCGAGACAAATCTGCCTTTTTACCTTTTATTTGATCTTATACATACATCAGCCCTTTCAGCTGAGGTCATTTCAGCTCTTGGAAAGGCATTGCCAACCTGGCTGAGATTACAGATGTTTGAACTCAAACCGATCTTTTTCTTTTTCTTTGACACAAGGATTAAGCTTAATGGAAGGATTGATTTCTGAACACAATGCATCACAAGATACTGGTCTGTGTCCAGAAACTGTCCTGCTGCCTTCCTCTCTCTTATTGTGCAGCAATTCTCTCTTCTTCTCCCTGCTTTCTTCACACTATGCTGGCTGCTGTTATTATTTCATTGATAGAGTTCATCCACACACTTGCACCTGACTGTGTTTTTACAGCCCTCCCTACTTACAGCTGTTGTGCTGAGTTTAATTGTAACGCCTCAGCCAGCTAATTGTAGGAAAAGGGTCGGAAAGGCCATCCCTGCTTGACAATCCAATCCTCTGCTATTACAGGCGAGAGTGTCCTGTCACATCCTTCATAAACACAGCAAGCTCCATCATCAAGAAGCTTTTAAGGTAACCTTTTTGGCTGGTTGTCTTGCTGGAATCTTGTTTTCCACCTCTCTTCCCCTCTCAGGAATTGTGGTTATTTGTACATCTCCCATTGCACCTTGCTTTGTTTTCACAAAGGCAGATAAAGAGATGGCTTCTTAAAACCCCTCCTTTTACAAATTTGACATGTTGTTAATTCTTGCTGTCGATGATTAATCCCCTAGCAGAGCATTCAGAGTAGGGTAATATAAGAGTGATATGCAGCAATCAAAGTTGGTGTTGATTAAGTTCCAATACCAATCAATGCCAAGGTACACGGCTTCTGATCTGTTCGCTAATATATCAGTAAAGGCTACATGACGAAACACATCCTGGCATTTGAACAGAATTTAACAACTACTTCAGCTTTGTGGTATATTGCTACAGACAGCTGAATTTCACCCGCAGAGAGCGCACGCTGATGTGTGCAACGCTGCCTTAGGCTTTTAAAGACCATTTCCAAGCACTGCAGAGCCAGACTTTCTCTGGAGTTAGAGAAACATATGCTGCATGTGCTAATGCGCTATAAATCAGTGTTCACTAATATTCCATGGCTTTTCATGTCAGGGAAAGTTTCTAGAAAGCAGATAAGACAGAAGAATTTGTCTACAATCAGGGAAGGTGTGAGAGACAGTCTGGGAAACAGCTCCAGAACCTCAGAACTTGCCTGGCCTGTTTTTGCTTTTAGGTTTTGGAAGTGCCCTGACCTCAGGCCACCATAACGTGAAATTCTTACAACCTTCTAGGGAATTACACTGACTGAAAATCCACACTGGCTTAGCATTTCAAACATGCTGAGGTTACTGCATGGTTTCTAATTGACCAACAGAAAATGAATCAATAAAAAAAGTGTAACCAACTACAAATACCTGTCACCAATACTACAAGTACCTGTCAGGGAGGTACAAATCATATGTTGTCATTTTCCAGCTTGGTGTTCAGTCAATATCTAAACCAGATGCACTGGTGGCATATGATATTTTTGTAATGAGCTACCCAAATAGATCAATGCTCTCGGTCTCATAGCAAAAAAGACTCATGGGAACTCATCATGAAAACACTCCCCCTCATAGAGGCATGTGGAACATGAGCATTCACAATCAGCTATTCATTACAGAGGCTTTTGAAACTGTGAATAAATTCTACCCACTGGAAAAAATGAAAGGCACAATATCTGCAAAGGTGGCAGGAGCAGAAAGGATTGCCTGTCCCATTTGTGGAGACGAACATGCTTGCTTCTGCTACGTGGTCCATCACTGCAGAGGAGTTCAGAACCTAACTGGATACGGGCACACTGACTGCAAAAAAGAGGAAATTCAGCCGGAGGAAAGACTATCAAAAAAGTAGTGAGTAAAGCTAGTTCAGGGTTTAATTAAATGACAACAACAACAAGAAATACCAAAACTGGCACATTTTTGTGGGCAGAACTAACATTCCCAGAAGAAATCCATGTTAGATTATGCCAAACAAAAATATTTTTTTGGTTTCCAGTTGTTGAAACCCAAATGCAATTACATTTTTTAGGAGCTGGGCACTGAAAATTGCAACCCAAACCTGGAAACTTTGCTTTGCAATCAAAGTAGTTTTTCTTCAGGCTCCCAAACAAAAACCTGAAAAACTTTAAAGTAAAAGCTTCAGTATAAACTTTGCCAAATTAAACTTGCGAAAACAATGACCAGTTGAAGTTGCAATTCATGTGGCTGCTCTCAGGGTCCGAGAGCTTTTTAGACAACTGTAGCTGGGTGGTCACTACAGGGTTGTGATGCTGAGATCATTTGCAGTCAATGCAGAATCCCTTGCAGAGCGTCTCAGGGTTACAGCACAAAAGACATACTTATTCTCCTATTAGAGGAAGTTTATATAACTAAGTCAACATAAAAATACAAGCACAGAATGACTAGAAAGCCTCAAAGGATCAAGGATAAAATGAACAAACAAATCTACCCTACCATTTCATGACAGTGCGTACGCAGACAGTAGTGACTTACTGAATTCGTCAGGATATAAGAACCCCGAAAGCATGTATGCCAGTGCCACCATCAGTGTGAGACAGCTGACCTCTGTACGCCCTCCTTTTCTACAGTACCCAGCATGGCTCTCTGTGTTGTCCAGGGACCAGACATTTCTGTTCAGCAGAGCACTTGCATATGAGTCTTACTGAAGATTAATTATATGTAAGCCCTCCAGTATCTTCATGAATACCAACGGATGCAAGCAGATCCCTGAAATTAAGCAGGTGCTTTACAGGAGTGAGACCGCAATCATCAGTCAACACGATCCACACTGACATGGACACCTGGGCAGTGATACCTGGCACTCGCTACCGGGGCCTTGAGCAACAACAGCCAGCACTGCCTGCGAGCCAGGATGGAAGATCCACTTAAGCACTGAGTCTCACTAGTTACAGTTGGGATTTCAAAGAGAGGAGATGCTCTTCTACACCCCACAGATGTTGCTTTTTTCTGTGCCAGAATCTGAGGAATTGCACGTGCCTTTCCTCAAAGCCTAGCATAAAGTCCATGTCATTCCTACATCTTGGGATCAATGCTAAGCCTTGAACAAGCTAGATTTACTTCTCTTCTTGTTACTGTATGGGATCTCGCTAAGTAAGACTCTAGAGTTTTGCGTTTGGAAATAGCCTTTAAAATCTGTGCTGACCATAACCAAAGCGAATGTCTACTAGTGTCATTTTTGAGGGAGTGAATATACCAACTATTCACAGTTGTAGACTCCCTCATCTCTTTTACCCCCCATTTCTTCCCCTATGCTCTCCTCCCTCATGATAGAGAAATAGGACCGTAGATTTATGATCCATCAACAATTTTACTGTAGGTCTCTCCATCCATTCATGAGCACTATCTGTATCACTTCCAAGGTTTTTGTTCTAAAACCTTTAGCATTTAAACCAATCAAGGCTTTTTTTTTGTTGTTTGTTTGAACTGTAGACTCTCTGAGTCAGGGATTGTCTACTTCTCTCGGTGTGTTTATACAGTGCCAAAGGCAATGGGGCTATTCTTGATTTATCATTAGGCACCACCATAACAAATCTAATAACAACAATATGGACAACCTGCTCCCACCTGCATTTCGACGTGAAGATTTGTAAAGTATCAGATAGCTGCTGGCAGTTCCTTTATAACGTGAAAAAACACCCTCCTCCAACATCAAAAGTTAGAACACCTTTGTCTGAAAAAATTCATTCACGTGATAACATCTGCACACTGTGTTCTGCTCAGAGGGAGAAACGTGTTTATGAATGCTGGTGAGGAGCTTGCTCACAGATGTGAATATGAATAGGAGTGCTACGCAGGTAACTCTACTCTGATGTCAGATCTGGTAACCTTGGATACTGATGATAGCAATCAAGCCTGTATTACACACATAATCCTGGATACCAAGGTCATCCACGTTAGCTTGCACCAACATAACCAAGCATGGGTTTTCAATGATTGTGGGTCATTTGCCACAGTTAGAGAGATGCTGTCAAAGAAAGATATAAGACTACAGGCCTCTGAGAAGGCTGGGATCACCATGAGAGGCTCTAGTGGTGTTTGCTGCATAAAAACGTCATAAATCTGAGTTTATAACTTTTCTATATTTGATAACTTTCCTTTAGAACAAAGCTATCAGTTACAAAGGGCACTTGCAGTAGATGGTGAAGGATCTCAGGTGCTTCTGTTTTGGGTAAGCAGGTGACATGTCATTCAATGGTCCCTGGTCGTCACTGATACCTTTCATTCCACTAAGATTCAGTCCTGATTTGTCTCTCCCCAGATGGCACATTAGCTACATTTAGATGGTGAGTATACATCTTATCTATCATAAGTTCTATAAATAGTTGTCGTATCCACGTACAGTATTTTGCTGGACTATTTACAGCATGATCTGAAGGCCCCTGAAGCCATTGGAAAAGATATTAACCTTACAGGGCTTTGGATCAGGCCATAAACTCCTTATCTCTAGGGTATGTGACTATGTTCTTCCAGGCCTATCATAATGTGCATGGTAAACCATGGTCTGTAATAGGCTCCCATTTGGACCTGCTGCATTTTCTGGCTATGGGTAAACGATCTCAGTGGGAGAGAGGGGAAGAAAAACACAGACTGAAAGCAGGCAGGAACAAGAGTTGGAAGGAATCCATCTTCTGCTTTGGTACATTTTCCTGTGTATGATAAGGGAAAGATTAGAGAGAAAGAAAAATGAAAGAGGGCAAAGTGAGAGCATGTTAGGAGATATATGATGGGAGGCACCAAGCTCTGTGGCTTGAAGTCTGTTGTCTGCATTGAGATGCACTGGGTGAGTCTATATTCCTTGCTTAGCATTTGTTATCGTACCTTGTACCTCAAAATGGGAACAACAAGTCCTGAGCGGGCGTCTACTCTCAGTCTTTCTGCACGGCACATGAACCAGCAGAATTAGACTGTGTAGACTTCCTTCAGCTAAACCCTTGCAGCAGATAACATTACGCTTTCTATAGCAGCAGGAAGGAGGGAGAGGAAAAATGTCCCACCTTAGAGGACTGTGTGATGGGCTGTTTTGTCACTCCTCTTCCAGCCCTGGCTTACTGATATACTCTGAGATAACCAGCCAATAAAGTCAGCATCAACGGTACCTGGGCAGTGCCTGAGGCCCCCACTAACCCAGTAAGATTCTTGTTCTTGGTGCTATACAACAGAATGGAAGGATGGTTCCAACTCCAGGCAAAATACAATCCAAATATAAACAAAAGACAAGGGTTTAGGGAGAATGTGTGAAAAATGAGACTGTTTTGGCCAGCACACTAGACAGCAGCTCTCATCTTTATCCAGCATCCTGTAGGCAAAGGGGAATTTGTATGATTGATCTGAAGGAGGTAATAAAGAATATTTTTGCTGCTCATCTAACCGTGCACCAATGAAAAAGCAGAGTTAAGCATGCTGCAAAAATCTTCATACCTCTTTAACTCAATGTTTTGAGGCAAAGAGGGACACATTTCATAACCCAACTTCAGGAGCCGGGAAGGAAGCTGCCTGATAACGAGGGAACCGATATCAGCACTGTGGGCCACACCTCAGCATGGCACTGCAGGCGGGCAGAAGTGCCCTGCAGAGACTTGTTGGTGGGATCAGGGGCCGGGGGAGTCCCTCAGTGTCACACGCATCCCTCTCAGGGTTCAGGAAGAGGAGCCCAAGGTGTGCAGGGAGACCTCCACCTCCTTCCTGCGGGCAGTGAGTGCTGCCAGGTGGAGGTGCCTCCGCAGGTGCACGTGGGCTCAGCTCCAGCAGGTACAGCCCCAAGTCCACATGCTCACCAGGGCTGGAAACTGCCCGGCTTCTACAACTACTCCTCGCCTGGCCTCTAAACACTGTGCTCAAGGAGTAGGGGGAAGGGAGAAGGAAAAGGCAGTGAGAACAGTGGGGAGGGCTGAGGACAAGGGCAAGGGAAAAGTAGAGCCAAGGTAGGAGAGCCAGAAATTTTCACTGCAGGGAGTGGCAAGAGATGACTGACAAAACTGAGGACAAACAAGGGAGAGCTGGAACTGGCTGCAGGAGGGGAAAGGGCATGCAACAGAGTGAACAGCCTGCCCCTCGAGGCAGAGGTGAAAACTGGCAGCAAGCAAAAATCCTGAAAGACAGCACAAGAGGTCAAGACAAGAGGCCAGGAAGAAGGAGTGGATGGAAGGGATGCAGGTGGTGCCAAATGCTGCGGAGAAGGCTGTATGAACTCCTTCCCCCTGGGCTGGCAAACCTGCCCTATCTGAATCGGTTTGTGCCCTGAAGCAGGAGGGTTAAAGTCTTTTTCTGTTGCAATCCTAGCTAGTCTAACTGCAGATATTATTATTCATACAAGTATCTAATAAAGGATACGGTGTGGAGCAGCTGGAGCAGAGCTATGGAAGGTGAATGATGTTAATAATGTTTTTATTGAGGACTGAGCACCGAGTTTTAGGTCTTTTTGTGCTCATGTGTCCTGCAAATGAGACAAGATGGACAACAGAAGAGTGAATAAATAAAAATACATGATCCTGTTGGAGATTGTGCCTCAGCAGTCAGGAGAAGTCAGGCAGCTGGGACCCATCCGTTGCTGCCAGCATCCCCGCTTATCCCTGTCCACGGGGAGGAGACATCATTCCTTTTACCAGAACCCTGACTCATCAGTCAGGTTTTTTTGTGCCAAAAAGTAGCTGCAGATACCCAGCTTCCATGAATGGGATTTTTAAGGAAGTAGGAGACAGCCCAAACACCTCGTATAAAACCAAGCCAAGCCTGAGGCACTGCACTCAGTAGTCATTCTGAAGAACAACAGCTTTGGTTTCTGCAGAACTATGGGGTCAGAGTTTTTGCTGCCCTCCCTGAACCCCTGGAATCAAAAGGGAGAGGCGGATGACTTATTACCATAGGAGACGTAGTTCACTGTGGAGTTTACTGGTTCAGCAGTCAAACTAAAAGACGGAAAAAATTATCACCAAATATTTTGATTTGATTAGAAACAAGTCTCTTCTTCAGCTTCTTTGTTTTGTTGCTAAAACATTTTCAAAATTTTACTCCAGCCATTGGAAAGCTTTAAATCAACTGAAAGTACATCATGGTGATGAGTGAGTGCTGTCTTAAGGTGACATCTTGCCACCTCCCAGATCCAGGCTCATACCCCCATGCACTCAGCCCAGAGGTGAGTGAGCCTCTAGGACTTCTGCTGATTGGGCTCAAATTTGCAAAAATAATGAGTTCCTCCCTGAAGCAGACCTTATACCTCAGGCGACTCCCCTCTCTATCCTGGTGTGTTCTAGCCACCAAGACAGAAAAGTAGGCCCTCCCCGCTTGCTGTATTAGTAGAAAAACTTGACGTGCTCCAACAAGAGGCAAAGCAGAAATGCTGTCTTGGATACCCCTTAGCTCTGTGGCTACATGACAAAGGGGAGATCCCAGTTTGCTCTTACCTGATCCTCTAGGATAGCCCGTTTCCTCAGCAATGAGCGATTCACAGGAAAGATTTCACCACCCCAGAAGCTGATGGAGGATGATTTGTGTCCTCCATCCCGCTGTCTGCCTTCAGGCTTTCATTGTGTTATTTTTGCATGCACAGTCCAAGGTTTCTTTGGTCTTACTTACGCAACCCTCAGAGAGTCTGATTGAAATCCAAGTCCCTGAGGAAGACTTAATGATAAGGTTTAGGGGGCTCTTTTCTTTTGAACTTCAGCTCCTCCTCCCCACATTGCTTTGCTCTGGACTGACACTAGGTTGGGCAGTGTAAAGGCAGGGAACAGAGCCAGGGTAGTCATCAAATCCAGCCTCAACTACATGGTAACAGATCCCTGCCAAATACTCTTGAAAGAAAGCTCTTCCATTGACACCACTGGGAGTTTAGTTCATGGATCATCAGATGTAGTTGCAACCTTAAGCTTTGCTCTGTCTCATGAGTGAGTCCCATTCTAGCTATAAACTATTCTGCGTTTGGTGGCTATGCATGACTTGGCTGCCATGGTAATAACACACTAAAAAACCTCCAGGTACAGCTGACCTGCTAGCAAGAGTCTATGTCTAGTGTGTGCACTGCCCAAGGCAGCAGATATGTGTTTAGCAAAACAGTTCATGGAAGCTGGAAAACAAAAAAACACTGCTGTGTAGTGTCTAAATAAACTAGTCTTAGGAGTGACCTAACTGTATAAACCTCTCAAAGCAGTTAAGTCACCTAGTGGTTTATTAAAGTGGATAGAGGTGTAGATAAGTGGATAGAGTTGTAGAGTAGATAAGGTGGTTTGTTTTAGTGACCCAGGCTTTAGCCTACTTTTACTTTTACCAAACATGTTGTGAGTGATTTTGAACTCAGTCTTGGAAAATTAACAACCTACCTACTATGTTTTTGACTCAGTAGAACATAACCACAGGTTTTGGGGTTCCTCTTTGGGGTTCCTCCTGAATTGCTACATCTCTCCTCTCCTCTCCTCTCCTCTCCTCTNTGTAGATAAGTGGATAGAGTTGTAGAGTAGATAAGGTGGTTTGTTTTAGTGACCCAGGCTTTAGCCTACTTTTACTTTTACCAAACATGTTGTGAGTGATTTTGAACTCAGTCTTGGAAAATTAACAACCTACCTACTATGTTTTTGACTCAGTAGAACATAACCACAGGTTTTGGGGTTCCTCTTTGGGGTTCCTCCTGAATTGCTACATCTCTCCTCTCATCTCCCCTTCCCTCCCCTCTCCTCCCCTCCTTATCCTTTTTCTTTGATTCAGACACTTGGAAAGTGCATCAGGATTTTCTAAGGGTGCCAGCATTTGGGGTATGACATTTGGGTAAATACTAATCTATTTTTTCAGATAATAAAATATTCTATTTCCAGGGTGAGCAAGCTCTACAGTTCTAGATGTAACCCATCTGCCAAGGTACACAGTCTTAAGGGACAGGCTCACATCCTTAGCCTGTCCAAAAGGTCTTTACACTGGCTGGGGGACACAGCTCCCTTAACACTAGCTGCAATCTACTTCAGGAATTCTGATTCTCCTTTGTCTCAAAACTTCCAGGGTAAAGATCCTCACTCCTTCCCCTACAGACTTCTTCCCTGCTTACTGCTGGTGAATGCAATTGCCACACAGCATGTTGACATGTTTCATTTCAGATGCTTGATGAACTCACGCATGGCAAGTTCTACTATGCTTAATTGTCATGCCTTTCTATCATGAAGTGGAAAAGAATAGCAGGCCAATTATCATTGCTTAGATGACTCAGGAAACAGGTAATGAGATGGAGAATCTCTCACCACTGGGTTACCAGACCACATGTAATTTAGGTGTGGTTTCGTGACCACTCTAAGCCATTCTAAGTTCAGCTTTTGCCAAAATGTGTAGCATTGCTCTTCTGACTCTGTCCGTGAGTTCCCTTCCCTTGTGCCAGCTGTAGGGCTCATGCATCTGGGAAACTGAGCACATCAGGCTGATCCAGTTAAATGCTCCACCCAGCAGAAAACAGAAATAAAGGGAAGAGTTCCCTCATCCGTCTGAATCCCCTGATCTGTCTGACTGCTCAACCGCACAATCACCAAGGCGCACAGGCAACGGGGTGGGACCGAATGATGTAGGGCTGAGTCACCCCTTTCAGATGTAGTGCAGAATTAGATTGCCTTAAGCCAATGATGAAAGCAGAGAGAAAACAAAAATATCTTTTTCATCTAGGAATTAAAAGTCTATCCATTTGTCATCATTACCGTGTCTGATGTCTTTACAATAATTACTACAAAGCTAAAGGATGGGACTCATCTATCCTCATTTATCTAACTAGTTAAAGCTAGTTTCTCAGATCCCTCTAATCAATGGAGGGAGAAGCTTTCAGAGGAGGATTCATCTCATACAAAGATTGGTGTTTAATGGTACTGAGACATCTTCTGAAGATCAAAGAATCATGGAATGGTTTGAGTTGGAAGGGACCTTTAAAGATCATCTAGTCCAATCGTCCTTCTGTGGGCAGGGACGTTTTTCACTAGATCAGGTTCTTCAAATTCCAGTCTAACCTGACCACGAGCACTTTGAGTGATGGGGCATCCACAACTTCTCTGGGCAACCTGTTCCAGTGTCTCACCACCCTCATAATAAAAAATTTCTTCCTCATATCCAATCTAAATCTACTCTCTTTCAGTTTAAAACTGTTACCCTTTGTCCTGTCACTACAGGTCCTGGTAAAAAGTCTTCATTTTTTTGTGAGCCTCCTTTAAGTGTTGAAAAGTCACAATAAGGTGCCCCTGGAGCCTTCTCATGTACTCTTGGTGAATGCCTGTTCCCCTTCATCTCTTCTCGCCTCTTGTGCTGGCACTGCACATGCACAGGCCTAACATTTACTCAGTGAGGTTTTACACTTGTAAGGCAGGTAGGTTCACAGCAGGTTTACAGAAGTAGAGTTTGTGATATCATAGCAATAGTCCTACCAAGAAGATGACATCATAAACACCAGCTTTGTTGTGCCCTGCTTTCTGTCTGCAGCACAATAAGCAGGGACAAGAGCTAGGCATGAGGCAACCCAGCTTTCTGAGCCTGGGGAAATCAGGCAGAAGTGTATCCTTCCAGAGGGCAATTGATTTGGTGGGGGGGGGGGTATAGGGAAGAGACATTATTTTATTAATAATTTTTTACAGCCATTTTCCCTCCGGAAATCCTTTTCTGCTGTCTTAGGGCAAGGTCTAAGAGTGTGTAACTTAAAAGATCTGGTATGGAGATTTTGATCATAACGACTTAATTAAATGAGGTGTTTGGGGAGTTTAATATTACATCGTTGCTGATGGCTGGCTGATTGTTTTACTTGCCTTTGATCAACTGTGTGAGCGGAGGGTCATCCCAATCACTGCGGGCCTACAGTATCCGTCATCACCCCTCAGTCCTATTTGTCTTGCGTGTGTATGCAGAAGGCCTGCTTTTGATGAACTGTGAAAAGAAAGATGAACTGTTGTAATGAAAACATTCCCTCCCCAAGATCCTCTTTAGACAACATTCAATTGGTTTGACCTTGTCCCCTCTCGCGGAGGACGGTAATGATTCCTGCAGATGGCTGGGTCATTCCTTGGACACTTGGGAGTGAGGGAGCCGGATTGTCCGCCTCTGTTAGCTCTCCAGCTATGCAGGCTACAGCCAGGAAATGCAAGAGCAGCATGGGTAGACATACCTGAGATAGCTGTCATCTAGCTGGTTGGAGTCCTCATAAATGTCCTGGGCTGCCTATTTATACTCGAGGAACTTTACCTAGGCTTGTTTCACTCATAGCACACACATGCACTAGCTAGCCAGAGAGAGATGGATCTCTTGGGACTGCAGTCTCCTCTCTGGCTGAAGCAAAGGCATGGCCTAAGGGAAGCCATTCAAGACATCAGCCTGGCTTCTCTTCCCCATCTGCCTTGTAGGCAGATGTAAGCTCGCAAATATTAGTAAATGGTCTGTTAGCTGAGCTAGTAGTCTCCTGCCTTAACTCCTTCTTGCTCCCAAAGGGGCAGTCTTCTCTGATTGTGTCACATTTAGGAAAGTGACATAGGAGTTGGTGATGAACTCAGCCTTCCTATTCATCCCCACAGTTTTAGGGAGGTGAAATCCCTGGATCAGCCCTGGGGAGATGTCCCTATCCCTCTGTCAGTTGAAAAGGTGACTGTGTTGGAAATGGTTGTCCATTTGTCTTCAGGGGAGGAAAACAGAAAGACTTTCCAGTACTTTTACAGCTTAATAAAAGTGGAAAGAAACAGCTCTGAGTATTTTAAGGATTTAAAAATATTTGGAAGCTAAGCTGGTAACTGCATACTTGGAGGCATCAAAGGGCGCATGAACCTGCATACAAACACTTAGTGACGGCCTGTGCCTGGCCTGAAGAGTTACAGTGAGTATAAGCAAGGAAGAAAAAGGATAAATAGGAAAAAGAGAGCACAAAAGAGTGATGGGACTTGTCCCATGTCACATACCCAGACCACAAGTCTGGAGCCCAAACAATCCTAGTTGGTACTCTATTTGTGAGGCCGCTGAGTCTAGTCTGGTGGCCCTTGAAATACTTTAGCTGAGGTCAGACATGCCACCTGGATAGTCTGAGGATGTCATGGCACATCAAGCTCTTGCAGTCTCACGAGCTGGTCCACAGGTCCTCCATCAGCACTGTCAGGTCCGTTTTAAGGCAGTTTATCTTTTTCAGAAGTGCAGCTGTACTGTCCTCCTGTGGCTCCTCCAAAAGGTGCTGCAGCTACTTTAGTGACGTGAAAATATGCGCAAACGAAGTGTATGTCTACTGGCCTCATCCTGCTGGTGGTTTCCTTATACTTCCTCCATTTCAGGAGTTTCATGTAAATGCAGTCATTGCATGCATCGCAGTTACAAGACACCCTGACACTTGGGTGCAGGCCAAATACTGACCATCCTTGCTTTGTCATGCTTCAGTTAAGCAAAAATGCCACCCTTTCTCCAGCAAATAGTGCAGCTACAAGCATCTTGGTACCTGTAATAAGCCTTTTGCCAGATGCTGTTGTCTGCAGCTCAGAGTGGTAGGGTGGGCTTTTCTGCCTACCTTGGCAGCATAGGATCATATAGGCATGAATCATTTAATCAGTTTGATCATGTTTCCTTCCATTTTGGGTACCTTAGATATTACTGCCTGGGCTGGCCTCACTTTCTCCTGACCTCTGTCAGAGGTGCATGACAATCTGGTCATGTGGAAGACTGTAGTCCTGTAATTTACCTAAAGCCAAGGGCTCCATGCTGGGGTATTCCAGTTTGACTGACCCCAGTGGGATATGAGAGCAGCCAGTGTGCTTCACTCTTGTACCAGCGCCACAGCTTGCTCTGGAGTGTATTAAGCCTGCAATGCCTCTTCAGTGTCCTGGGTGAACAGTGCTTCCTGACAAGGTTTGCAGATTTAGCCGCATTCTTTCAGGCAGAATTCCTCAATGACCTGAGAAGATGTTTTTCCTCAGCAAGAGCTGCAGTACTAGGTGCGCAGCTGGCAGGAGTGGCAGCCAGGGAAAGATCAGACGTGGGATTCCCCTGTAGAAATTTCTCCAGACAAAGAACCTTATCCAGACACGGTTGTATAAGAGAAGAGATCCCTCTGGCTGGCACCACTCTGAAGTGGTGCGATGAGGCTAAAACCCCGAGCTGGATTCAGGAGGCAGCTGCGTGGGTAGCAGCAGTTTGCGGTGCGTGCGACAACAGGCACCGAGAGATTACTTGCTCCAGTAACTCGGGCTGGGTGTTCAGGACTCAAAGTAAACACGCGAGACGCAGTGCTGCACAAAGGCTTAATACCCTGTATTCATAAACCACCTTTCATTCAGCAGCATTTTAAAGCATTAGTACATCCTGCGTATAAGGAGCAGAGCGCGAAGCTGAACTCGGTAACCTTTGCCCCAAGCAGCGGTGAGAAGAACAACCAGGCGTTTATGCAGTGCCTGAGCCCCGGTGCACCAGATGTACCCTGCACCAGCCCTGGCCCTGCGACGTGTGCATGGTTCCCAGCCATCTGGAGTCCAGGTTATCCGTGCTCCCAGAAACAAGGTGGGCACACACAACGTGACCTATAGTCACATCAGTTGCATTTCTTTCTCACTGGGAGGAATACCTCCAAACATAAAAATAACTGAATCCTTTGACAGCCCCTCAAAGGTCCCCCAGAAACATAATCGCAACAGGAAACTAAACACTATATGTGATCAGCAAAATTACTTGACTTGTTTCACTGGAAAAGACATTAAGATTGCAACCCCATTGTCCAGGCTACACAGCTTTCTGTCTCGGTAAGTATTCCTAAAGCATTTGATGGCATTGTTATCGCAGCCCTTGGTGGGAGTTGGTGGCAGCAATAGACTAGTCCGCAGGAAAACTTTCTCTGCCCTCAGTGCATGTCAGCAGATATATTCAGAAGCCACATGCATATCCCAAGTATTGAGCTACTGCCTGAGAGCACCAAGCACAGGTCCTTCGGGCACTGAAAGCCCTCATCTGCCTGGGGAGGGGAGTGGAGGAAGAAAAAATTCTCCAGGTGCTGCCAACTATGTTTGCAGAGGTGCAAAAGGAAGGATACAAGGATTGATGTGAATCACTTGAAAATGACGTATGTTTGATTTCCTAATTTTCAAGAGATCTGGTATATAAACCCAAAGTATCTGGTATATAGACCCAAAAAACCCTCCCTCTGCAATGGAAACTTTCCCCTTGGAGGAAAGTTACCTTTAGGTGCAATGACAGAATCAAGGGTGTGCATCGTTTACATTAAGTTGGCTAATATTTGCCAAATAATCGAAGACGTTCCTCTGAAACTGTTTTTGAAAGTATTTCCATTTTTTTTCATAGCCTTCATTTCTGTCATTTATTCTACATTTTTTAATTGCCATTTCCCTTGATCAGCATAGCCATGTGGTGACTTTTTCAAAGGTAGTAATAAAAAAGAAAATTTTGCTTGAAATAAAACATTTAATTTGAAGTTAAGAATTTTACATTCCATTTTTTGCAATTTTGGATTGAAAAATCTATGCAACTAGCAAATCTATGCAAAAATAAACACCTTTGAAACCTACAGAAATTCAAAAGCATTGTTGACTTTCAAAACTTTGCAGATGAAAGGAAAAATATGCACCCATTTCTAGATTTTGGTGAAATTAGAAATTGCATGCCTCTGCACTCCCAGATGAATGTCAAATCTTGCACCTCATCAGCATTTATCATTATTCCTACTTAAAAATGGGTCTGTCGCAGATGAAGTGGAAGGTCGAAGGAGCTCGCTGCCCCTTGGCTGGTGCGCGTGTCCCAAAGCTAAATTCCAGAAGAGTCACAAAAGAGGACAAAAGGACACAGAAGAGCAACAGAAAGGAGCTGAACTCACAAATAGCGGAGAGCAGTTCTCTGTGGGGATGTCTGAAATGCCTTTTAATTCTAAACTAGCATGTGGTACTTGCGCCAGCTTAGCTGTATGGGAGATTTCCACCCGTCAGTCCCTGGCTCCTTACAGTGAAGCCGAGCTCAGACCTCCCCGGGGAGCAGCATCATGGGCGGCTGCAGCCTGGGGAGCCCCAGGCCATCACTGCCATCCAGCCTGCCTTTCCTCCCACGCTGACCCATGGTGGGGCACTCCTCCAGGCAAATGCCAGTTGCATAATGCTCCTTCATTAAAAATGGACAGGATTACAGAAAAGGAAGGGCTAAAAATACAGGTCTGATGATCCTGCTGAAAAGGCAGCTTCTTTGCCGGGTCTTAAACCCCTGCTTGCCTCACAGTGTTTATATTTGTGAGGGCATGCATGCCGCTGTTTCACTCAGGTCTAATATATTCATGGCAGCATGCCCTTGGCTTTTTCTTTTTATTTAATCTTTGACTTGACAGTGTTGGAACTTGCTTCTCTGTGAAACCGGAGAAGGAGCGATTGTTGTGTGCGTCAGGTTTTGCTTTTGTTTTGTTTCTCTCCCTTTTATTGAGTTACATAAAGAAACTCAGCAACTCCTGGCTGCTCCTTAGTGCTCAAGTGTCTGTTTGATTCTGTCTGCTGGGGCATTAAAGCCTACCTCAGTGCAATGACCGCCACGTTGGCTACCACTGGGAAGATGGTTTAGGATGTTGCCAAGGGCAGCTGGTCCAGCAGGGATCCTTATTTTTCCCATCAGCTGAGAAACCTGCCCTTCACACTTCTTTGTTTGCATCTGTAACTCCCTTAAAGGGGAGTCCTTGTGGCATCTTTGGGATTTTCTTCTGGATGATTCCAGAATGGACAACTCGCCTAAATTCCTTCTCCTATTATACAACAATTCATAAAACCAGATAGTGGCTTGGTTGCAAAACACCCACCAGAGAATTGAGGATGAGCTTTGTGACTTTCTGCTTTGATAATAGAAATCATGCAAAACTGAGCTGCAACAAACTTTCAAAGGTCATCTTGCCCTTCCACCAGCCTGCAGATAAGATCAGCCATGCTGAAGGTGCTGGAGTTGAGATAGTTATCTTGGCCACTGCTAAAGCCATCCCACAGCAGTGCTTTCACACATTGAATTATCCCAGCGGTGCACAAGTCTCACAACTGGAAAATGTCTCTTAACTTCTCACCTGAATTCCCTTTCTTGCACTTTAAGCCCATTACTTCCTTTCCTGTCCCCAGCAGACATGAAGAACAGCTTATCCTTCCTCCTTGCAGTAGCCTTTCACATACTTGAAGGGTGTTATCACATCTACCCGTCTTCAGTTCCCTAGACTAAACAAATCCAACTCTTTCAGTCTTTCCTCATAGCTCATGTTTTCTAGTCCTCTGATCACTCTTGTTCCTGCCTGCTGGACTCTCTCCAGTTGGTCAACATCCTCTTGAATTCCGATGCTCACAAGCAGATGCAGATTGATTCAACGGGTTACTCCAGGCCAAAGGACAGTGGTGAGTAGTTTCAAAGTTGGGGGATCCTCACCACGAATGACCTATTCACTCCAGCTGTGGTACCTCTGTAAAACTTGGCTCTGGGTCAGACTAGCAGTCTCCTGGAGAACGGTACATTCATAGATCAATATCAGAACCCCAAGTTCATCCTGGAGTCGAATAGGCAGCTGTAGCAAAAAACCCAACCCAACCCAACCCAACCCAACAAAAAATACCATTAGAACTGGCATAGTGGACTCACTGCATGAGTGCATTATCACTTCTTGATAAACATGCTGTTAAATTTGCTTCTGCTTTGGTTTCTGGACAGATTTAGGATGATGCACTCTGAAGAGCATGGGAGGAACAAAGCATCCTCTGCTAGCAAAATAGTCTGCTAGCAAAGTATTCAGGGACAAAAGGGATTGTCCTGTCGTCACAAAAAAAAGGAACTTCTTTCCTTTTATGTCCCAAGGCTTATTCTTTGGATGAGGCAATATGCCAGTATGTCTATACTGCATTTCCAAATAGCTCAGAGCAAACCCCAGACTAATCTGTACATTCAGCACACTACAAAGCCTGAAGGGAGGTGAGGTCCATTTTGCAATCATGGCATATTGCCCTCTGAGCAGGGAGGACAGGCTTGATCACTGGGATGCACTGACACAGCTTTTCTGCTCCTGGTCCCATCACTATCTCTGTGAGCAGCGCTGGGATCTTTGCAGCGTGCTTCATCGCATGGTGCAGATGATGTGCCCTAAGGAGCTCGTTGGGTCTGTGGGAAAGGTTCTCAATCCTAGAGTCAGTTTTCAAGGCAGCAGGATTTCTGTCTGGTTCATTGCCATGTTGCAGACTTTTTTCCCTGGAAATTGCTCTTTCCAAACTCTAACCTTAACATCTCTCAAAGAGCTTGCCCTTCATGAGCCAAAATCCTTAGCTCCTGTCAAGTGAAGACAATGGAAGGACATGTTAAAGCAGCCAGAGTGGTACACCTCAGGCAAGGCTCAGCTCTACTCTCTTCTGGGGAACTGCTCAAATACATATTGGCCAGGATTTGTGCCAAGATTTTTCAGTTAATATTTGCAAAATTTAATCACAACAGCCCAGATTCTGCATTGCCTTAATCCCACTGAATCGTTCCTCAGTCTGCAGCATGCGCCTCCAGTTTCAATTACACCATTCATTGTTATGGGCACTTTTGAATAAGAAGGGATCAAAACCTGATTCTGGAAATCTGGTTGCAGAACCCATTCGTTCCAAACGAAGGCTGCATCTCAGCTGCCCAGTCCACAGCATATTATAAAAAGGAAAGACTTAAATACACACTGTGCTGGACTGTTGTAGCAAAAGACTGCGAGGACCAAACATGCTTCAAAGCGAAGAGTGTGGACTGGCTCTTTGCAAAGCACCTCCCTGGAAAGCTCCCTCTTTAAATGAAAGAGAGATCAAACCAGGAAAACAAGCGGTACCTACCCCAGGAGGCAGGCTTGCCTCCTGAGTGCCAGATAATAATAAATGATGTGCTTGTAATCCACAGCAGAGATACAATGGCATTTTCTTTGACATCAGATGCTAAAGAGGGAGGGAATAGTTCTGTAAAGTGCCTTTTTCAACACAGGGTGAAAGTTCTTTCACCAGAGAGAGGATGATCTCTGGGGATGGTTGTTGCTGTCTTTTCATTTCACATCAACATGAAGAATCCAGCAAAAAGGAGAAGTGTTTATGTACCTAATACTGCATAATTTTAGGAAGAAAAGAGATTCAACTACTGCTAAATTGAGTCAATAAAAAAAGGCACATAGAGGAAGGGGGAGAAACTGAATAGGAAAAAGCTTGGAATCAAGGAGTCACCATACCTATTTGCAAGGAGTGGTTTTAATTCAGCCTGAAATCTCCTTTCAAACATAAGGATAAAGAGGAGGAATCCCACCTCCTCCTAGAGGGCAGCCGCGGTGGGGTTCTGAGGGCACTCCTGGCAGCAACAGCACAGGGTGGCCATGGAAACTCAGGATCCACACGTGTCCAGCAGGAGGAAATTAGTTCCAGCAGCACAGAATTTACTCAGTTATAATGTGACCAGATCACTCTATATCACTCCTCCACAAATACCAAATGCTGTCCAGAATGATCTTCCATGCAACTAGATAGTCTGGGCTCAATCCTGTGCCCTACCAAAAGACTAAACTTACTGCAGGACAGTATTTAATATTTAATTCTCTCTATTAATGCCACCTTTGAAAAAGTGCAGTGGGTTTTATTCTCTGGTGATTTCCTAAGGCCACATGTTGGCTCAGCACTCCTGGGTTTCACTGAAACACCTGCTCTTTACAGGCTCCACTGACTGAAGGACAAGGTAATTAGGTAACTTACCCAAAGGTCACATGGTGAGTAAAGTAGGATTAGCACTCAAGTTCCTCCTGGCAACTAGTCCTGTGCTGCGACAATTAGAAAAGGTTAACCATCCTCTTTTAGCTTTTGTTTTCCACCTTCCAGAATGGAGCAGCACGTACACAGGGCTGGGCCATGTTGCATTGCCTCAGCAGTATTTTGGAAAAAATCCCTCACAAAACAAACAAAGAACTCAGCCCAAAAAGGGCTTTGAAAAGTCATCATATCTGGCAGGATGTGGTGCTTGAGAGGGAATAGAGCAAAACAGTGGATTAAGCTAAGCACATTGAATATGAATTCTGGAAAATGCCCCACTCCCTCATAAATCCCCAAGCACAGACCTTGCACGCCTGCTGCTGTGCGACGCTTTGTCATGCTGCTGCCCACCTTCTGCTCAGAAGTCGCCTTGGCTTCCCTTGCCCGCCTGCCCTGGAGGCAGATGTGAGCTGCCAAATATTACTAAAGGATCTGCTAGCTGAGTTACAGATCGCCTGCTTTACCTCCTGCTTGCCTAAGACTTCTTGTCCCCCATGCTGGCATAAACCTGTGTAAAAACCAGCTGCTTTGGAGTCCTTGTCCATGTTGCACAGTGCTTGTACCTGTTGCCATTTGGGGCGTCAGCAGCACTGCTCCGGTTATGCTGTTTTGAGCAGGCATGCCTGGGAGCACAAGTGAGCAGTCTTCCATGCATGCTGGTCTGCACCCACAGCCCCCTGGTCTCTTCTCCAGCCTCTCTTCACCTGCCTTACCCACAGCCCCAAATCCTGGTACTTGCAGGCTACGAAGGAGAAAAGATGCTGCAAAGGAGAACAAGCCTCTGTCCTTCTCTGTCCTGAAGGGAGCTTGTGCTATCCTGAGCTGAACAGCACCCTGTAACTCAGCTTGGATCTGCATGGGTCAACACCTAATCTCTCACAAAATGCCTGATTCCTCTCGATGAGTTGTCCAAGTGCCTCAGCAGACAGCTCTTTGTCTTGATTTGGGGGCAGACTTGAGGGGACACAGCGCTGCTCTTCCTTCTTTGGGGGGAGTTTTGGCAGGAAGGCGTAAGTAATCTAAAGAAAAGACTTCTCGGTGTGCCAGGGCACATGGTCCTTCAACCCACGATCTTGGTGGCATCTAGATAACAATACCACCACAGAGAGGTTCTCAGGATGATGTTTTGGGACAGTGGCTGGGGCCTCTCCTCCACCAGTGTCATTAAAAAGAG
Source organism: Steatornis caripensis (assembly GCA_013398225.1). Taxonomy (NCBI): domain Eukaryota; kingdom Metazoa; phylum Chordata; class Aves; order Caprimulgiformes; family Steatornithidae; genus Steatornis; species Steatornis caripensis. The sequence continues at coordinate 165,858 of VZSC01004314.1, forward strand.
CAAATATGTTTTATCTTGGAGAGCAGTGACAGATTTTGGCTCTGGACAGGGATGAGGTGTGTATCACCGGATGAGCCCTTAGGTCTCAGTGCCATCTCCTTGGGACTCTCCCCACTGGCCAAATCTGTGTGTCCTTGGGGGCCAGGGACCTCGGCTGTTTCCCAGCAAGCTTGGCAGACAACCTCTGAGGCAGGTGGATCTTCTGAGTCCTCCTCCAGTCCCTTGAGTGCTGCACATCCCTCCTTCTCTTGCTGGTGAGCAAGATCAGCTGGTGAAGATCAACCACTCATCACATTGCTGGAGCTCGCTGAACACACTTCACCCACAAACTCCAGCAGGAGTGCACATGGTATGGGCACTCACTTGCCACAGTCCCAGAAGGGAGATACCACAGCGGACAGTTTACCTGGGTGCTATAGTCTCCTCACCTGCTATAAATACAGCCTTAGGGTAAAAGGCTGAAATGAAAAAAAATCCATTCACCCATTGTGTTGTGTATTGGCAGACAGCCGTTTCTCTGCCTGCTAGCTGCTTTAAATTCAGGTAGATTTATCAGCTGAGAATTTACTGGACCATTCATTGAAGCAGCTGTTTCAGAGTCAGCCAGGGACCACCTCCCAAATACTAGTTGTTCGGGATTTGCATAACTTAAATTCACAGCCATTGAGAGTATTCACAAAAGTGAGAGCTGCTCCTAAGCTGTGAGCAGAACAGCTTGACTTTAAAAAGTCAGCTCGTATTTCTCGTGTGTTAGAAAGAGCACCTGTTTAAACTATGCAGATCTGGCTAAGAGTGGGCATGTTTTGGGCACTGACCCGTTAATAGAAAGGGTGAGGCTTTGCAGTCATTAACGGTAATCAGCAACTGAAACAAACACAATGAGAAAAATTAGCAATTTCTTTAATCCAAGGATAGACAGGAGGGTGAAGATAATGACAAATAAACCTGTAGCACATCATGTCTCATCCCTGGTTGCTGGCCTTCTAACATGCCCTCCAACAAGAGGCAAGAACCTCAAAACCACATTAACCATTTATATTCCTAGAGAAATCCCTAGCACCAAATGGTAGATAACAACCNCTCTCTCCAGTTGGTCAACATCCTCTTGAATTCCGATGCTCACAAGCAGATGCAGATTGATTCAACGGGTTACTCCAGGCCAAAGGACAGTGGTGAGTAGTTTCAAAGTTGGGGGATCCTCACCACGAATGACCTATTCACTCCAGCTGTGGTACCTCTGTAAAACTTGGCTCTGGGTCAGACTAGCAGTCTCCTGGAGAACGGTACATTCATAGATCAATATCAGAACCCCAAGTTCATCCTGGAGTCGAATAGGCAGCTGTAGCAAAAAACCCAACCCAACCCAACCCAACCCAACAAAAAATACCATTAGAACTGGCATAGTGGACTCACTGCATGAGTGCATTATCACTTCTTGATAAACATGCTGTTAAATTTGCTTCTGCTTTGGTTTCTGGACAGATTTAGGATGATGCACTCTGAAGAGCATGGGAGGAACAAAGCATCCTCTGCTAGCAAAATAGTCTGCTAGCAAAGTATTCAGGGACAAAAGGGATTGTCCTGTCGTCACAAAAAAAAGGAACTTCTTTCCTTTTATGTCCCAAGGCTTATTCTTTGGATGAGGCAATATGCCAGTATGTCTATACTGCATTTCCAAATAGCTCAGAGCAAACCCCAGACTAATCTGTACATTCAGCACACTACAAAGCCTGAAGGGAGGTGAGGTCCATTTTGCAATCATGGCATATTGCCCTCTGAGCAGGGAGGACAGGCTTGATCACTGGGATGCACTGACACAGCTTTTCTGCTCCTGGTCCCATCACTATCTCTGTGAGCAGCGCTGGGATCTTTGCAGCGTGCTTCATCGCATGGTGCAGATGATGTGCCCTAAGGAGCTCGTTGGGTCTGTGGGAAAGGTTCTCAATCCTAGAGTCAGTTTTCAAGGCAGCAGGATTTCTGTCTGGTTCATTGCCATGTTGCAGACTTTTTTCCCTGGAAATTGCTCTTTCCAAACTCTAACCTTAACATCTCTCAAAGAGCTTGCCCTTCATGAGCCAAAATCCTTAGCTCCTGTCAAGTGAAGACAATGGAAGGACATGTTAAAGCAGCCAGAGTGGTACACCTCAGGCAAGGCTCAGCTCTACTCTCTTCTGGGGAACTGCTCAAATACATATTGGCCAGGATTTGTGCCAAGATTTTTCAGTTAATATTTGCAAAATTTAATCACAACAGCCCAGATTCTGCATTGCCTTAATCCCACTGAATCGTTCCTCAGTCTGCAGCATGCGCCTCCAGTTTCAATTACACCATTCATTGTTATGGGCACTTTTGAATAAGAAGGGATCAAAACCTGATTCTGGAAATCTGGTTGCAGAACCCATTCGTTCCAAACGAAGGCTGCATCTCAGCTGCCCAGTCCACAGCATATTATAAAAAGGAAAGACTTAAATACACACTGTGCTGGACTGTTGTAGCAAAAGACTGCGAGGACCAAACATGCTTCAAAGCGAAGAGTGTGGACTGGCTCTTTGCAAAGCACCTCCCTGGAAAGCTCCCTCTTTAAATGAAAGAGAGATCAAACCAGGAAAACAAGCGGTACCTACCCCAGGAGGCAGGCTTGCCTCCTGAGTGCCAGATAATAATAAATGATGTGCTTGTAATCCACAGCAGAGATACAATGGCATTTTCTTTGACATCAGATGCTAAAGAGGGAGGGAATAGTTCTGTAAAGTGCCTTTTTCAACACAGGGTGAAAGTTCTTTCACCAGAGAGAGGATGATCTCTGGGGATGGTTGTTGCTGTCTTTTCATTTCACATCAACATGAAGAATCCAGCAAAAAGGAGAAGTGTTTATGTACCTAATACTGCATAATTTTAGGAAGAAAAGAGATTCAACTACTGCTAAATTGAGTCAATAAAAAAAGGCACATAGAGGAAGGGGGAGAAACTGAATAGGAAAAAGCTTGGAATCAAGGAGTCACCATACCTATTTGCAAGGAGTGGTTTTAATTCAGCCTGAAATCTCCTTTCAAACATAAGGATAAAGAGGAGGAATCCCACCTCCTCCTAGAGGGCAGCCGCGGTGGGGTTCTGAGGGCACTCCTGGCAGCAACAGCACAGGGTGGCCATGGAAACTCAGGATCCACACGTGTCCAGCAGGAGGAAATTAGTTCCAGCAGCACAGAATTTACTCAGTTATAATGTGACCAGATCACTCTATATCACTCCTCCACAAATACCAAATGCTGTCCAGAATGATCTTCCATGCAACTAGATAGTCTGGGCTCAATCCTGTGCCCTACCAAAAGACTAAACTTACTGCAGGACAGTATTTAATATTTAATTCTCTCTATTAATGCCACCTTTGAAAAAGTGCAGTGGGTTTTATTCTCTGGTGATTTCCTAAGGCCACATGTTGGCTCAGCACTCCTGGGTTTCACTGAAACACCTGCTCTTTACAGGCTCCACTGACTGAAGGACAAGGTAATTAGGTAACTTACCCAAAGGTCACATGGTGAGTAAAGTAGGATTAGCACTCAAGTTCCTCCTGGCAACTAGTCCTGTGCTGCGACAATTAGAAAAGGTTAACCATCCTCTTTTAGCTTTTGTTTTCCACCTTCCAGAATGGAGCAGCACGTACACAGGGCTGGGCCATGTTGCATTGCCTCAGCAGTATTTTGGAAAAAATCCCTCACAAAACAAACAAAGAACTCAGCCCAAAAAGGGCTTTGAAAAGTCATCATATCTGGCAGGATGTGGTGCTTGAGAGGGAATAGAGCAAAACAGTGGATTAAGCTAAGCACATTGAATATGAATTCTGGAAAATGCCCCACTCCCTCATAAATCCCCAAGCACAGACCTTGCACGCCTGCTGCTGTGCGACGCTTTGTCATGCTGCTGCCCACCTTCTGCTCAGAAGTCGCCTTGGCTTCCCTTGCCCGCCTGCCCTGGAGGCAGATGTGAGCTGCCAAATATTACTAAAGGATCTGCTAGCTGAGTTACAGATCGCCTGCTTTACCTCCTGCTTGCCTAAGACTTCTTGTCCCCCATGCTGGCATAAACCTGTGTAAAAACCAGCTGCTTTGGAGTCCTTGTCCATGTTGCACAGTGCTTGTACCTGTTGCCATTTGGGGCGTCAGCAGCACTGCTCCGGTTATGCTGTTTTGAGCAGGCATGCCTGGGAGCACAAGTGAGCAGTCTTCCATGCATGCTGGTCTGCACCCACAGCCCCCTGGTCTCTTCTCCAGCCTCTCTTCACCTGCCTTACCCACAGCCCCAAATCCTGGTACTTGCAGGCTACGAAGGAGAAAAGATGCTGCAAAGGAGAACAAGCCTCTGTCCTTCTCTGTCCTGAAGGGAGCTTGTGCTATCCTGAGCTGAACAGCACCCTGTAACTCAGCTTGGATCTGCATGGGTCAACACCTAATCTCTCACAAAATGCCTGATTCCTCTCGATGAGTTGTCCAAGTGCCTCAGCAGACAGCTCTTTGTCTTGATTTGGGGGCAGACTTGAGGGGACACAGCGCTGCTCTTCCTTCTTTGGGGGGAGTTTTGGCAGGAAGGCGTAAGTAATCTAAAGAAAAGACTTCTCGGTGTGCCAGGGCACATGGTCCTTCAACCCACGATCTTGGTGGCATCTAGATAACAATACCACCACAGAGAGGTTCTCAGGATGATGTTTTGGGACAGTGGCTGGGGCCTCTCCTCCACCAGTGTCATTAAAAAGAGCAAATATGTTTTATCTTGGAGAGCAGTGACAGATTTTGGCTCTGGACAGGGATGAGGTGTGTATCACCGGATGAGCCCTTAGGTCTCAGTGCCATCTCCTTGGGACTCTCCCCACTGGCCAAATCTGTGTGTCCTTGGGGGCCAGGGACCTCGGCTGTTTCCCAGCAAGCTTGGCAGACAACCTCTGAGGCAGGTGGATCTTCTGAGTCCTCCTCCAGTCCCTTGAGTGCTGCACATCCCTCCTTCTCTTGCTGGTGAGCAAGATCAGCTGGTGAAGATCAACCACTCATCACATTGCTGGAGCTCGCTGAACACACTTCACCCACAAACTCCAGCAGGAGTGCACATGGTATGGGCACTCACTTGCCACAGTCCCAGAAGGGAGATACCACAGCGGACAGTTTACCTGGGTGCTATAGTCTCCTCACCTGCTATAAATACAGCCTTAGGGTAAAAGGCTGAAATGAAAAAAAATCCATTCACCCATTGTGTTGTGTATTGGCAGACAGCCGTTTCTCTGCCTGCTAGCTGCTTTAAATTCAGGTAGATTTATCAGCTGAGAATTTACTGGACCATTCATTGAAGCAGCTGTTTCAGAGTCAGCCAGGGACCACCTCCCAAATACTAGTTGTTCGGGATTTGCATAACTTAAATTCACAGCCATTGAGAGTATTCACAAAAGTGAGAGCTGCTCCTAAGCTGTGAGCAGAACAGCTTGACTTTAAAAAGTCAGCTCGTATTTCTCGTGTGTTAGAAAGAGCACCTGTTTAAACTATGCAGATCTGGCTAAGAGTGGGCATGTTTTGGGCACTGACCCGTTAATAGAAAGGGTGAGGCTTTGCAGTCATTAACGGTAATCAGCAACTGAAACAAACACAATGAGAAAAATTAGCAATTTCTTTAATCCAAGGATAGACAGGAGGGTGAAGATAATGACAAATAAACCTGTAGCACATCATGTCTCATCCCTGGTTGCTGGCCTTCTAACATGCCCTCCAACAAGAGGCAAGAACCTCAAAACCACATTAACCATTTATATTCCTAGAGAAATCCCTAGCACCAAATGGTAGATAACAACCTTGAACTGGCAAAAAGATCTAGAGCAAGAGATTCTAATAGGACTATAACACACCCACACTAAAAAATTACACCCTCTGAGACCTTTCCATAAACCTTGATTAAAATCCAAGAAGAAAGAACACACTTTCTCTGCATGTTTTTGTCAGCAAGCAGTGTTGAGGCGCTTGTATGTTTTCCTGCCTCCTTCTCACTTCTTGCAGAAAGGGCTGTCGGAGGGAACGTTTCTACCTGTCTGACTTGCAGATCTCCCCCAGCCAGCTCCCCTGCCAGCCGTGTCCCCTCCCAGGTGCTTTCCGCATGGTCCTTTCGTTCTCCCATTCATAAACCATTGTGGAAGCAGGACAGATTGCTGATCAACAGCTGTCTATCTGCCTTTCTCTGAAAGCAGCTGCCTGTGTGCCACCTAAAATAAGTGACTGGGGCTACCCCCTCACCTACAGCTCTGAGGACATCACCGAGGCAGTGAAACCTTGGGCGGCTGCCCACTGCCAGGGCCAGCCCTGGCAAACGCAATTCGCATCTGCTCCGTGTATTAGCATTGTCTCTCTCAGCAGCCCAAAGGAGTTGAATGCTGAGTTATTTAAGCCTTCGGAAATAGGTAGTGGTATCTTCCACAATCAATAAGCTGAGAAAATATGCCCGGTACGTGCAACAATAGAGATTGATCACCAAAAAACTACAGGTCAGAAAGCACTTGGATATGAAACACACGTACAATTTACACAGTGCCTTGACTTTGTGCTGGACACTTACCACTTTTGGAGAGCTGCGGTGTTACAGGACTCCATAAGCCATGTACAGCCCTTCCTGTATCACAGCCATGTACGGCCACTTGAGACTCGGTAATGTGTCATTAAAAGTCACCAGCACCACAAATAATTCTTCAATACACGATTATTTTGGGAAAGATCAAACCTATCAGAAAGAATAGATTCTTTACTACATCAAAGACATTTACTGACATTCAATGAAACACTTCTCCTTAGATCCTAGAGAAAGGAATGAGCCTCATAAAATAATAAATATTTTTGCATTTTATCTCTCGATTCCTCTATCTATGGAGGTATTTATATGCCCCCCGTAACTAGTCTCTGGGCATTTACCTCACCTGATTAGAGTACAGATCTACTAAACAGAGATGATTTATGTGCGAAACCAAACTCTTTTTCTTCAAACAGCTTTATTAGGGAGAGACAAACCTGCTGGTGGAGTGGAGTTGGGGAAAGTAGCTTTTATTCCCTCTTATCAGCACAGCAGAGGTTACTTCCACTGGGGAATTGGCTGCTCAGCAGCTGCAGGCTGGGCTGATGAGGGTAGGAGGAATTAGCATACAAAATCTCTTTTGGGAAGATGTATGCTGGAACTGGAAGCATGTCATTATGTCATCGACAGCACCAGGCTGCCGCAGCCTGATTTCTCTCCTGTCGCTGGAGCATAGTGTTTTCGTGGGCCTGGGAGGGCAAGCGCTGTCCTCCCATCTCCCCTGATGTGCTACAGGACACCCTGGCCAGAGCTGATGTCCCCAGGTGTGTGCAGGGGCTCCCTGGCACTCCTGGCTTGAGCATCCCTCACCCATCTGGCTCCATCCAAGCTGGCACCCCCTGTGCGCCTTGCAGCGGGGCTGCCCACCCTGGCTCCCCCACTAACCAGGTGCCCATCACTGACCTGTCCCCAGGCTGCTGCCCCAGCTCTGGGCTGCACTGCTGAACCTCGCCTCTACCCTTCCCCTGCCACTGGAAGGGAGAGAAAGGAGGATGAGCGCTGAGCCCCTCCACTGCTTAAATCGGGCAGTCTGCTTTTGTGACAGGAGGGGAACAAACTGTTACCTTCCTGACCATGAAAGGCCACTGCCCTGAGAAGGAAGCCTGCACAATAAATAATTTCTGAGGATTACTGGGCAAACATTGGACACGGGAACGTGGAAGCCAGCGGCACTGCGAAACACCACCCATCCTGACCTCTGAAGCAACACCACAGTCTCCGTTGTTTTCCAAAGCAACACACCTGCACTTTCAGATGATCCCAAATACCAGGATGCCACAGCCATTCACACAGAGATGCCACTCACAGGCGCAGAGGGACTCAAGAGGCCATAAGACCTTCCTTGAAGTGCTTTTGTCCCACAGAAAGCTGAACCGCCAAATCTGGACACAAAACCTCCCAAAGAAACCCCTGTCAGGCTCTGGCCCAGCATGCCACCTGCCGTCACGTTCTCCCGTGTGCCCCCAACTGTTCTCAGGAGGCTGTCACAGCAGATGAACCTGGGCTGCAGCCAAGTTGGCATGAAGTTTGCATGACTCTTGAGACATTTTATGAGCTTAATAACGTTTAGCTGAAATAAGCAGGGCTGTTTACAGCCCAGGCCCAACCTAGATACAAGCATTTCTTAGGAGGGTGGTGGGTACATAAATCCTCTCGCTTCTCTGTCATTGACCTTTCTGTGGGAGGAGAAGCAGTGCAGAGGCATGTGGATAGCAGAGTACGCTCATGTGCCATTGTGCCGGCACCATATCCATTACGAGCTTCTGCCCTTGTTCTTAGAGGACATGTTCCAGTAATAATATACCCTAGTGAACTTTTCCATCATGAGATCATGGTTTCTTCCATGGGAGATGCAGTAGCATGTTACGATTTAGTGGCCTTTAGCTGACCAATAACACTTTTCTCACTGTAGTAACATAATGCTGCGAAGTTTTCTGAAGTGAAAAAGCAGTGACCATGCTTTTAAACAGAGATTCACTCCACTTTTACACCAGCAAAAAGGAAATTTTTTCTTGCACATCAATGAATCCACATTTTTATATACTGGATTTTATGTACCTGATTTATGCTTCCCGTCAGACAGCTCTGAAGGCCAAATACTTGGACTGACAACCATGAAAAAATTGTGAGCGCAGGGACAAAAAGCAAATGCTAATTTTGCTACTGAAAACCCTGAAAGGGAGATTTATACTTTTGAAAATGCCTAAAAAGAAACTCATGATGTTGTGAATAAAGCGTTAATATATTGTAACCAGGACAGGACATCACTGTTGATTTACATTGATGTAATATAATCATGCTTGTTATAATCATTTCAAAGGGAAGAAATTCACAGAGAAGTGCAATGTATTACTCAAGTTTTTGTCATTGCAAAACAATAAAAACTGCAGAATTTATCGCTGTATAATCAAGTTTTTATTAACACCAAATGTAATCAGATAATAAAGTCCATCTCCTAAGTCTTTTCTCAAAACATGGTCCGGCCAAAGTTCTTCCCCCAGCTTTGTTCAGCTCAGATCCTAGATTGCATGAAAATGGTTCTCGGTGAGAAAATTGCACCCCGCAGAGAGAGATTTAAGGAACTCTGATGATTTAGCTGATCAAAGAGACAGCTAAGAGACAACTTGATTGGGGTTAAAAAGCATCTGCACAAGAGAGTATCTAGAAAGAGGGGTTCCTTGCTTTGAAATGTGGAAGTTGAAGTGCAAAAAATTAAGAACAGAAATGAGCCTTTAATAGTGAAGGTGTTAGCACTGGAGTAGATTCTCATGAGACTTCCAGATCTTCTGTTATTTGAAGTCTTTGGTTGATGGTGGATTTTTTTCTAAAAAAATATGGCTGATTGAATCACAGATTATTTGGGGGGGCAAATAAAAAAGAATGATTGTGTGAAACGCTATTGCCCATGACTCGACTAGAGCAGATCTCCTCTTTAGGCATTCACATAACTATTTCCAGGGCCCCAGCCCATTACGTTGTCTACATCAGCAGACCACAGCTCCCCTTTCTCCATTACGTGCCTCTAAACATGTCTAGGGCACTGGCTTTGCTTGCTCTTCTGTGTAGAGGTGTAGCCTCAAACACAAATGCTTTGTGTTCCAGTCGTCACTTTCAAAGCGCCCTGTTCTTCAGGACCACAGGTACCTGGGAGATCTGGTGCTCCTCTGTAAGCGTTTAGAGCACATGGTTGGTAGTTTGAAAAGATAACATGCCTTGAGGTTGAGATGAGATTCAAGAGCAACTTAACTCTTTACTCAGTACTAGACGTACACAGAAGATAAAACACAAATAACAAAGCTCTGCATAGATTTCTTTCCTTTAACGTCCTCTCTCTCTGGAGTATTATTGAGTTTGGGTCATTTGCTTGGCTAGCTCAGCTGATAAACCAGACTTGCTTCCAGTATGAAAATCACACTGGATTCTTCCCTTTCCTCCACAAAGCTTATGCTAGGTCCTTGGAAGAATCCCACAAGAGCCTTCTTCAAAATGTTTTTTAATCCCTTCTGTTCTTTCCATTCTGCAGTCCTTCTCTTTGTAGATACAAGCTTCGTTCCCACCGACGTCATTAGCATATCAATTGTTTGCTCAGAGGACGGTCATTATGACTCTGTTCATCTCTGTTATTACTCCTTGCCCTTAGACTGGTGCTAAATGCCTTGTCAGCAAAGGCAGAAACAGAAAACATTGCATGATAGGGCAATGACCATAGCAACAACATCACATTAATCAGGGTCTGTAGTCTGTGCAAAGACAAACTTCCCAAACCATCAAACTGCATGATGTAAGACACCATCAAGTTTCCTTTCAGCCCAGAACTGCAAATTCCCCAGATATTTGCCCCCAAAATCTCCCTTATCCAGGTGAGAAAATGAATCAGCTAGGAGCAAGGTAACCCCCCATAACCCTTTCAAAGGACTATCGACACTTTCTCTCGGGGTGGATGTTAGAGCAACGACTTCTGGGCTGCCTGAAGCATTCAGCTTACCGCCCCCGTGAAGCTTGTGATTTGCATTCCCCCACTTTAGGGAACATACATCAGACAGACAGGGCTGAGAAGCCAACCTCACAAATGCCAGAGGACTTCTGAAAAATAGGCTGATTGAGGTGTTAGGAAAGGAATAATAATAATTCACTTAAATTGAGCATATATGCATTTACATAATTTATTAAATATAAATATATATGTATAAAATGGGTATCATAATCTTTTCCAAGAACAGCGACATGACTGTAGTGTTGTGATGCCAAAGTACCCATGGAGCATCTTTAGCGCTGTTGATTTGTCAAGGTGTTAACATTCTCAGGGGGTAAAATGTACCTTTGAGGTAATCGGCTCAAGCTCAGTCACTTGCCGTTGCTGCTGCTCCAAGATAACTGCGAGTCAGGAGGTGCACACAGAACCCTCTGCACAGCATCGACAGGTCATGCTCACTGGGAGGCACAAACACGTTTGTGTTCACCCCTGCCGCTTGTTGAGAGGCTGGGAATTGTTGCTCAGTTATTTAGGAGGGGGAAATCAGATGAGTACAGCTTCTGAGACAGAAGTTTCCTCTGAAAAGGTGGATACATTCAGGAGAGGGGACAGTTTAAAACTGCTGGCTCCTGAACTTCTTGTCTTACGCTCTGCCTCTCCTGTATCTCCAGGAAGTAGAAGGCTTGGGCTGCACGAGGGAGCAGAATACCAAGGAGACTTTATCACTGTGGTGCAGCTGGGGAGGTCTGTGGGCCTTCCTGAGCAGGGGAACTGACGGCAGAGGTTAGCACAAGAGCAGTGCTGCACAGAAGGCCTCAGAAGGAAGGTCTCTGAAAGACATCAGCCCTGATCTCCACGGCCAATCTGCCCGACTTACCACAGCTGGAGACAGTCCTTCAGCAGAGGGAGACTCCGGGCTTTGCAAACATCATGGGCTATACCCAGAGACCAAATAGCAGAAATGCAGACACAGAAAGGATGCAGGGAAAGGAGCACAATCTGGTATGCTGAATGTGCTCCTCGACCGGCAGAGACGTGCCCTCCCTGCAAGGCAGAATGGGAGGCAGAGGCAGAAGGTGCTGCTGTACAAGCCCAAGGCAGCCAGCGCTGGAGGAGGAGACCAGGATAACAGGTGCTGCTGTTGTACTGAGTTATCAACACAGAGGCAGTCTGACAAGAATGATCAGGACTTTCAAGGGGACATGATGGGAATGCCACTAGCTGCCGGAAAGGACAACCAAAACAGAGTAGTCAATCGCTCCTCATAGTTCATATTTGCCTTTTCACTGAGCTGCAGGGAAGGGTACCATATTCGTGTCATGGCAATGGTGTTGTGTCTGTGACAGGCTGGCAGTGAGCAGGCGGCTGTGGTGTCAGATTGAAGGTCAGCTTGCCTCTCCAGAAGAGGACTTTGGATGTGTGTGTGGACATGGACTCCGCTAGGCAAGCTGCTAGGCTTGCAGGGAGAGCAAAAGGAGATCTCCCTGGGACTGATGCCCGCTGTTTTCAGCTTGTGGTCATGGCACATTTGTTTGCAAAGCAGTATTCAGTCAGCCACAAGTCACAAGGTTCAACCTGCTTGGACTGTGTTTTAGGAACCTTAAACAAACAAACACCAAATCATGAGATAAGGAAAAAATACAATTTCCTCAGGAAAAAAAAAATCTTAACTGCTGTGCTACAGCATTCACAGCATGTCATGGCTCAGCCTGCTAGGACCCACATTGCCCATGGGGGCAGGAGCTGAGTCCTGGCCGGTACTCTCCTTGTGCCTGTATGTCCCTGGCCTGCCGACCAGCAGGCTCAGCCCAAGTGTGAGCCAGACTATAAGCAGTACAGGCCATCAGAGAGTTGGAGCTGGAGTGTGAGCTTGAGGCTGAAGGTAACAGGAGCCTACAGATGTCCCCTCAGCAGCAAAGTCTGGTAACTTGTTTATGTAAAGTACTGCAGATAGGAGTCACCTCATTCTTGGGAGAGAAATGGCAAGCTGTCAACAGGGAGCGTATGGTCTGGCATGCACAGAAGACAATAGGAAGCCGGTTGGAGACCTAGATCCTAATCTCAGCTCAGTCGCTGACTCATGGACATGTTGAATAGGACATTTCTCCGTGGACCAGCTCCATATTTAGGCAACGCGAAAGATTAACTCACTCACTTTTGCACAGTGCTTTGAGATCATCAGATATCTAGTGCTCGACTGCTCCTGAGGGACGTTCTATCCTGCACCAGGACACCGAAGTTCCCAAAATAGGTGTGCCACTCCACTGGCAAAACAATGCCTCTGATATTTACAGCCTACTTGTACCAGTGGCACCACGTTAGTGCAAAGCTTTGTGGCCTCCATATTTTTTCCAGGTAGACTCCTGAGAGCAGTTATTTACTAATACAAATATTTATAATATAAATTAAAATAGATATTATTTATTTTAAATAAATATTTACCATCTATCCAAGCACTTGCTACTTACTTTTGAAAAAAACACTAGTTGCTAATCTTATTAAAATATTTCTCCACTAATCCATCTTGGTTCTCCTGCGAATGAACTCTTCCTTGGGTATATCTTGGGTGAGGTTTAGCCGTTGGTTTTGACATCTCCTGCCTCTGTTTCCCAGGTCTGTCCCCCCTTGGTTGAAAAATCAAGTCCTTTCTGAGGAGTAGACAGTTACCGAGCAGAGTAACTATCACAGAAAACAAGGGAAGACAAAGATGAAGGCATTAGGGAAGGTTTCCTAGCCAAACACAGACTGTGTTTCTAAAGATGGGCTGCACTTTCCATCCCTGTCAGTCCGCTAACCTTCCTAAGTGCTGATGCTAAGATGATATCACAAAAATAAAAAAAAACAAGAGTCATAAGAATGTCATTTGCAGATAACTGAAAGCACAAAACCTATTTCATCAGAGAAGGTTGCAGTTCAAAAGGCAGTGGTTGAGATGTGACATGCAGCCACACCTAAATGAATTGCTTTCTAAAGTTACAATAGTTAATCAAACGTAAAAGTCACAGTAAAAAAAAAAAAAGTTAAAAGAAGAAGAAAAACATAAGGAGTATCACTATCAGGACCAATATGCAGGAGTTGAGTGCACCATTAGCAAGTTTGCTGTTGGTACCAAACTAGGAGGTGCTGTTGACTCTCCTGAGGGACCAGAGGCCTTGCAGATAGATCTACATATATTGGAGCATTGGGCTATGACCAATGGGATGAAACTTCACAAGCTGAAATGCCGAATTCCGCACCTAGGATGGAGTAACGCAGCAAGAATAAATTGGAAAAGGAGAGGCTGGCGAGCAGCCCTGCAGAAAGGGATCTGGGGGTGCTGGTTGACAGCAGGCTCAATGTGAGTCAGCAGTGTGCCCTGGCAGCCAAGAGAGCAAACAGCATCCTGGGGTGCATCAAACACAGCAAAACCAGATGGTCATAAGAGGTGAACATCCCGCCGTATTCAGCACTGGTGTGGCCTCACATTGAATACTGTATGCAGTTCTGAGCCCCACAGTTTAAGAAGGTTGTGAAGGTCTTTGAGTGCATCCAGAGGAGGGCAACAAAGGTGAAAGGGCTGGAAAGCATGTCCTATGAGGAGAGGCTAAGGACTTTGGGTTTGTCTAGTTTGAAGAAAAGAAGGCTGAGGGGTTGCTCTCCACAGCTTCCCGAGGAGGGGACATGGAGAAAGAGGTGCTGATCTCTTCTCCTGGGTATCCAGTGATAGGACGTGTGGGAATGGTTCAAAGCTGCGCCAGAGGAGGTTTAGACTGGACATTAGGAAGCATTTCTTTACCAAAAGGGTGGTCAAACACTGGAGCAGGCTTCCGAGAGAGGGANCACAGCTTCCCGAGGAGGGGACATGGAGAAAGAGGTGCTGATCTCTTCTCCTGGGTATCCAGTGATAGGACGTGTGGGAATGGTTCAA
>VZSC01004317.1:0-59146 GCA_013398225.1 Steatornis caripensis
AACCTGCTCTAGGGGCACCTGCTTTAGGAAGGGGGGTGGACTAGATGGTCTCCAGAGGCTCCTTCCAACCCCTACCATTCTGTGATTCTGTGAAGTTACGATTACTGTTTCAAGCATTTGTCCTTCCAGTCTATGTAACACACACGTGTGCACACACAGAATTATAAGAAACCTGTATCTGAGCTAGTGACACCATGGATTGAGTCAAAGAAGCAATTTTCTGCTTCTTGATAATCCGGGAGGGCCAGACCCTAGAGCTTATTACATCTCTGAGTAACTTTGCTTACATGGAATTTGATGACACTGATAATGTAAGTCAGGCTGTTCCAAGTACGTTTGCAAGATTTGACCACTTTGGGTCTTTGTGTACGTCTCATTTTAAGTGGGAAAAAGAGTGTTGTTTTCATATGCCTGACATAGTCCTGCTAATTTTGAACTTGATAGCAAATAGTCACTCACTATGTATTGTGGGTACTCTGCTGCTTTCAGCGTTTATAGGATATTACAGAGTTACTTGAATGTGTAATTAATTTTCTTTAGTATCCTTGTACCTGTGGGAATGAAAGAAGGCACCTGCCCAAATGGAATGGTCATGCCTGGGCTCATGAGCCTCATCTTGTAGTTGAATAATTAAATATCCTGAAGCTGGGAATTTAGTGAGTTTTACATTAGTCCCCACGCGTTTTGAAGTGTGTTCAGTAGGTTGCTGAAATACAGCAGTGGTAAATATACAGTGGTAGACGGGAGTGAAGTGAAAATATAGGGGTCTATTGCAGGATTATAACTTTATTTACGCTGATACATGTATCAGGTTGTTGACTGAGGAGTATCTCCAGCATTTGCAGCTCTGACTTTCATATAACAGAGGAGATGTTTACATTTCATTCATTGGTGTTTCATCAAAAGCTCTTGAGTGATGGCTTTATTGTGTGAGGTTTTTTGAATTTGGTGTACAGGATATGAATTCATTTGACAAGTTTATTCCTTTAACAAGTTGGATAATCATTTGTGATTCACAATTTTATTCACTGGGGGGGTTATTAATTTAAAACTTGCACTGTATTCCTTATCAGATATTTATTGACTGGTTTACACTGTACAGCACAGGATTTGTGTAAATCAGCGTGCTGTAAATTTGCCTTTTTAACAGGTTTATTGCCTTAGCAGGTATTCACTTAGGATTTTACTGTTCCATCATAAAACATGCCCAGGCATGGAGTCATTTTGAATGAGATAATATAGTGTATAGACCAAGGTGTACACATCAGCTGCCATATACATATAAGAAAATATGTGTTCTCCTGCTGACCCTGAAAAATCTTGTGCAAACGTACTTATTTCAACTGTAATGCGTTAATGGAAGGCAGAAGTAAGATTTTGCATGACCTAGGGGCATGAAAAAAGAGCGTTACCATTTTCTTTTCTTCACATGAGGAAATGTCTCAGCAAAGGTGAGATCTGAAATCCATTGGCTCCAGAGAAGTTTCATCAAAACCGAAAAACTAATAATTGTCTCATTTTCTTTCTCTTCCTGTTTTTGCAAATAACAAGTTACACTGTTCTGACCACAAGATGAGGTCTGTCTCCAGCAAAAATGCCCCTTTATGTTTAAGAGTCTGTTGTGGTACTTACGGAATTAATAATTATGCTAACAGCAATAATTTTTTTGTTGTTGTAGATGTTTGGATGTCTATAAAAACCACTGGGAAATTAACTGATCCCTCTTTTTAAGCCAAAGTGTATTTCTTATTGTAACCTCTTAATAAGAAGGCATCTATTGATAAGACTTTCTTAGATATTGGACAGTACAAATAATAAGCATATCGTGTTATATAAGAATGATATAAAATACATCTAAATTTTATACATGAATGTGATAAGAATGTTTGAATCTGTAAAAAATCTGAAAAATGCTTTTTAAAAGTGCAATTCTACCCAGTGAATAATCATGTTAAAATGTTCTCTTCCTTTTAAGCAGCTCTGATCCAAAAGTGTGTTCAGGCTCATAAATGCTGATTTTAGCAGGCAAAACGAGTTTTTTCTTCTGAATGAATACATCAAAGTGGTTATGAGGGGATCTTTAAAAGACATTTCCTAGAATTTTGCATCTCAGTTGTTTACGAGGTCAGTTTGCACTTCAAAAAGCATTTCAGAAAGTTTCTAAAACGTGTGCTGTGTGTGTTATGCAAGTTCAAAACAGTTGTAGATACACCTACCAAGTCCAGCCACTTGTAAAGATATGCTTTTTAATTTTTTTAGCCACTCAGCAGGTATCCACCTTTGATCAATGACATCTCCTTTTGGCTGCCTTCTGAGACATACTCTAAGAATGATTTCTATGATTTGGCTCGAACCATTGGTGGAGATCTCATAGAAAAGGTTGTCCTAGTGGATGAATTTACCCATCCCAAGTAAGTAAAACTTTTAACTCATTTTTCCTGTGCTCAGAATATAAATATTTTATAAATATTTTAGTTCTGTATCCTAAGAAACTCTTGATTCTTGCAGTGTTTGTACATTTCAGTTTTTAGCTCCAAAACATTTTTACAATACTTTCAAGAATAAATATTTTTACTTAAACATTATCTCATATTTCAGGTTTGTACTAATACTGAGCTTCTGGTATTCAGACCACAACCCCAATGTGCCATTAATCACAGCAGCAGGGAATAACTGCCTTTCTCAATAAATCTACCAGTGCGTGACACTCTTAACCATAACATATCTGCTATTCTAGTCCTGCTCTTTGCCGAGTGACTGGTGTTTGTCTCCTTGTTCTCTTCCTTTCTTTTTCTAGTCCTGATTCACAAGTAGACCTTTACCATAAATGTCAGGGATAATAACCATTTGTTGCAGAATGCTATTGTGGATGTAGAATACACATTGATTATGAGGGAGAAAACAACAGAGTTTGTTCATTTCTTTCTCATACGTATTTACGCTGTTGAACAATCTCTCGGGCTTCAGAACACCTTCTTGCAGATGTAGCAGCACTGACACAACCATTGGATGCCCAGGTTACTTGTCCAACCGATGCTATCAGTTGTCTCAAAAACTGACCGGTATTAGCTATTACATATGCACTGTTTTTCAATTTGCTGTTTCCAAATCAAGAAGTAAATACACTGCTGGCTACCCAACTTTCTAAAATTGGGTTTTTAAATAATTTCTCTTATTTGAGGCTCTTTTTTTTTTGGTGCTGTAGAAAGGCAGGTAGTAAACCTACCTGCAGTGGTTTTTGAAGATGACAGGAAATTGCTTCATGTTATGCTCCAACACCTATAGGGTTTTTTTATTTCTACATCCAGATATTTGACCCTGTTGTTCTTTTGAATTTGATGTGTGTTGCAGACCAGATGGATAGATGCTATGGTCTAGTTTTCATGGTGGTTCAGTGGATTAATATTTATTTAGGTTTTTTCCTTTTTACACTTTTTTTTGTGGTGTTACATGAGACTGTTTCTGCTGTGTGAAGAAACAGAAATGCCAGTGGAATTTGTGTGGGCATCTGAAAGCTTTGAGTCATTAATTCTTGAGTGGTCCTCACATGCATATAATGCGAAAGATCTTAACCCTATACTCAAAACTGTGTGTCCAGCAGAGGAATATAGGCTGGGATAAGATAATGAGTACTATTCGTTGTAAAGAACAAGACTATATCTTACGGAGAAATTCAAAAGCAAGTTTGTTGCAGGTATAGACAACTTCTTATTGTCACTTGGACTGCGCCACAGTATCAGTTAGCGTAAGTGCATGGACGTTGAAGGCTGCTCACACAGATCCTGCTGAAAATACATTTACCTGTCTTCTGTCGTGATGGTTCTGATACAGTACAGTCAATACTTTTTGTAAAAATTGTGATGTTAGACCCATTTTTTGAACTGGTCTTTTCCGTTCATTCATGCTGAATGTTTTTTGTATGTATAACACCTCTGTGTTCATTGCCACTTTTTGTCTACATTCTTCCTGGTGATACCAAACACACAATCATCTTTGTTTTTACATCTTCTCGTGGTGGAAAATCCTGTGTGTTGTGTAAGCAGCTCTTTCAAAGCTGAAGGGCTGGAGAAATCTTGTTGCCTGATCCCTCAAACAGAGGCAGTATTCTTCTGTGATTACTCTTGCGGCGCGCTAGAGGAATCCATGTACTCTGAGAGGGCCTTGCCAGCAGCACTGTGTCAGTCATGGCTCAGCTCATGGGTCATGCTTCTCTTCTTTACTGAGGGTATTATCTTCCATGCTAGTAGAGTGGTGAGGTGGGGACAGGATTCTCTACTCTGGATTTCTGCGATACAAGTGTTCTCCTGTGATACGCTTTGACACATCCTGACGTATACCAGGGGTGACAGTTGTTCAGCACAAGATCATTTCTTCCTCTGGAAGGAATACACCTCTGGTTCCCTCTTTGACTTCTGCAAATAGATGGGAAGGATGACTGCTCGCTGAGAATTGTCTCACAGAATTAGGACTTTCCTACCATTGTCCTCTAAAGCCATTAAACCCTCACTCAGCAGATGTCCAAATATGTTTTGACACTACAGGGAGGAAACATTTCTCACCTTCATGTCTGAAGAATTTGGGTGGTGATGCTAATGGATTGTTGATAAGTTATGTTCTCGTAGTTTGTTCAACTGCAACAACAATAAAAGAAATATTTTTAAAAGACCCATTTAAAAAAGCAATAATTCCAAGGAGATTATCTACTGCATTAAAAAAAGAACTGTAGATAAAGACTGTCTTCATCATAATGGTTACTTTCCCCTTTCTTCTTAGAACAGGGTGTGTGCCCATATGTAAGTTTTGCAAACGAATGACATAAGCCATGTAAGTCATTTTGTCTGTTCTCCGAAGCCTTTGATAGGCTGACTTTTTGGAAAGAAGAGCCTTCTGCTTAGTCTTAATTCCAAGGTAATTGTCTTGTTACGGGAATGATACAGTGGTTTCTTTAATTCAGTGTTACAGAAAAGCCTCTGGGCACAGAAATTAACATAAGAGATCCTCAGTTTTGCTACAGATCTGTGTGTTACAGATCGAGATGCTTGTAATAATTATCTTGAATTTGTAGTGACTCTGGTGTGGAGGATGGGAGAGGAGTGTATAGGATAGGGAAGCCTGCAGTGCTGCTGTCTTGAATGTTAGTTACTTACAAGCAGCTTAATAAGTTCATGCTTGTAATGAATCACTTCTACAATTTGAAATTTAGACTTTTTTAATCCTTTAAAAATACCAGCTTCATGAGAAATTGGGACGTTTGCCAGTCTTATTTTCCTTCTTAAACTACCTTTCTTAGTTATAGGACTATAATGATTGGAAAACAGAAAATGCTATACAAATAAAACTAATTTAGAACACAGAAAGAAGTCTTTTAATTAAGATCCTTTATTGATGCTGTTTGAGTGATGCTTTGTAGTTACCTTACAGACTTTTCTGTGGTTCGGAAACCTTTCAAGGTTCCACTGGGCTTCAGACTGATAACTGTGCTCCAGTACATTGCAATTACAGTGTGTATTAGCAGTGAAAATGTGTTCCTTTACAGGGAAAAGAAAAAGGGAGGGGAGAAAGCATGGACAAGTAATTGTTTAAACAAGGAAGAAACGTGTGGGAAAAAAAAGCAAATCTTGATTATCCGCTTTGTAAGATGATAATGTGGAGACATCTTCCAGGAAAGCACAGGCAATTAAAAGATGCAACAGGAAGGAGTCTCGTTGCCAAAAAGCACAGATTTAGGAGAATGCCACGTTACTATGCTAGGGTGATTAAGAACCGCTCCAGCCTAAATGCATCTTAGGTAAACTTAACTAAACAAGACACAAGATTGAGGTAAACTGAGTAATGTGCAATGTATGAAGAAGGCTTTACTGAAAATAAACTTTTTGGTTAAGTTTAGTCTGCAAAAAATGTATTTTCTTTTCCTTACAGCTGAAACTAATTGTAACAGATGCCAGCCTAGTGGGGCTAGATCAATTGTGAAATGTTTTGAGCAGAAAGTTATTTTGTACTGCGGTCGTGTTAATTTGAGGTGAAGTAAGCATTCTTTATTAGAAAATAACGTACTAGCAGTAGCTAGGACGTGCAGACATTTCTGTATTTACCTCTCTTGAGTTTTATCATTCCTCTAAATTCCTGTTTACCAGTGCAACAGGTAGACCTCAGAGAGCAAAGAAATCCATGTGCTCTGTTCCAGGCAGAGCACTGAGTTTTAGCAACTAAGTCAAGGTAGGTAGCTTTTGCGTAAGGTGATTCTGGAAACCAGGATAACTGTAGGGATGCTCAGCAAGAGTCCTCTGATCCATGAGAACTTCCTCCTTTTGCTTTCATCCCAGCAATTCCAAACAGGTCAACCTGCTCCTTTTGAGTCAAAAGTATCGAACCAAAAGGAGAACATGAACATTTCAGGTGTCTGCAATCCCAACACACCTCTCCACGTTACAGATGTATGTCTGCGCAAGGTATCACATGAGAGGAGGTGCCCTGTGGATCTTAGCTCTTAATCAACACTTGGGGACCCTAGGCAGCTGCTCAGGGGGTTTAGATCCACAGTCAGACTGGGAAATCTGGGAATAGGGAATCCTTGAACAAGAGAGAAGCATCACTTGTGTGAGATATGACCTTTGTATTCAGAACATCCATCTGGGTGAGGGGTGAGTAGTATGTGAGACTGAACAGGTCAGGGGATGATCCTGTCAGCTGTTGATACCTTCCTATTGCCTGTAGTGTAAAAGGCCACCACAGACCTCTGCAACTGAATGAGGATGGAAAAGTGTCACCTGATTTTTAGGATATTCTTGGAATCTAAATGTTGTATCAGGCTTGTCCTGATAAGACAGTGTAACTTCATCCAAGATGAATAACACAAAACATGGCTGTGACACACCTGTTATTCAGGCATATAAAGAACAAAGCAGCAGATAGGAAGAAAAAGTTGTGACTGCTGAAATGCCAAGGAAACTGAGTGAAACTGTGGCAGTTATGGCAAGAACAGGTGTGGAGGATCTATAAGGCAAGCAGAACAGAGAAGAAATGTCCCTTTGCAGTGGGCAACATGTTTCCGCAGTCCATCTTATGTATTTAAGCTCTCCTTGCTTGATGCATTAGCTTCAAACGTTTAGATTTTTATGTATTTGGTTCGTGGAACGTATTTTTCTCTGCATGGTCTGTAAAATCAGTTCACTGTGACTTACCCTGAGTTGTATGCTGCGTGAGCTGTGCAACCAGCCACCGGAAGGCAGTGGCACTGTTTCTGCTACCTGGCTGAATTACTTCTTTCAAATCCTCAGAGATCTTTAAGGACCTTTAAGCATTGCTGTGCAAATACATGATGAATGAGGATTTGTGGCTGACATTTTTCCCTTTGAAACATTCTAGTGAACAAACATTTGCAAAAACAAAGCGAATATTTTGGGCTATATTGATACTGAAGGGAGAAAAGGAAGTCAGGGTTTTTTTCCTTTCTTTCTTTTCCATATCTTTAAGTTTAGGCCTTCTACTACTCAACTTGTCTAAGCTATCTAATCAATATGAATGACCTTCAGAAGTTAAATCAGAAAATAGTCTCCTTTTCAGTTTCAGAAAGAAAAGATTCCACAGGGAAAAAGAAAGGCTGGCTGAATGGCAATCAAAAGGTCTCTGCCCACTACGAATAAGCAAATCAAAATGCTACCGTGCAGAGAATCCTAGTAAGAGCAGTGTCTTGCATCTCTGAGACATTCAGGTAAGTATTGCAACCACACACGTGGAATTCCAGGGATGGTAAAGAAAGCATACTTGCCCAAAGTAACAGAGGGAATATGGACTAAGCACACATGGTAGAATATGTGGTAGAAGTGGCAGAATGAATTTTTGACCTGAGTTGTCCCTGATGAAGAGGACAGACAGAGAGAAGAGTCCAGGGGTGAGTACCTGTCGTCTAGAATGCAGCACCACAGAGAGAATCCAGAAATGCCAAGGCTTCTTATCTTTGCTTTGGGCAAGCCCTGCAAATGTTATTTTCAGCTTAGCATGCCGTGTCTCTTCTCCTAGGTACCTTGCATAATCCTGCTAGGTGTGATGGCCTCACATCCTCATTCGGAAAAAAGTATTTTCTGCATTTTGCAGAGAGGTTGTTTTCCTACTGGTCTGGCACCTGATTTTTTAAAGTTTGATACTAACATATATTCCTTGTAAGAAAGATACGTAGGTAGGCTAAAAAAAGTATACAAAACTGTAATCAAGAAATGCACTGTGTCCTCAGTGGTACTTGAGAGGTAAATTTTTAATCAGAACAACTAAAAATACCCTGAAAAGACAGTGTGGAGACAGTTAGGGGGAAAAAAATTTACTTGCTCCATTTCAACAGCTATGCTGTTAAAAATATAAGTGGGAGGAATAGATAAGAAAGGATTTATTCTTGTCTTTGCGTGAATTACTTGCATACTCCTGGGATGAGATCTGTACATTTGTAACAGTCTGTTAAGCAAACGAAGGGTAAATGTATTGGCTGCTGTGAAGAAGGAAGGTAGGTGCACTGTGGCACCATCTTCAGAGCCTTTGGGAGTACTCAGATGGCCTGTCTCTCTTTTTTTCCAAATAGTAAAAGGAACAGGTGTGTAGGTGAAGAATCAGATCTTATTGACTGCTGTGTTGTGTCAATGCACATCCTAGCTCCTTGTTAGTACATAGAAAAAACAATGTAACAACATAATTTTCCTTTTTATTGCCAGGTTTGTTGCATTTTTCCTTATCTAGATGGAGATCAAATCAAAATACTTTTAGGTCTGGTTTATTTACTGAAGCTGGCTTAGTTTTCTCTTGCTGCTGGAACAGGTGAATTAAGCAGAATAATTCTGAAGCGCTGTTTGCTGCTAGTGTTACGCAAATTAACACAATCACTTCAGTCCCTGAACACCTTGTTGTTCTTCAGCCTGAGCACTTTACAATTTGCTGAGGGATTCTTTGAGATTACATTTAACTGCTGAACTGGCAAAGTCCCAGCAGCAGCTTCTCTGCAGAAAAAACAACCCAGAAGCTGATTTTGATAGTAGCTAGCAGAGGGTTGGTTTCCTGTTAATTAACTGTGTCCTCCAGCTGTGGATATTTTCTCTCATTTGGTCAAATCTGTGCAAGACTAGTATTTCTGCAATGGGAGGTTCTGTCAGTGGATACTGGTTGGCTTCTGGACCTTTCTTCAGCTGTTCCAGTAGAGCATGACTATATAGTGGCTAGTTAAAGCACTACAGTAGTAATCCCGGTCCCTCTGCTTTTTTCCCCTCTCATGTCCCACCCAGGAGCAGTGCCACCTCTTATCTCTCATGAATGAGAACCTTGTCCGTTGTTTCTTTTGCCTTACGGGCTTCAGCTTAGGAAACATACCTGTAATGAGTTGTGTGCTTTTGAGTGCGTTTCACTCGCAGTGTCTGCGTGTCAGGTGATTCCCTGTGCTCCAGACCAACCCAACGGCCAGTGGTGTTTGCTTGAGTCACAGTCGGAGCGACCCCAGCTGCTCTTTGGCTTCTTCCTCTTCCCTGCCTTTTCTCCTTTCAACGACAACTGTTTAGAAATAGCAGCTCTGTTCTCGTAGCAGCTCCTGCTTAGAGGCAGTCAGGGACTTTCTGGCCAAATTCATTTAAAGACTGAGCTGCCCAGAGATAGATGCTTTATGAAGACATGTGGGTTCTGCTCATGTCCCACCAGAGCCCAGATAATCTACCACCTGCGGGCTGAGGCGGTGAAGTTTTCATCCCGGCTGCCTAGAGGTTTAAGGGAGCCCAGACTTAGGCTGTGTGTCTGTACCTACAAGGTAATTCTGCCGTGCTGATTGCTACGAGGCTCCAGAATATCTTCCACTTCCCCCTTTCTAGCTATCTTGATGCCCTGCTGGCCCCCACCAGGACTGAGACTGTCAAGAGCTTAGC
The DNA here is from genome assembly GCA_013398225.1 of Steatornis caripensis. Taxonomy (NCBI): domain Eukaryota; kingdom Metazoa; phylum Chordata; class Aves; order Caprimulgiformes; family Steatornithidae; genus Steatornis; species Steatornis caripensis. The sequence goes on from VZSC01004317.1 coordinate 9,891, forward strand.
TTCCCCACACATTCTGCACAGTAGCAGGGACATTCGCAGAGCACAGGGCAGCCGTCTGCTAGTTTTTATTTTTGAGGAAATTGAGCTGTAAAGCTTTTATTTCCTCCTTTTCCTTCACAGCAAAAACATTCAAGATTGAAATGAATATAGAGAATTAATTGAGTAAATATGCACATATTTTTGTTTAAAAAAGACTTTTACAGATATTTTAGAAATTCTGAATTTCAACCAGCTCTGTTCTGCTTTCTTTATAGTACCTACTGAGTGAAGTCAGAAATAGCAAAAGTGCACATGCACTTTTATAGCACAAGCCAGAAAGTATTGTTTGATGTGGAAGTAGAACTTTTCAGTGCTATATTTATTATGTACATGCGTAGACTTGGAATCTGTCTGCATATTTTTGTTAAGCATCCTCTTCAAAGGTTTTTAAAGGCTTGGCCTAGAGCTTTGAATTCCAGTGTGGATTCAGATACCTAATTCCCTCGGGTTGCTTTGAAAGTCCCCCAAATAGTAGTTCCCTGCCCCAATCTAAGAGTGTCAGAAAGAACTATGAGAGGAGTGAGAGAGGAGGGACAGAGAGATGGACTTGAAAAATATTAGTAAATGCCTTGACTTTGTTTTACAAAAAAGAAAGAGAAAAAAAATTTTTTTAAAAGTCCTTGATTTATACAATAAAGTGTTAGTTCTGTGACTTATGCCTTTTCACACGGCTTGTGACTGCCAGTTCAAATCTCTGATGCCAGTGTTTATTTGAAGACCAACTGGTCTGTGGCGGGGGGGGAATCAACTGATCAAGAAAGACAGACTCTACCTTCCCTCCTATCCTCAGTGTTCCGACAGGCACCATACAAATTGCTGTTCTTAATGGCTCACTATTGACTTTTGAGGTTTCCTTCAAACCACTGTATTCAAATCAATTGTGGGGCAGACAGCATTCTGCTGTACCATCCCTGGCTCTTCAGAGACTTCACCGAGAAAATCATCTTCACTAACTGAAAATAATTTACTATTAATGAGCTTCAGTAGGAGTCCCATTATTCTTCTTTGGTGGGAGGCTGGTGGCTAACACACAGGCTTGTGGGAGGATTGGTATTCAAGAAAGGAAAAAGATGAAGTAACCACAGGTTCCCATAAGAGGGGGAGGGGAGAAACACAGCCCTGAAGTGTGATATATCACCAGTGATATTCCATAGGAAATGTAATCACCCTTCACGGGTAACGAGAAGAGAAGAAAACTTAAGTACATGAGCCACACAGAAGACAAATGTCAACTCCCTTATGTATTCAGGCAGATGCAGAGGATAGCCTTGCTGTGTAGAAAAGGGATAGCTGAAGTCACAATGAATCTTTCTAAGAGGCTGCTCGGCTGAAGCGCTTAACCTTTCTTCGTCGTGTCAACCTGGAGTCAGCCATTCACCACCAGTTCTCAGATGCAGCCCAGAAATCTTTGCCACAATTCCCAAAGCACTTCACAGGAGGCGTCGCAGGAATTAGCACAGTGATTTATTGACAAGCAGCGGGCTGGTGAAAAATGGCTAAAGGAGTCAGCTGCCACAGGATGCACAGGGGGACAGCAGTAGGCTTCTGAGTGCTTCTGAGTTCAGAGAAATCCTAGTGAATCACTGTCCTTGTAGACCGGAGGTTGAGACTACTTCTGTGCAAAGCTTTTTTTCATAGTACGTAATTGTGAGCATGTTACCGTTTGAGAAGCATTGCAATGGCTGTGAGTACATCAGAGAGACAGTGACTAAGTTTTTGTAATCACGTTCATTAGATGGCAGATGCTATGTTCTCTGAAGAGCTTGAAATCAGTTTCATCTCGCAATGCCTTTTGAAAGCACTCAGCAACTAGGACAGGGAAGAGTTCGCTACATGTAAGAGGCAGAGTCCTTCTTTCACCTGGTGCTCTGTCCCTCTCTTTCTAGTTCACATTGAAATGGTTTTATCGGCTTTGCCATTGCTCTGTCTCTGCCTGCCTTTGCCTGGGATGCTCATCACTCTGCTCTGCTCTCTGCCTGAGGGTGGGATGCAGTATCCCCCCCTTCTTTTCTTGGTCCCTACCGCTGCCCCATCCCTTCACCCACAGAAACACTGTAGTGGGCCATCCTACCCCGCCAGGCTAGAAAGTCAAGCTGGACATGTCCTGTTAAGGCCACCAGTGATGGATGCCTGCGCTGCAGGCTGGGAATCCCTGCAAGACAATATGGGTGAGGAAGGGGAAATATGTTTTGGCTAGGTCTCAGATCTGTGCCTGAAACTAATTTTTCTTTACAACAGACACATCCTTCACATAGCTTTTGTACCACTCCTTCTTAATCAGCTTTTAAACGAACATGAGCATGAAGGAGCGGGATGTTTGTTTTCTATAGTCTACTCACAGTGTGAAGAAGCAACATGTCTGCAGCTGATGCGAGTTTCTCTCAAATTCTCTTGAATTCTGCATGGAGACCAGCATGGGAAGGTAGAGCTGGTATCATTTGCTTACCTCTTACAAGAATCTTTCTAGCCACAGGAAGTGGCCACGGTAGTGAGACAGCCAGACCAAGCATTTCTTAGGGTGCTGAAAGACGCCGCTGTCCTCTGTGTTGAGAGTTGCACGTGTGTGGTGCCAGCAGGGTATATGGGCTCACCTCTTGGCACGGCCTTCATACGACTGTGTAGGGTGGTAGTAAGGTGGCCAGGCCCCTAGTTCTTAGGCTAGATTCAGCCAAACATACATCCTGTAATGCTGCCAGGATGAGATATGAGAGAAAAACACCTTTACATGCCCGTCTTCACTTCTAGTACTACTGCACAGAAGAGAGATGGATTTAGCACTAAATAATTAATCCCGCTCTTTATATTTGATGGATCCTGAACACATTTTTGTAGGAAGAAAAACAGCTGTAGCTAGGAACGATTTCTTGAAGCTGAGTCAAAGCATAAAGCAGATAAAAGGTTAATTATCTCCATGTTGGCAAATGTCAACATTTAGGCTGAGGAAACAAGGTTTTCTTTAATTTCAGAGCAAACAAGTGTCAGCATTCCTGAAACAGATCACAGTGTCTTCTCATTGTTTTGTGCTTGATCAATATTTTATTTTAACCTACCAGTTAACTTTAAAAAACTTGTTTAAGAAAATTGTGACAAAGTTCTATGAAGTGCTAAGCGTCCTCTTCTCTGGGTAAATTGAGTAGAAATTTATGGGACCATGCACCCCATAAGATCTATATACTATGGAAATGGACCCGAGCTGCAAAATGTACATCTGGATGGTGACTGCTGCCGTTCCAAATTCCTCCAGAATTCAGGTTTCTGCCCTGCTTCTCTCAAATGCTGTCTGGTAACATTGACACTAACACCATGCAACTGATCTATTATTTATCAGTCATCACATAGAATTGTAAGGGAAGGGTGCCTTTTAAAAATTATTCTGAGGATGAAGAAAATATTTGGTTAGTATTTTTATGCCTATTAGTACATGTGGGACAGATGGATAGTAAAGAAATTAATGACTGTTCATACTTTGTAGCATTTGAATAGTTTGCAGTCATACTTTGTGAAGGAACACCAGAAAGGAGAGAGATGAAGGCTGAAGGGGTTTTTTTATTACCTTTTTATATGAAGGTCTCACGGTTCTCAGCTGAGATAGTCACCCTCATTCTGCAGACTAGCGAAACAGAGGAGGCCGAAGTATTAAGTGACACATCTGACAAGCCACAATGGAAATTTAACAGTTTAGATCAGAACATTGACTTCAGTTTTGTTGGACAGATGGGATGTGTATGAGCAGGATGGTGCGACACATTCAAGTTCTTCCTGGAGTAAATGGCTAGACTCAAGTACGCAAAGCCAAGTGTTTGGCTGTGGGTTACTTAGGCAGACATTTTTCTTAGTGTCTACTAACGCAGATATTCCTGGGTTTGGCTTTATAAAATGAGTCCTTATTTTCAGAGCTGCTGAGTGTTAGCAACTCCCACTGAAATCTCAGAGTACTGTGGGAACTCCAAACCTTTCAAAACTATGCCCTTGCTGTCATTCATAGAGTATCCACTGTAGTAATCCAAGAGGAAAGATTCAAAAAGCTAACAAAAATGTACAGCGTGGGGTGTAATAAGTCTGCAGTACTGGATATCTTTCAGGCAAATAAACCGCTATGGTGACACGAAAATTGTGAAGGCTGTCAGTTCTTGCGCTTCAGAACATAAGTGACATCTGCCTGGGGTCATGATGAAATCCCAGTATGAATTATGGGTCTGCAGGATTTATAAAATCACTGTTGTATTTCATACAGCCCTGAAACATCTGTTACTAGACGATTCTATCAGCAGGATACTAGATTAAATAGTGTCTTCTCATACCTTAGTATGGCAATATCTATTTCCTGTATGTTTAAATACATAAAATATCTGTACGATCTCAAACTTCCCTTTTTACACAGTGGTTTCCTCAGTGGACCTCAATGGGTCCTTCTGTGCCTTTACAGTCCATTTCCTAAACAGGAACTACAGTTATATACCAGTTGTGAAAAACAATATTAACCTAGTAGATCATGATAGTAGCAATTATGGGCCACATTTACACAATTCTAAAGCAGTAGATGTTTAACATTACAAATTCAAGGTCGTCTACTCTTCTGATTACTAGCCCAGTTCCTTCTGTTGACTTTGAAGTAAATCCACTTTCAGCTCAGTGGAGAATATTTTAGGGATGTTTCTAAGCTGCTTTGGTACAAGTAAATTAACATGCTGCACTAGTGTGTAATTGTGCTAATTTTATGTAAGTTGTGAATCTACTGGATTTGAAATCTGCTTGGAACCCATGCTTATTTTCTCTTTAACCTTTCCTCTGTCACATGAGGTCAATTTAATCATATACAGTGTATTGTCTCTCTGGAGAAAAGAACACTTCTGTGTACTGGAGGGAGAATTATCAACCTAGGCAAATACAGAATGGAAAATCAATATATAACATGGATTCAATACCTGCTTTAGAGTTATCTTCTGTTAATATTTCTTCCCTCATTCACTCTTTTTTTTTTCTACATTCAATTTCAACATCTGTTCTCTTTCTGTTGTTTACCTCATCTGCAATCCTTGTAGCCGCACACAGAAAGCAGGAGGTAAGCTGGTTGATTTCTAGCTGAAGCAACAATGTCCATACGTGGAAGAAGTTAAAGCAAAGAGGTTCTCCTGATGCTAATGGTATTATTTTTTTAAAGGTCTGAAAAACCAAATGATCCTATCCACTAACGCGAGCTAACTGAAGCCTCAGAATGATTCAGGGATTCAGAGTGGTTCTCCACTGCCTTTCAACTTGCAGTTTTGTTTTTGAGTACAGCAGTGTGTTCACAGGGTAAAACCACTTGCCTCGAACGCAGGATTTCTGCCGCTGTTGAGTTCTGCTTGGAGCATTGGACAAGACCAGCATTAAAGCTGAAGGAAAGCAAGGGTAAAAAAAAAGGCACAGGGGAAAAAGCACTGTAACTAAAAAAAACTAGTATCTTCAAGCATGACTGATGGTTTTTCTGGATAGCTGGATTAAGAAGCTTTAAAGGGCCATGATTCTCAGAAGTTGATGTTTAGCACTTCTGAAAATGAGACACAAGAAGAATTCACCAAACACCTATATCTTTTGAAAATCTTGGCTGAGAGTTTAAAAAACGTGCATATGACAAGTAACTGCAACCACAATTGATGCACAAAATTTTTGCTATGTAATTTGACTTACGAAAGTGTTCAGAATGCCATCTCTGTTCCTGCAGAGCTGCTGCCTACCCAGGTATTGCCTGTTCTGTGCTTCATTCCTCTATTCAGTGGAGCAGCTTGCAGTGGGTGAGCACTCTTGTCAAGCTGCACGCTACACACTAAGAATATGCTCTAGCTCAGAGGAGGTAAATCTTGGTCCTTAAATCACAAAATTGACTGCAGATTTCAATGCGACAAACCTTTACTCCAGAAACCTGAAGGTTGCTGGGGCTGGAGATTGTAGCAGTTTGAAGTTAACATGTGTTAACTAGAGAATCTGACTCTCTTATTCTTTTATTTATTGATTATTTTTGACAGAAATCCTATTTATAAAATAGATCTGCTTTGGCTTGTAAATTCAAACTAATTGGACTTATTCTTTAATATTGTTATGGAGAATATCTACCGTTTACTTTCTGTTTCCATTATAATTATGACTAAAAAGAAACATACATAGGAAAAGACTATATATCCACATATTCTGTGATAACCAAGTATCCAAAGCAGTTGCAAGTTGGGCAAGAGCTAAACTCCTTGAGTAGTCAGAGAATCAAATGGAGGAAATGCTCTAAAACAATTCTGAAGAGCACTTGTTTGTTGCCCCCAGCTGTGTTTGCATAGTGTACTGCCAGCAGAGTGCAGCGGCACCGTAGAGAGATGCTGCAGTCATGACTATTGGTTTTAATTGAAGAACTATGTCCTTAAATCAAACCGTGCATGTAATTTATTAAGGTCAGTAAAGAACTTACTTGATGAACAGATAAGGCATATCCTGAAGTAATGGCTTGCAAAGCATAACAGTAGAAAGAAAAATACCATATAAGTGGGGAAAAGCTGTGTCTTTTAAACTGTATATTACAGATTGTAAATTAAAAAGTCCTGTGTAACCTGTCATGCATGGTAATTTACTATTCCAGTGTATTAGTTTGACTCAACACCTTCCACCAGTTCCAGATGAACACGTCATTCTGGTGCTGGAAAACATGATTACTGAAATAAGTAGACTTGAAAATAAAATACGCTGTCAGCAAGGTACCTGTAAGTGATAATGGAAAAGATTGTAATACATTTCCAGCATTTAACTGCACTTTCTTCACAGTCAGGGTTGGCACAAGACGAACCTAACATGTGTCATCCCAAAAAGTTCTATGTTTTTGAAAATACAGTCTGAAATTCTCAGCAATTGATTTTTTCGTGCTTATAATGGAGGAATTCCAGTGTTGGGGAAAGTGGTAGTATTAGTTGTCGAAGAACCATTCTTTGAGTGACACTGAAGCTGCCTGCTGGTTTCAGTGAAGCTGGGAGTGTGACAGATGCAAAATCAGGACCTCAGATCTCCATCCAAAGCCCACTGAAGTCAGCAGAAGCCATCCCGTTGGCTTAAGTGGGATTAGGATCGTCCCTCTGTGTTTCACTTGCTCATTAAAACCCAGTCTGTCTACAGAGAGCACAGAGTTGTTTCTCTTCCGGGAACTTGGACTTTAATGCCAGTGAATTCAGTTCTCCATTAAGAAATACGATGACTGCTGTTAGAAATACTATTGTTATTCAGGAGGGACATGCTGGTATTTGCTCAGTAGGGTAATGTGGTAGTTAATAATGAGATTTGCATTACAGTTGCATTCAGAAGTCCTTCCAGTTTTCTGGTATTTTTGAACTACAGAAGGTACACAGATGTTGTAGCAATACACTTGCACTCTGCTTAGCCACGTTTTTATGCATTGTGAAAACTGCTCACCTCTGACTGAAACAATCATCCTCAACTTTATTAAGGACAAATAAAAATACAGATTCATTATCAAATTTTCTCGTATTATAGCACCAGACCAACCAGGTGTAGAACGTGAAAGAGCACCTAAGACTGTAACTAAGAATATTTTTTTCCCTACATATGACAGTGTCGGCTCTTGCAAGTATGCAGATAGAAGTGGAGAAGGTAACTAGCCATTGCTGAATTTGACTTTGCCAAGCTGAACTGACACTTTGTATTGCAATCGTGCCTAGTTTGTCTGGCTAGGAGACAGGTTCCTTTATCGTGTTTTTTGGTTTATTGTTTGCCATTGACAGGCATTTAGGGGTGCTGACAGGACTATCAGCATTTCCATTACTGAAGGATACCCTCTTTGCAAAGCATCTTACTACCTTTAGGAGAGCTCATCTTAAAAAGAAATATATTTGCTTTGGAAGCGGCTCTGTGAGTTTGCTTATGTAGTGTCACAAAGATGTGATCAAGGTGTACTGTTCTTGCTTTTGTTCTTATCTACAGTCTCTTCCTGGGTCTCAAAAAAATAACAAAATTAATAATTTTTACATGAAATTATAGGATATAATGATAGAATGGAAAATAAACTCACAGAAGACCGAAGAATAAGGACTGGGTCGCTTAAGGTTTGGGAAGGGCTGTAAGTGAAATTACAAAAAGTTTGCCTTAACTGCAGAAGTTTGACTTTCCAAAACAAGGTTGCTTAATAACAGCCCAAACGTGCCTTAAAGGATATGCACATCCTTTCAGATGTAAAATCTGGCGTGTACCTGGTACCTGCTGTCGCTGGACAGTTCTGATAGCAGAACACCCTGGAAACAGAGAGTGCTGGAGTAGTCCAAGGGGTGTCCCTGTAGCTGGGGGTCATGTTGTCAGCAGTAGCTAGCCTAGGTTGCTACAGAGGGCGGTGTGTGAAATCTTTCCCTGAACTGTGAGGAAATAATATCTCCATTATAGAATGTCTTGCTAATCTCCATCTGTTAGTGCTTGCTTATAGTGGAACTGCGGGGATTATTTGTATATGTAGCCAATTGCGGTTTAATCCTCTTGATTCTTGGCATCAATTGTATTTTGTGGCAATGAGTTACACAGGTTATCCATCCATTGTTTTTAAAACAAAGTATCAATTTGAAATGTGATTTAATTATGTTTGACTTTTTTTTAGGAGAGCAAGTAAAAAATGCTTCCTAATTAACTTTCACTATATTGTGTATATTTATTCAGTCCTTTCGTTATCTTTCAGATAAACAGCCTTGATCTTATCAGTCATTCCTAGTTCAGTTGTCTGTGTTTGACTAATAACTGTTGCTGCCTGGCTCTAGGACCCTTTATTACCTCCATATATTTTTCAGATGTGGAAATTCGAGTGACACTGTACCCAAGGCAAGCATATGACATTGACTTTTATGCTAGCATTATAAAATTAGAAGTGTTTTGTTTTGCTTGTTCCTGTGGGAAGATTCTAACTTTTCTTTCCCATGTCTGTGCTGAGCAAATTTCTTAATCTTTTGGGGGATGGTATGATGGGTTTTCCTACAATCAACTATTATGTTGCAGGATTTTACTTCTGCCTGGTTTTTCAGCAGTAAATTTTGTAATCTGGTTACTTACCGTATCTTTCTCACCAGTGCTTCTTGTGTACTCTTAGTCAAAGGCTGGACTACATGTTGGGATCAAGAGATGGGAAGAAACCATAAAGCCACCATTCATCTGGGGTAGTGTTGCTTCAAGTGTTTTTTTTCATTTGTTGTCAACAGAAAGTTTGGACTTTGCTCAGTTGTGAGGGGTTTTTTTTTCTTTCACGCTTTTTTCTGTGCGCGTAGAAGTAAGCGCGTATTTTTTTCCTCTGGTCATTTTAGTGATCTGTGAGCATCAGGCTGAGCAGCACTATCTAAATCATACACCATACTGGTAGCAAAGCCATAATAAAATATATTTGCCTAACACTTTTTAAGAGAAGTTCCTGCCACCTCCTTAAGGCAACCTAAGACTTTTAATTCCGGTGCTCCCTGAGCTCAGCCTGGTAGCAGTGCTTTTTTAGGTGCGTTTTCCCTGAAATTCCATCGAACATCTGCTGAGGCACAATGTTTTAAGGCCACAAAATAGCAACTAATGATAACAGTAACAAGAGCTCAGTTTTGTTAGCTTTGACTACAGTTTCAACGGAGCAGATCTTTTCAAAGTAAATAAACCAAGTAAATTATCTGCAAAGCCCAACCTGTTCTTAATGAGCGTGGCTCACACACGTTCATAATTTCAAAGTCTCTCTGAAATTACAGTTCTGCGGCCTTTCCCAGTGAGTGGCACAGACGCCTGAGAGGCCAGAGCCAAAGTTGCAAAGGTGACTTAATAGTTTCTCTTAACTTTTAAGAAATTAACTCTGCAAGCTAAATGCTGTTCTTTTAATAAGAATTGAAGATATACTATTAATTCTGGTCCTGCTTTCTGAAGCGTTTCAGTTTCAGCCCACTGATGGTTGAGCTCCTACCTTCTGAAAATGTGCGGCCAGTTTCTAAGCCCGTGAAGTAGCTCATCTGAGCTACAGCTGAATCTAAAATCTTTTACTGGCTCTCACAGTTCCTAATAGTGCTTGGACAAGCCCATTTTCAGATGCTTCTTTGCGCAGTGTTTTACAGAGGGTATACTCCCTTCTTGCTGAGAAAGTTTTTGGGGGTTTTAGGGTTTTCTTTCTCAGCATTGGCATTCGCCTGTTTGTCTGTCTAGCTCCCTTCCCTCCCTCTCCCCTCAGTTTTCATTTTCAGTTATTTTTGTTTATGTTGAACTTCTGCCTGCTCAGCTGCAGCAGAGCTCAATGTTGGCAGCCCGCCTTGTGTTGTACAATTCTACAACTTCTGCTGCTTAGCAGCATGTTGGAAATCACTTTGAAATAATTCCATGTTGGACCGAAAGCAGCATCTTTGTTGTTACCCCCTCAGAATAATTTGGTGCTATAATTGGAATTCTCATTTGAAATAAATAAACATGATTTCTGATCTACAGACAGATCTGGATGGATATCCAGTGAGATATGTATGCGTTACAGCCCTGTCCCTGGAACAAAGATGCATTTGCAAAGCATGCACGGCACTTCTGGTGCCTTGGGGCAGGTTAGCACTGGAGAAGAAGGGCTGGAGGGCAGCCTCAAATCCCCACTGGGCCCTCTTGAGACCTGTCAAAGGAATTGTTTACTCTGTGCTGCTCTTGACGTGAATGTGCCGTAAGGCTTGTGTTGTTTGTGCTCTCGTCTTTGGAAAGCTGATACCCAGTGGCAAGAATAGGAAGCTGTGCGTCCACCATGCTACTGCTGCCTTACCAATCCTTGGATGACATGTGGGAAAGGAGATGAGGCTGCGGGCTTTCATGCTCTCTTTTGTGTGTAGGCTGAATGCTGTGCGCAGTCTAGGATTTCCACTTCAACGAGAATGTGCAGGAAGTTCAGAGAAAATTGACAGGGATAATCAGAGCAAGGGAATGTTTGAGAAAATCAGTTCTGGTAGAGATGATTTGGTGGATGCGTGTGATAGACATGTAGAAAATCATGGGTGGGTTGGAGAGGATGGGTAGAAAAGCACGGCTTCGTGGCTTCTCCTAGTACAGAAGGTAGTGTGCTTCCAATGAAACTACTAGGAACCAGCTTCACAGCAAGCAGGATGATGTCCAAGCCCCTCTGGGATTCTTTGCAAGAGGGTGACATAGATGCCAAAAGTTAATGTGAGGAGACTGGATGAGTTAATGCAGAGGAATGTACTGAGACATGAAAAATACATAGAAGCGACACGCGTACCAGGAATGCTTTGTGTTGAAAACAGATTGGAGCCAGGGGAATATTAGAGGCTTATGCTAACACACATGCACACTGGCTTGGTTTTTAGCTTATGGTATCCACTTATCAAGACCGTGATGTCTGAGTTTGTGTGGTGGGGGGATATTTTTTGTTGCAGACAGGACAGGGTTATGTAGACCTTTAGTCTAGCCCAAAACAGCTGTTTGTGTGTTCTTGTTTGGTGTAATTCAGTAACTTGGGATATTTTTTTTCAGGGTTTTGAAATCTGGGCATTTTTGCTGCAGGCTATTGCCCTTTTTCCCCCTGTATCCCCGTATTTTCAATCAGTTGTTTGATTTTAAAAACCCCCAAATCTCCTGAAACCTAATTGCGTTAAAATCTGGTGCTGAAAAGGAAGTGTTTAAATCCACTTTGTGCTCCTTTAATTGAGAAACGCCTAGCACACAGAGACTTGAAATTGCTCTTTCAAGCCAAGAACATGGTTGCTGTTTGTCTGTCACACCAGTAACGGTTCCAAGCATTTTTGTGAATTCAGTCAAGGCATAGACTACGCAGCCAGAAAAGCAAGGGGTGAGAAGGTACTGATGAGATAAAAGTGAGGCAGGGAAGATCTGCAGCACAGCTAATTTGCAATTAGCATCTTCCCACTTCCCTGTTGTCTGCTGGTCCTGCAATTCCAAAGGAGACAGAAAGAATTTGGTTTGAAAGAACGCTAAGGATGGCTGGAGAAAGCTGTCAGGGCTGCAGATAGACAGAGACGCGTCTGTGGTGCCGGCAGAGGAGGAGCAGGTCATGCCCTGTAAGCTTCTGCGGAAAGAGTCATTTAGCACAGCTTGATGGGAATGGGGTAATGGCAGTATGTTTGGAGATTAGACTGAGGAGTAAATGATGGATGAACTGCATAGCCCCAAAAATACTGTATACAGCTGTCATGCCTGTGTTCTCAAGATCAATAGCTGTCGTGAGTCCTTGTCCCTACACTGTCCCCTTTTCCTCCCCGCCACTTAACTCCCCATTGCACTCCTGTTGCTCAGTGATGCAGGAGCACCTATGAAAAAAGATGAAATGGCACAGATTGTATTCTAAACGTGATTGGAAATCTGTGTTTATTTTTTTGAAAGGCTCGATTTCCATTGCCGTTTTCATCTAAACTCCAAATGGACCTGTGCATTTCTTGAACATAATGAATCGAGTGGGTTTTTCCTCTTGATTTATCTGACAAAATTCCTCCTTCTCAAATTATTAATGATTCATGTCCCAACATTCCTGAGGAACTGGGGATATTGGTACTGCCAATGGAGAAAAATGGACTCCAGGAAAACCTTACTGACTTCTTCAAGTAGTGAGTTAACCTACAGCTTTCAGAATTTATGAGATAAACTTTTTAGAATTGTGTCATTTTTTTGTATTGCCTCTTTTTGAACTGAAAGAGGACTCTGGGGACCTTGCTGAGTCATTTGTCCTAGAAAGATGCCCCAGGATCTGTGCCAGACCTTTCTTCCTGCAGCAGGCTGTTTCTGCGAATGCAGTAGGCACAAAGAGACAGAGGCAGTTTCTTTGCTTGTGATTTCTTGGACGTGTCTTCCCAGTAAGAGCTGTGTTCCCCTGGCTGTTGCCCACGTGGTCGTGGTCTCTCAGCTCCATATTCACTATGGTTTCTCAAAAGCTACTGGTTTTCTGAAAACTTTTTCCTTGTACAGTATTCAAAGAGCTGCAACCACTCCATCCCACTAAAATTAACCCAAACTAAGGAAGCCCCTTAGTCTACAGCTTGACTTCTCTTTGTGCTTCACTTTGGGCAGTACTTCTGACTGTTTTAACCACCACTTCACAAATGAGTCTTCCACTGCTTGATGCTTTCAATGTGAAAGAAATCTGTTTATGTCATCACCTTAACCGCAGTCTCTGTATGGTGATGCTTGTTAATAACTTCCAGTGTAGCACTATTGCATGAAAAAACAAAGAGCCACCTCTGTTGCCTGGAAAATTTGGTGGGTATGTTTTGTAAATGGACGCTGTTGTGTGAGAGTAAATTAGCCTATCATGGAGCCGGGATAAAACATGGCTGAAAGAGATTTTTGTGTACAATTCCTAAAAAATTATCTAGAGAAAATAACATTTTCAGGCAGAACTTACACAGCATAAAACCAGACTTAAATACGATGACTTTAACTTGTGCAGTAAACTTTTGTATTACATTTTTTTATTGAATTGTGGACCCTTTAAAGTGATTATCTTCGAACACTGATACATTTCTGTAACTTAATTATTTTTGTACCTAATAAAATTCTAGAGAATTCGAGATTATTTCTGGGTACTTAGGATTGCATTGCTTAGTACTGCCTTTAAAATAAGTTGTTTAAACTATTGAAACAGTTTATGCAGGGTGCCTGTCTTTGTACTCCTTCAAACCTAGATAAAATCGCTGTTTCCAGAAGATATGTTGCTGCAGGAGGCATGTGCTTGTGCCCCTGCCTGGCTCATTTTCCAGCCTTTCCCATGCCCTGTGGCCACAGACCTGTTCCTGATTTTGGTTCTGTTGTCCGATCTTCTGCTAAAAGCATGGTCGATACTGACTTCAAACTGGGTCGCTCAGGGATTTATCCAGTCTGCTCTTGGAAACCTCCAAGGATGGAGAGCACACAGCCTCTCTGGGCAACCACCTCCACTGTTTGACTGCCCTCATGGTGAAAAAGTCATTCCAAATATCTGATCTGAACCTCACTTAACCTCACTTCATTTGCTGTTGTCACTCATCTTCTTGCTGGCGCTGCTGTAAAGAGGCTGACTCTGGCTCCTTGTAGGTATTGAAAGGTAGCTATTAGGTCTCCCAAGCTGTGCCCCCCTCCAGCAAGGCTCCACAGCCCGTCCTCACAGGGCCTGTGCTCTGGCCCCCGTCTTCCTTGCATTCTCCATCATTACCCAGTTTACCTTTAATTCTGTATCATTTTTTGCCTTTGGTGCTGATCCCTGTGTCCAGCTACTTGAAGATTTTTCTCTACAGTCAACATTTTTGGTCCGTCAGATGAGCCCATCGTTACAGAGAGCATGGTCTGAAACTTTTATGGCTAACGACAACACTTCTGTGGTGTTTGAAACCTGTGGCACTGGGCACAGGGGAGCGGTGGCACTGCTGGCTAGATCAGCAAGCTGAACTGGACCATTGGCGCTGTAAGCACAGTACAGCACCTTAAAACCTGGAGAGAACTGAATGGGAACCAAAATGCCTATTAGTTTAATGAGATGTAAATAAAATATTTGACTAGAAGACAGTCCTGGTTTTGGAAGAGTTTGTTTTGTTTGGGCACGGGAGTCATCTGTGTTCTGGTTTAACCATAGGTGGAGGAGGTGATGATGATTAAAATGAAACGGAAGCCAAACTGGCTTAAAAGTGAGGGATGGAACCGTTGTATAAAAGGTAAAGGCACGTGTGTTTAATCATTTTTTTCCGTAAGGCTGCAGTTTTATTCAACGACTAGAGGGATGCAGGTGGATTGGGAAATCCATAGCACAAATTCTCTACCAGCCTGAACAAAGTGACGATAAACAGGGTGACAATGCCAGTTTACTCCTGTGGAGAAAATGGCTTAGCATTTCAAATAATTTAATTTTCTTTAATTGTGAAATCAAGGGGTATCAATCAAGTGTGACAAAGGGCTCAATAAATTTAATCATGAAGCACTAAATTATGACTAGATGGTGGGTTTAATTTTATCTTCTATTTCTTTTGATGACAGAGAGGAGTCTTATTGGTTATGATGCTCAGGTAGTTATATATCACAGTGATAGTTTTAATGGTACATGATTTCTTGTGTTTTCTACTTTAAAAATATGTAATGTGTGAGGAAAAAAATTAATCATTTGTGCAATTTTGTAGATTTTCATTAGCAGGGAAATGTATATTTGAGTTCAATCAGGAAACAGTCTTGTAAAGCTGCCCTCTTTTATTATGTGGGGTACATTTCTTGATCTTTTTAAGCACGGTTGAGAACGTGCCAGAAACACTATTGCCTCTACTGTCGTTTTATTTCAACTTTTCTAAGTATCTCTGCATAGAAGTGCTTTAATGGGAGAACTTGCTTGTGATGTTTTGTCTTCACAGTTTTCTTCCCCTAGGGAAGCCTGTTAATCTTTTAAAATGACATTACAATTTGCTCAATAACTAGCTTGGGAGTTGGAAGAAATCTGGAGGAACGTTGGAAGGAGAAGAGACCTTTTGAGTAGCAATTTACTAGCTGTATGTGGAATGCTGAGTTAATATAAAACTGTATTGCTATTCTACCAGTGCTAATAATGCATAACATTATTATTTTGTCTTGCATTTTTGAAATAATGTATGTGTACAAATCAGGCTTCACAACATCCTGTGAGAGAGATAACTATCAACATTATTCTAACCCTCGTAGTGTATTAAATGAGAGTAATGGCTGTTTCAAATGGAGAGTTCAACAAGAGGTAGAAATAGCATGTTTCTAACTCAAAGTCCTGTAGCAGGTTGCATGGATCATCCCATACATCTTTCTCAGCCCGATTATTACACTTCACCATTGCAAAAAAGTCTCGTATCATTCTAATTTTGCAAATTTTCTATTTTGCTGAAAATCATAGAGCAGCCCAGGTTGGACAGGAAAGATCATCTGGTCCAACTTTTTGTGGGAAAGGGAGCCTAGATGATGTTATCTAGCACCCTGTCCAATCACATTTTGAAAACCTATGGTGATGGGGACTCTACCACATCCCTGGGAAAAGTTATTCCAGCAAATGATTGTTCTCAATGTAAAAAAATTCTCTCTTCTATCAAGGTGAATAATCTTGATATGAGATCAAAATGTACTTCACAATGACCAATAAATGGTTATAGAATAAATTGCTATATGAAAGGAATGCGTGTGTGTGAGTCCATCTGTATTCCTGTGTGAGGGAGGCAGAAGACAGTAGTCTCTAGAGCAGAAGTCCCCAGGCTTTCTGTGTTGCATTTTGGATTTTGGTTGAGTTCTCTCCTTTCAGGCTTCTGACCATACTCATACCTCATACTCAACTCCAACCTCAAACCTAGGAGAATCCAATCCATTTTTGTCCAGTCTTCAACTTTATTTAGCACCTGTCCACATGATTGAATGGAGGTTTGGTTATGTAGGCAGTGTAGCTAGCAGAAAATGAAAATATACTTATTGCTCTACTAAGAAGAATGATTATTGAGTTAGTACTGATATAGATAAACTTCATTGGCAAAGGCCTTGATCTTGCAAGGAATTTACCTGAAGTACTGTAGAAGCACTGTGCAAAATCCTTTAGTAGCACGGGGAAGGAGGAGGCTTTAAGCACCTTTAAAGTGAGAGCATGTTAATCGGTGGCCCTTTGACAATGCTGAGGTTCCTCTGGTGCATTTTTTGTATTCGGTATTCTGCATCTGCCTAGGTATATCTTTGTTTCTATGAACCATGTAAACTCCTTTATTTAATGCATAAAATCTTTGATTGAAAGTGCTCAGATAATTAATGGATACATTGCCTATGCAACAACCTATCAAACTATTGGAATATAATCTTTTCCATTACATATTGCCCTAATTTAATCAGTTTCTAACAAACACACCTCACACTTTTGTCTCTCCTCTTGTCTTCCCCTTCCTCACTCTGACAGTTTGTTTACTCAGGCTCTTCTGCTGTCAAAAATTCTCTTACGTTTTTTTTCCCCTCACAACCTTTGAGTAACACTTTATCTCCAGATCTTACTTTAACGCTCTTTTTCTCTTCAGTTACAATGGTGCTTTTAATTGTGCGTGGTGATATTTAATAAAGATTACTGCTAAATGAAAAAATAATAATTTTATTTATGAATTCAGGGGCAAACTAGGCTCTCAGGTCTGATTCTTGTTATTACGTTGCATGGGACTTTGGTTTTGCCTGTAATTTTTTTAAGAAACCTTCTGTTCTTACTTAGGTACCTTTAATAGTTGAATAGTGATGCAATGTTAATTCTTAATGTAAAATCTTAATGTTAATTCATTGCAGCTCTGTCCAAATCAGATTATAAATTTGGAAACTTTTTTACTGCTGGGGACAATCTGTAGTGCAGAATTCCAGGGACACGACTGCTAGTTCTGTGGTTTACCTGCAAAACTTCCCTTTTTTGAAGTGACGGCCAAGGAGGCAGTAGATTTATTCCCCACATTAGCTATGCAATGAATCTGCCTCTTACAAGGGAAAACAAAAAAGGCCTGTACACCTCACAGTCTTCTGCAGTGGTTTGTGCCTCTAGGGCTTATTTTGATGCTGTGGCTAGTGTCAGTGTCTTGTTTTTTGGACAGATACTTCCCCATTCTTGGCCTAAGACAGATCGTAATTACTCAGACAGAAAGACTCAGTCCTGACAACCTGTTTGAAAATCGTACAGTACTATACATTTGAAACCATCTTACTGTGCCTCAGTTGCAAATTTCACATACGAAAAAAAAAAAAAGGCAGAAGTCAGAAGGCTTTCACTTGCCTTGCTGTTCTTTCCACTTGTATGAGTATGTGCTAAAACAAGCTTCTGCTCCCTGCTGTGCATCCATGAGGCACCATAGAGATTCCCACCTCAAAAAATCGCTTTCCTTTGTTCTGTAGACAATAGTAGATGTTAGACTAAATCATGTTCAAAGAAGATTGTTTCTTTACTCTGAAGTTTTAATCTCCACTTTCATAGGAGATTTCCTACATGGCATAGTTTGCCAGACAGTTTTATCAACAGATTTTTTTTTTTCCAGAGCTTTTTTACTATGGCCATCCAAACTAAGCATGTGCTTTTTGAGAGTCTTGCCAACTTTAAAATTTCAAGTATGAAAGTACAGATTCAATGTTCTAAAAACTTGGCTTGCTGTTTGTCTCACTTGTGTTCCGTAAAAATAACTGGATATGAAGTTTCAAAGTTCAGCCTTTTTTTTTCCCTTGAGATGTTAGACTGCAAATATGTTCATCAGGACTTAGAGAGAGTCTTTGTTGATAGATGTTGTCAAAATTTGATTCGTCATGTCACACGCTTATTAATGCTGTAAAACCAAAGATTATTATTCTGCAGCTGCTTAACTTCCTTCAGCGAGTGTTAAATATACTCCTATTCTTGTCATTTTAAACTTTGCAACACTTTCATTATGCAAATTTAAACTTCCATTTAGAAATTAAAACAATTAGTTTTGAGAGTTTCTTAATAAAAATTGCAGTAGACAATCTCGTAAGAATTATGTGCGCCTTCATTTGACAAACAGTACACAATACACTCTTCATTTTGTATCTGCTTTTGACTTGGAAATGCCTCATCCGATAATTACAATCTGTTTTCTCTACCAGATCACCTATTAAAAATTTTAAACAACATAGGATTTGGAAAAAAAAAAATAATCAAGGCATGTGGCAGAATCATTCGCTGTTATGTTTCAGTCTTACCTAAACTGACTTTCCTGCTCCTGAGCTAGCTAAGATTTATATATGCAGCACTTACTTGGCAGTTAGTATCTGAAGGACCCTGAGGGGAGCTGCGGTGATGCCTTTGCCTGTGGCTGCTGAGCCTCCTTCCCAGCTGCCAAGTCTCAGTCCCAAGGGGGTGAGGAGCAATGCCCAAATGAAGTGGGGCTCTTCCAGTATAAAACTTGGTAGATGCAGAAAGCCATAGGCTCACCCACTACAAATACAGGCTGTGGCCACCATCTACAGACTTCTGCACGTGATACCCGTAGTGGCATGGACAGTCCTTGGGGGTACTCACAGGCCTTCTGTCAAGCAGATCTAAGTGTCTGTGCACAGTTGTCACCTGTGCGTGTGCAGTTTTGCAAAAATCGTGCGTATAGGTGGCATTTCACGTGTAGTTTCACGAAGTCCAGCCTTCTTAAGTTTGCCTAATTTCAGAAATCTATAAATAAAGCAGCTCAGAGGAGGTATGTAGCTAGTAATATCAGGACACCTGCATAGGCCTGTACGTTATAAGCCTTATTACCATACGTTAGGTGATTTAGTGCAGTTTTACAGGTAACGTTTTAGGACATACTCTAGCCGGAATTTCACTTCTAAATATGAAAATCTCATTTCGCTAAATTGTCTGTTGAGTTCTTTAGAAGCACTTCATCTGATGTAGTCTGTGCATTTAGTCTTCAGTAACAAGGGAAGCCCTTATTAACACAAAGATCCCATTAAAAATTACATACTCCCGCTGGCCTGGGTGAATGAGTCTCTGGATGCTGACACTGGTATGTCCTTTGTTCTGCGAAATCTGTGGTTTCCTCCAGTCAGCACTGACAGGCTTGCAGGTGGCCAAATATGGTCTAAATGTTAATGCTGATCATTCACCTTAGATAGATGTTTGCGTGTCCTGAAACCCAAATCACGTTACTTGATTACATGAAACCAAAGTACTGAAGAGCTCAATTTTCTGTCTCGAATGTGCACTCCAGGCTGCTGCTGTTAAAATCCGTAACATGAAAAATAAAGCAAAGCAAACAGAGGGTGTATGTAGATGCATGTGGACACCTTTAACTGATAAACCCTTCGTTATGTATTGTCTAAGAAAAGAATTCCCTTTTTTCTAGAAGAGAAACTAGTGTACATCGTGTGATACTGAAAAATTGAGAGAGTTGTCTTTTAGGATTAGAACTGGAGGTTCAGGGAGGGCAGTGAGGTATGTTTAAGCAGAGGTAGATGGCAAATGACTGTGTAATGATAGGTCTATCCTAATCTCAGGAGAGATTATACATTGGAACATTTCAGATTAACATTTCTATGTTCAGACAGCTCTTTCCAGACAGAATTGGCCTAGACTATCTGTTACTTCTTAGCAACCTTCTACGCTTGTATAACACCAGGTTTCTGAACAGCAGATCAGCCTGTCTTTATAGTGCTCGGATTGTTTTGAGGTGCTTGAATAGCAACTCTCTTAAAGTTGTGAGGGTCTCTCTGTGTCTGATGTTTTTCATAGCTTGTCATTAAGTGGGAGTCAGGGGAGCAAGCCCTGTCACCTGATCAGCGCTGCGGGGAACCACACCAATAAGGTGGTGAACTGGCATAAAAACGTTCATTTTGAGATTACCAGTTCAGGTCCAGCGATGGCTGAAAGCGCTGTGGGGATGGGGGGGTGCAATTTTCTTTAGCAGTAAGGAAACAGCAGAATTTCAGAAGCATTTACTTGTTTTGAACCAGCACCTTTAAAAAATTAGTACTCAAAATGGAAATTTGTTTCTTCATCACGTGAACCTTGGAATGTCAAGATGTCGTGATCAGTTGAAGGATTAGGGGCAACTGAAGGTCAGACACCAACACCTTAACTTTCTCCACTGAATGAATACCCTAGGCCACTGGTGAAAAAATAACTATGCTGCATGAGTGAGAGCATCAGAATGCATCTCTAGAAGGGTCTGGTTTTGGGAATAAGCTCAGATGGTCCAGAAATATCAGTAAAAAGAGTAATGTAGGAAAAGTTTGCAGTACTTCAAGAATCTCAAACATAAGTTTTCAAGGAGTAGAGGGTTCCAAATACACGACCGTGATCTGAAAGATCATCAGTACAAAGAGAATTGTTGTTGTCTGATGAGTGAGTCAGGAAGTAGTGTCTGTAAAAACGACATCGTAAGGTTCTCTCTCTCAATGACTTGCCTATCAAATTTACTCAGTTTATACTTTAAAGGAAGAGACAATTTCTACCTCTCTATACCGCACAGTCAACCTGTGATCAAAATCAACATATGTGCTTTTTTCCTCTTTTTGATCATCGCTATCAGCAAATAATTTGTACTCAGAACTTTGAAGCTTTTTGACCGATGCATAAAAGCAGATGAAAATACAACTGTAATATTGTGTGACTGATTTAGTGCTGCATTTGTAGCATAAGTAACTTAGCTTTTTGACCTAGTAAATAGATATGAGCAGCAATTTTGTATTACATGGCAAGATACTGCTTAGTATTGGGCAAGACTATACCTCTCTGCCTATAAAGAAATTATAAACAGGAGAGATTGGAACCTTAAAGTGTTGAGTATTTTAAGTGTGCCACTAGGGATATACAAGCATCAAATAACAAGTACGTTATGGCATTGTCAGCTCCTAGGAGGTTGCTTGATTATGCAACTTCCCTGATAGTGCAGAGCCTCTGCCATCATGTCTGGGACACATTCCTCTTCCCATGGCTTATGTTAATAGGACGAATAAGGGGAGAGAGCGTAGTTTATGTTTCCCTAGTTCTGCTGATTCCTGCATGCTGGTGCAAGTCAGAGCAGTATCCATGGCACTCTAGTGTATGTTGGGAGACTGGATCCAGGCACAGTCAGGCCATGACTGGATGGGTGCCCAGGTGGCCAAGGGCCAGGATTGGTCCCTCTTCCCTCTAACAGAGTGACTCTGAGCCACTTTGAAGTAATTACAGCAGAGGATCTATATCTGTGGTGCTGGAGTCGAGGTGATCGTGTTGATACTTCTGTAAAACTGAGCGCACGCAGACCTCATCTGGATACTGGTGTAATTAATAAGCGTTATGGCTTCTCTCCAAGTAGTTAGTTTCTGAACTACTTTACTTATTTTAATTGCTGCGTGGGAAGGTAGAGCTGAGGATTGTGAGAATCTAGAAAAGAAAGGTGACAGTTCCCAGTGGAGGCAGAGGCTTCTGCACACTTGTGTCTGTGTGTATTAGTTGGCTGTTTGTACATATGCAGGTGTAAGTGAAGTGATGCATGTTTAAACATCCTCATATCAGTCACAATTCTTTACACAAGGAAAGTAATGCCTTTTTTATGAGTGAGGTGAATTTTGAGCCTAGCAATACAACACAGATGTGACGTCCGGTGCATTACCCCAGAATAAAGGGAGAAGAGGACACAGTATGTACGAATTAGATGGCTAATGCAATTCAAGTAGACACAAAATGTATATCTTCATTTTAGGCACAGGCATCAAAAATTACTACTGAAGTGAAAATTGAGTGATCAGAAATTATCTAGATCAATTATATAAAAAAAAAGATATAGCCCTTTTCATTTCACTGTGGGGAAAAAAAACTTAACATTGGAGAGGCATATTGTTTGGTCTAGTCCTAGAAATAAACATCTGCCTGTCCACTGTGGGGGTTTTTGTGTTTCAGGAAACAACTCTTCTTGTTTGCTGGAAATGATGCTTCTGTAAATAAATTTGTCTTGGTGCTGGCCTCGAAGAGTCACAAATATGCTTTAAAACAGTGTTATTCTTCATTCTCTCTTTACTGGCCTTGAAGCTTGGTTCCACTCTGGCAGGAGGCCCAGCACCTCCATAAAGATGTGCTACAGGACAGCTGTAATAAAACAATATTAAAAGTTACTCTGTATTTTCAATTGCTGTTATATGAAAATCAAGTAGACACAAACTGGTGGTAGCGCTTCAAATCTAGTGCAGAAATCTTCTCTTCTCTAAAACAGTCCTATGAACGAATGTTGAACGTTACTTCCAATACAGAAGAGATGAAAACACCAGTGTGGCATTTGTAAACCTGTTTGCAAGATGATCTAAAGACTTTATTGTCTTAGACCCAACCTCTTTTTGGACTGATCTTGTAATAGCCAGATGATTTATGGAGAAAACATCATTTGGCTTTTGTGTTGTGAGCAACAGAAGAATGATTGCTTCTAAAGTGTTGCTGTTTAGTGAGATATTAATGGAGGGATAATCCATTTACATTTTTAGAGCGGAAGTTTTGTAATGCTTTTGGGATTCATTTATTCTTTGCATTTACGAAACCACCTCTACTGAAATAAATCTGAACTAATTTGCTGTGGCTGAACAAAGCAGTTTTTCAGAAAAAAAAAAATTTTTTGAGGCTCCATACAAAACCCTGCTTTTGAAATAATCATTTGATTTTAAAATAAATTTTAAATATTTTTTTCAGAGGTGTCTTATAACATGGAGCAGAGTTGTAAATTCCACGTGCTATATATTCAGTAAGCACTGTGTGTGCATTTTAACTACATGGTTTTTGTCGATCTGCAGTAGATAGCAAGATGCATAAATACGGGTGACGTGTCATTTTGTATTAATCTTCTCGGTAGCAGCTGTTTGCTGGTTCTGCCCTATCCCATCTAAATTCTCTTCTAGGTGATCAGTGCTTTGGTCTGCTCCTGCCTCTGCTTCTGTCGTACAGTCCTGACAGGAAAACCACTGAAATTGCCATTATTCTGTGCTAACAGGGCAGTACAGAGTGCAATTTCCATTTACAAATGAGTATTGCATTACTCTACTGTCTTGGTATTGCAGGAACTAGACAGTGATTATTTTGAACTGCAGACAGTGTCCTGTTTATATGTTTTCTGCTGCTTAGGTAACCTTTGAAGAAGAATTGGGGCAGGGAACGAGGGAATAAAGATGGACTGACAATGCACATCTGGTTAGGCAGCTTATTGGTAGTTGGAGATGATGTACATTGGAAAAAACCGCACGCAGTCAAAAATGTGGTGCAGCTCACCAAGTGCTTGGATGCTTCAGCACTAATAAAGAAAGAAGCTGGAGCAGAAGAAAGCCTTCTATATTCAAGGAACTTACCCCGTTATTAAAGACTTACTGCATTTTGTTTCTTTCAGATCCTTTTGAGGGTGGAAACATTTGAAATTATTATAATTTGACTCATATGGCCTGCTCTGCACTTTGCATTGCCGTATGATGTATTTATTTTATTGACTGTTGGCCTGTATATTCTGTTTGTGCCTACGTATATGTGTGTGTAAATTGCAAACAAAAGCATGTGATTTCTTGACTCTCTTTTTAGTATTCAGCTGCAGTATCTGTAAAAATTGAACAAATGACATGATGGTGTTTTGCATGGTGTAGCTGTGTGTGAACACTCAGCCCTGCAGTTCAAGGAACTCTCATGGCCTCTCTGAAACACGCCACTTGCTATGTGATCTGCTAGTGAATAGAAGACACATGCTAAAATTACCCTTTGCACGCTTAGCTGTACAGCACGGGACTCTGGATGGCGCCTGGAGCAGCACAGGCTTCTAAAAATGTAGCAAAGGAGGAAAAAACCTCTGCTCAAGTTTGCTTCTTTTTGTTACAGAGAGTCCATGAAGTACTGGGTAGCACATCTCCCTCTAACAGAAGAGAATGCAGACCCAGTGCAAGCCTACAGACGTTTTTCCTTTGTTAATCAGGTCAGAAAAACAGACCTCACGTGGACAGTTTTTCTTAAAAGCTGTTACAGGCAGTGGCAAAAGGGGAAAAGTTCCTGCATCCAACTTCAAGCAACTGCAAGGAGAAAGGAAAAGGGCAACTATGTACTTTAAGATGAGCTTAGCAGAGAGATCTGTTACCCAGGTTTGGATGTTTTCTGAAAGATAGTGTTTTGGTATAACCCATTAAGTCAGTGACTTCAAAGCAAGTTACCACTGGGTGAAAATCTGTTGTCTGTGCTGTGGGTGGAGATCAGACAAGGACCCCACAATGGTGTTTTTGAGCGCGAGGCTAATGAAATGCACCCTTATGAGCAACTACAGGTAGGATGGGTAGTGCTCAGAACCCTCTTGACCTAATCAGAAGAGCTTTTCTAATGAGGAAGCATAGCTGAAGATGTAGGCAATGTGCAGGATGGTGCTGTACTGTATGGAACTTCTCTCTCAAATGGCTGGAGCGTGCATATGGCTTCAGCAGTGGTAGTTGATGAGAGGGCTGCAGAGATGGATAGAGAAGAGGATATTACTGGTAAATCTTTCTTAAAATGCACTGGTTGTAAACTGCCGAGTATGCCTGGAAGAGAGAACTTGCAACAGCCTATACTACCTTATACTACTCGTGTAATTATGTTCTCTTTAACTGCAAAATTTAGCTAAGAGAAGTATGTTCTTGAAAAACACTCCTGTAGCAGCAACTGCAGGAAGCTGTGATGGTTTTCAGTGCACAAAGGAAGAAAACATGAAACAAAATTTAGATTAATCAGTTTTCAATTATCCTTTGAAGTGTCTTTAAATCATCTTTTTAATATCATCTCACACTGAACCTGATTTACATTCACTTGCAAACTTCAACTATAAAGTCCCTGGCTAATTTCAGGGTGAATTCTAGATGGGAGATGGTGTGTCCCTGAAATGTATCATTCATTCTCACATTTAATACTTGTTCAGAAATGGAGCCAAAGCATTATCCTGAATGCTCAAACAAATTTTGCGGATTACAAAAAGACTCCTAGCCAACTGGATTATGGAAAAACTATAGTGAGTTAGAGAATATTCTTGAGAAGTTACATAGTTTTCTGTGGGAGACTAACTGGCCATTTACACTATTGTGTGTGAGTTTTTTTGATAAAAGCTTTCTTAATTTGAAGATCAGATTTCAAGTCATGGTAATTTTGCTGGAAAGTGATTTTTCAGATGGAGAAATAGCATATTTTAGAAGAAATTAGTGATGCTTAAAACAAATGAGGCTTAGCTAAGGTTGCTCTTGCAATTAACTATAGATTCCACAATGCAAGGTTGTCATTTTCAGAAAAACAATTACCCTGTTGCTAAGACAACCTATTCTGAATCCAAAACTTTCTGAAGTTTTGCTCTTTTCATCCTGAATTTCTGTGTCCAGCCCATGTTCAAAGAAGACCTTCAAATGTAAGCTGTATTTATGCAAGTGTATCCGGCAAAGCGAGTTAACCTGAAATGACTCCAGGAGAAGCGATAAAAGCAATTGTAGCAATNTTCATCCTGAATTTCTCTGTCCAGCCCATGTTCAAAGAAGACCTTCAAATGTGAGCTGTATTTATGCAAGTGTATCCGGCAAAGCGAGTTAACCTGAAATGACTCCAGGAGAAGCGATAAAAGCAATTGTAGCAATCTCTGTATAAAATAAATGAGAAAGAAGAAAAAGAAATAACTTTGTACAGGGAGATCAGTAATGAGTAGGACTCATGTTTTCTAAAGACCCCAAGAACCAACTCGTAACTTAACTTGTTAAATACTGCTGACACTAAAAAGGCTTATTTCTTTTTTCCCCAGAAGGCTGAAGAGCAGCAGACCTCTGACAATTAAGACCTTTAAAATAATGTCAGTTTTGACATCCAAACCAAAGACATGCAGGGAATCTGTTAATTAGTCTTGACAATCTTGTCATGAAATGCTTCACTTCTAGGCCTTGACGTTAGAGACATTTCAGCCTTGGTCTTTGGCCGTCTGGAGAGGGTAGATTTCTCCTTCTCTGGGTCTAGTAACTTAAACTTGCAGTGAGTCCATGTGATTTATTTTTCAGTGCTCTGCTGGTACCCTGCACAATATTGTTCCTTGGAAACCTGTGAGGAAGAAAAGATGTCTGTCTAATGACTGTGAAGATGAGTTGTCCTGAAAATGGGAATTGTGGTCAGTTCCTCATCTTTAGCAGAGATTTGCTACATGGCAACAAAAATTAAATGCTTGGTAGTATTTTTCATTGGAGACAAAGCTTTCAGTCCGCTGGATTAATCTCTGATGGCAAACTGATGAAGCTGCTAACCTAAAAGTAAATAACAGCACATATCAGGGTTGTCTCGGCCCATCATAGATGTGGTGCAGGTATGAATGTTTCTTATCTCTTTGATGCTGCCCATCAGATCTGGAGATAACCAAGCAGAGAAAAAAATTATGCTTCTTAGTGTAGTTGGTCCCTTTTTTCCTCAAAAGGTTCATCCGTGTCTGGAGCACATTACCTAAAACTGAGATGCGTGTTTTCTCTTAAACTGTGCCTTTCTCCCATTCTGCTTTGTGCTTGATGAAACTCTTCTGCCGGTGCCTCCCAGGCTGGCGTAGCAGAAGCTAGCAGCAATGAGAGGAGGAAGGCCGTGGTGTTATGGCCAGGATTTTCTTGCATCTTCACTCTACAAACCCCTGAAAGGTTATGAAACAATTTGACCATATTTAAAGCTCGCTCTCTTGCTTTTTTGCTTAACTGTGATGTCAAGACCTTTTTTGAGAGAAGTGATGTAATGAACCATTGAAGAAGAATTTGGTTTGCTGATGATTGTTAGAAATGTTTACTGGCCTTAAAACTGCAGAAGCTTATGGGGAATTGTGGTGTGTTCTGATGAGTGTATTTTATTAACAAGATGCTTCATATTTTAATGGGCTGTTTCTCGCAGGCATTTGAGGTGCTGTTGTGCTAGTTACTCAATTTTATGAAGTTAAAAAATAAACATTAACAGTAAAACCTCAGGAAAATTGCCAATGTGCAAAATAGATCTGTCCCTCAGCAGATTTAATTTGCTTTCATTGTCAAAATGTTTTTGTTTAGTAACATGTATTTCAGTATTTTAAGTAAGGAAAGACAGACTTTAATCTGAGCCTTTAAGTCTGAAGGGATAGAAAGGAGTGACCTGTTTTCTCCAGAGGATGGCAAGCTTTGTTTTCAGTTAACCCAAGCGTTTGCAATACGGGGCCTATTAATGCTTCTGCACTTGAAGTCTTTGTGGCTGAATCATAGTGAAGTTGAGCTTGGAAGTCAACCAGTAAGAGAACTGGAATGGTCAAATTATAACAAATAAATATTTGCTGTATGGTGTATGTTTATCTTTAATGTTTTCTGCATTTACCTACTTTTATAGACAGTACTGTCACCTTTTTGTGATTATGAAAAACTAAGTTATTTACTTAGCTATAGTCTCACTCTTCCAAATGCATGAATCTGAGCAATTCAGTGTTTTGTTTGGGCAGAGCAAGGAAAATAAATACACAGCCCCGGGGGCAGATAAGGCCCATGAATTCCTTTTATTTTCACCTGGCCTGCAGGCATGTAATTATTTTTCACGTGTTACTGTTAGAAAACGCTAAGCTGTGTGATTAATGTGAGTCTATCAAAGTTGTAGAAAGGCATACTTATTTCTCAGGAAAGAACAAGAACTCCCTTTTCTAAGGTGGAATATAAATCATGTGGGCACGGAGGGAAGGCCTGCTCCACGTTACACACAGTAAGCACAAAATTCCTAGGCAGGAAACTCTCTTGCTTTGCAGAGCTGTTACTTACTACTCAAGCTATTAGCCCCAGGCACGAAAGGCTTAGTTTCACAGCACAGCTGGCATTTCATCTGCCCAGGCAGCTGGGCTAATTCTAATTTTATACAGGAGGCCTTAACAAAGGGCTAAGAGCAGTAGAGTTTGGGCTCTGCTCTTTAATATGTGCACTCCTCCCGGTTACTAGTTTGCCGAAGACATGGTACATGCATGTTTATCACTCTGGTGCTGTCAGAGCATAGATCAGAGTAGGACTGCTTGTAGTCGCGTTTTGAAAATTTTTCAAAGTTATATTGCTGTATATACTTTGTATTTTAAAATGATGTTTTAAAAAAAAATTCAAGAACCTTGAGGAAAGGGTTGTGAGAGGGATAGTAACCTTCCCTGTGGTCAGGAGCATTTCTGTTCCCTGGTCAAACTGTTTAGGGGAGGGACCAAGGCAGTGAACTGAGTACACCTGAACACCTCCAACAGTAGACAATTTCTGATGACCCTGTGGGTGATAGGGGCTGACGCCAAGACTTGCTGGAGACTGCTGTGCAGAGCAGAGCTGGCTCAGGTCTGTAAGGGCTTGTTAACACCCAGCGCTGCCTGGGATGGCCAAGCTGGCCCTGGCAGCAGTGAGGTTGCGTTCAGCAGTCTTGTTCCTGAGCTAATAAATCCATCTGGGCCTGAGCTGCTGACATGGGGCCAGCTCTGTTTTCTCTCCGTCTGTGGTACACAGTTAACTTGCTCCCCACTTCTTGGAATCCCCCAACTTCAACCGTACCATCTGCCTCCTCAGCTCTTGGACTGAGCAAATTGCTAATTACTGTGTCTGCTTATATAGCCCAGATTAGTTGATCTCATGGGTCGTGATCTTCTTTAATGCACAAAAGACCTGTACTTGTTTTTGCCTTTCGGTTCTAACTTATTTTGCATATTTAGCGAAGCTGGTTTTTATTCCGTGTGGGAGAGGAGCATCCCTATAGCTCTGAGCCCTCAGGCTGGGCCTTGTTAAGTGGGGTGAAGATGATGAGGAGGATCCTGACTGAGTGGAAAGGGGAATCCCAGCATCCGAAACTGGGAAGTGATAGGGACAATTCCCTTGATGTACAGTTAAGAGAGGATTGTCAGGAAAAACTACAAGCCAGCATTTCAGAAAAGTTTGAAGCAGTAATGGGAGAGGCTGCATTACAGTTAAATCCTTCAGTGCATTTGCTGCAGAATTTTTCATCCTCAGATGAAAGGTGAAATATAATGAGTGCTGAGTAAAGCAATCTTAGCTGTAACTGAAGCCTTTTGAGGAATAAAAGCAAATTAAAAAACAAGCAAACAAACAAACATGCCTAAAATAGAAGAGCTAGTAGATCCTGTGAACACTTCCCAATTCTTTGGACTTGTTATTGGGTTGGGGTTTTTTTTCCTTCCCTTGGTTTCCTTACTCCCCTGCATCAGGCAGTGCTTGATATCATCACCTCATTGTCATATCTGCTTGCGGAAACAAATCTGTCACAGCAGTTCCTGTCAATACCCTGTCTTGAGTTAGCAGCATGTGCCTAGCTCTGGCACTGTAGGGTGATGTCACTTTTGCTGATGAAAACCCACTCTTTTCATTATCTATTGAAGAATGAACTGCATGCTGGCATTACCCAGATTTGGAAACCAAGTGTGCTGTCGGGGACAGAATTTGTAGTCATTGTTTGAAGTTTGAGCCTATGTATAGCTTCAGATTTCTATGGAGCAGAAAATTATTCACATTCAGAATGAATTTTCTGATGTTCTGTGATTTTTCAACCCCATTTTTGATTTTTTAGCATTTATATATAAAAAACCATATATAGCATTAATACTCCCAAAGTAACGTTGTACCTATATGTAGGAGCACCCCCACAGAGACCTGTCAGTATCTTTACTTCTCTCTCACCTGTTGCTTCATTCTCATTAGGATTTTACATTGCCTGGTGTACTGATGGTGTCAGAGAGGGCAATGGTGCGAGGAGACTGGTTGTATCAGACTTGTTTAGTGGTTACCAGTACCAGGCAGTTTGCAAAAAGGTATTCTCGTAATAGCAATTTAAAATAGAATTGAACCAGTCTACTAGGTCAGATGGTAGCACTGTTAGTAAGGTGATATATATTAAGAAGAACAGATACTTAAAGGAGTGGAAATTACAAGGGCTAAGCAAAAGAGGATGTTTGTCTAATCAGTTAATGAAAATCACTGCTATAGTGTGAAAATGGTGGCTGTAACCTTGGGAATAGCTTCACTAAGCGTTGTATCAGAGGTTGAAAATGATAGCTCTGCTTTCACCAAGATACAGAAAGCAGAGATTTCAGTAAACCCCAGAGCAAATAGTGCATGTGAGAGGACGGAGGCCAAAAAGGATAATGTGCATTAGTCTACATATGTGGATCCACATAAATCTTTCTGGTTGTTTTATGTTTGCCAAGTCTAAATTGGAATTAATGTGGTTGCCTTTTTTTTTTTTTAATAATCACTGTCTACATTGAACCATTCACCTCAGTTTTGTACCATCTGGAAAACTTCTCCTGAAATAACATGACCATCTGCAATTTACCTGGAAATTTAGGCTTTGTAATGCAAAAGATCGATAATAATGGTTCCATTTGTATTTTTTCTAAAAAGAGATGTCTTTTTAGGGCAACAAATGGGCTGAACAGAGAATAAGTAAACTGTGCATATTAGTAGGTCTGAATGAAGAGCCTCAAAGATTTGATGGACCACATCAAAAGAGACAGGTAGTAATAGCTATGAAGGAGGCTGAACGACACACTGGAGATCAGCAGTGGGCCATAGTAAAGTGGGAATGTGAAGGACCTTCAGCCTCTGTCGGGCAAGGCAACTCAGGAGGCAGTCAAAATACCGTACTCAGCATGGCCAATGCCAGGACTTCTTCAGAAGCTACCTCCAGGACTCAGTTTTGAAGCAATTCTGCTGAGCTGAAGGACCATGAGTACCCATGCTGGTTCAGAACACTTGTTGGAGACATACTGTGCCAGTACATGAATGAGCCCAAAAAATCGTAGTCTCACTGTCAATCTCCTGACCAAGCCATCTTTTCCTATTTCTAGGGTATGATCAATGCTTAAAAAAGTGAATTTGGGGCATTTGGCATGACCCTTTCCATCACTCTGCAGTAGGATGAGGGCATCTGAGCAGGTATCTGGGACACCAGCTAACAGTCTTTAACCTGAAGCAAGAAATAGGATGAAAGAAAAGATCTCTTTCAAACAATGCTGTCCCCTGTAATGAACAGGCCTACCAAACTGGATGTGCAGTTCTCTCCCCAGCAGACAGTGACTGCACCACTGCTTTTCCAAGAAGTGTCATCCCAGGATGCTCCCATTTGTTTCAGCATATGCATGGTTGCACAAGCAATAACCAGAGAAGGTACACCAGTCCAGGAACATCTTGGCCAATACGCTGGCCGACATGAGACCATCTTTCTCATTTAGTGCTATCTTTTAATTTATGCCATTCTTTGTGGTTTTAATGCTTACGAATCCATTTCTAAAAATTACGTTGTCAGTACCCATGTTGATAAGTGATTACGCATAACATAATAATGCCTGAAGAGCAACTGAGAGCAGGGCCTAATTACGATAGTGGTTGTCCTAAAAAGAAAGTATGCTTGAAAAAGTTTTCTAAAGACAAAACATATGAGAAGACAAACACCAAAATGACTTAAAGCACTCTGAGGCAGAGTGGAGCTGAGTTGAAGAGAGCACAGAGTGAAGAGGCAGGAGCCAACAAGTTCAGGGAAAGATGGTCCAGGCAGAACTGTAAGAAATTTTCTGAATTCCCCGAGGGCCCTGTTTCAGCAACTTCTGCAGCGGTGTCTCTTGGATCGAGTCTTTGGCTTTGTTCTCCCTTTCGGGCAATCAGTCTGGAGATACCATGTCAATCTTGGTTTTCTGCAGAATTTACTGCTTTAGAATTTTATGCTTTCTCTTCCAGTGCAGTGTGCACTCACGCAGCCACTTCTGCAGCTCTTTTCCCTGGCCTGGTGTCCTGGTTTTGGCTGGGACAGAGTTAATTTTCTTCCTAGTAGCTGGTACAGTGCTGTATTTTAAATTTAGTATGAGAATGATGTTGATAACACACTGATGTTTTAGTAGTTGCTAAGTAGTGCTTGACTTAAGTCGAAGATTTTTCGGTTTCCCATGCTCTCCAAGCAGGCAGGTGCAGAAGTAGCTGGAAGGCATCATGGCCAGGACAGATGACCCGAACTAGCCAAATGGGTATTCTGTACCATAGGATGTCATGCTTGGTGTATAAACAGTGGGAGTTGGCTGAGGGGTGCTGCAGCTCAGGGAGTAGTTGGGCATCGGTCAGCGAGTGGTGACAAATTGTGCTGTGCATCACTTGTTTTGTATATTCTATTATTATCATCATTATCATCATCATCTTCTTCCTTTTCTGTTCTATTAAACTGTCTTGCCCCAACCCACAACACTGAGGTTTTTTTTTCTTTGCCTTGATTCTCCTCCCCATCCCACCAGGGTGGCAGAGGGTGGGAGGAGTGAGTGAGCAGCTGTGTGGTGCTTGGTTGCCAGCTGGAGCTAAACCGTGACACCTGGCTTGGTACTGAGCTGTCTGAAAACAGCACGTTCCTCACCAGTGGGGTGGCCTGGGCTTGATGTTGCAGTGAATTTAGTTGGAATGTGGCAAGGGCTGCAGAGGTGGCGCAGCTATGGGAAATTGAGCTGGAGCGTTGTTGTTGTGCAGGGTCAGTGGTACCATCCTCTAGTGGCAGGATTGTTGGGAAAGATATGTGAAAAGGTAACACAAATGTTGAAGAGGCTGCAGGAGGAGCCTGGCATTTAGCAAAATGTCTTTCTTTGCAAACTGACAAATTAATAAATGATGGAATCAAAACTGGAACCCTGCAGTGTCACTTCAGAGCTGGTGGTAGGAACAGAGCAGCACTTTAACACTTTGCCTGAAGGGAGCGAAAAAAAAATCTGTCATGAGTTAAAAGGAGAAATGCTCATCCCATAATTGCGTGGCACAAATTTCTCGTTTACAATAAACTGTCAGTTGCAATTTTCAGCCTTCAGAAATAAGTGGCACGGTGTTCAAGATGACTAAGTACCAGAAGTTGTGCAGGTCAAGTTGTGTTGAGGACACAATCTGAAAACAAGTAGCGAGACAAATATTATGACTTCCATACCTTTGATTAGCAGGATGGATGTACAGAAAGAAGAAAGCAGTCCTCTCTCTCTCTTTCAAAGCCCACTCAGAGATTTTTGCAGCTACTTTTAAAACACAATATCAAATAATTTTATTACATGCAAAATGAGAGCATTTGATTTTGAAGCCTTTAAGACATGGACAGAAAGGTCTAGGGTGCTATTTGAGGCACTGAGGTAGTTCTGAGTTTTAGTGTTAACCTGTCCATCTCAGTATGATACTACTAACCTCTCCCACGTTGTGAAGATTAATTACTTAGTTTGCACTGCCGCTTTGAAGACATAAAGCACATCTCATGTCAGGTAAGGTCTGCATCAAAAGATTCAAGAAGGCACTATTTTGGGTTTGTTTTCTTTTACGTCAACTGGGAACACCTTTCCAATGTCCTAATGTGCTACAGGATAAGTTTATTGTAGGCTGAAGGGAAGAGCAGGCTCGTTTGAGATGTTTTCAGTTCACTCAAGCCATTTTTGCTTGCTATAGCTTTAAGTCATAAATTGATTTAGAATACGTTAACAATTGCTGCCGGTTGTGAATAGACATTTGAAATGCTGTTTGAGCGAGTGTCCTTAATGCCATAAGCTCCTCAAGAAAAGATTATCCTAACAGGCAGTCTTCAAACCTTTATTCTTTTTTGTGTTTCATCATGTAGAAAAAACAAACCAGTCCTTCTCCCAGCATTTTGAGGGAGCAGTCATGTCTCTCAGCTGATCATCTGGGAACTACTGTTGGCTTCCAGGAACAGAGAAAAATCAAAACAAATAAGCAAACAAGCCCCCTGAATGTTATGGGGGACTATAGAAGAGCAAAAGGGATGTCCTAGAGATTAGCTTGAACCAAAATCTACCATGCTCTGAAAAAAACGAGGAGTGCAGATTTCAAAGTTTGCAGAAAGATAAAAGAATGACTGGACTGGCCTGACACCTAACGATCAGATCCTGGTCCTCTGAATTGGACCAATCTCGGTGGTGAAACGAAAAAAAAACCTTAGTGGACAGGCAACGTGTCTCCCTAAGCCTCTTTGACAGTAACTCATGTAGCTGAATACCAGCTCTAGACTCAGAGACTGCCTTTGCTAGTTTGAGACGATTGACCTAAGGTGAACGGATAAGTTCTTTTCAGCAGTCTGTCGTGTGAGTGGTGGTCTGGTCTCCTAGTTCTGAGTGGATCAGTTTCTTTCCAGATCAGAGCCCTTCCAGCAAATGAGCTATTTCAAGGTAAGCTCTTTCCCATGGAGGTGGTTGATCTAATCTGTTCTTTTTTCCATCGCTTTGCTGGTCCCAGACGTTTGTACTTGTTCACTTTGGGCTCTGACGAAGTAAATTCTCTTTTGCAGTGACCTTTGCTTCAAGTGTGTAGTAAATGGCCCAGTCTGTCTTTATTCCACTCTATTTGTGATACAACTTCTCAGCTCTGGCTTTTTCATACTGAAGATACTAGAAGGGAATTTTATCATACATATTGTATACCATGATTTCGGACTACTCCTAAGCTCCTACTTTAGATCTTAACATGTTCAAAGAGTGACAGTGGTGGTTGCCTACTCTAGACTAATGTATATTTGTCTGAGTGTATGTATGACGTGTATCAGCAATTGTGACATTCCACTGGCATTTCTCGAGTAACATTTTTGTCCATTTAGGATCATTCCAGTGAGATTCCATGACCAAATAAATGGTCCTTGTCAAATACATACTGATTTGTACCAATGTCAGCAGTCAAATCTAAAGAGAGAGATCGGGTGAAAGTAAGCTTAGGTTTTATAATGGTATTTTGTCCCTGTTGCATGTGCAAATACTCATTCTTCTGTCCACAAGTTCTGTCAGCTCTCCAGTAAATCACCTGCTCTACCTAAAACAGGAGTCTTTCAAATGAAGGAAGATTTTGGATCTACTTCTTTCCATTTACTTAGGTAAAGCCCCAATCTTATGTGACTACCGTTAACATATCGCAAAACCAGATAACCTGGGACATGAGTAGAGGAAAATCTGGGCAAAACAAATTTTTTAGTGTTCTTGTGCTGTTAGAAATCACTTCTACTGCACTAGCGTGCAACAGACATTTTCCCTGCCTCCAATGCAGCAGTTGGAAGAAGTGTTGCTATAACAGAATGCAGTAAATTTTAGGAGGGGGGGAAACACCAGAAAACCAAAATCTGGGTCCACCTTGTTATTTCTTGTTTGCTTTTCTGAATGATGATACTGCAGACAGTTATGTGCTTACTTGACTACCCGCTTGCTATGGTTTGTGGCGTACAGCCAGCAGACAAGCCAGTTTTGCAAGGTGCACTCAGGTTGTATTTGTCTGTGTCGTTGTGGTAGGTTGACCCCGGCTCGACACCTGGTGCTCACCAAAGCTGCTCTATCACTCCCCCTCCTCACCTGGACAGGGGAGAGAAAATAC
Source organism: Steatornis caripensis (assembly GCA_013398225.1). Classification (NCBI taxonomy): domain Eukaryota; kingdom Metazoa; phylum Chordata; class Aves; order Caprimulgiformes; family Steatornithidae; genus Steatornis; species Steatornis caripensis. The sequence goes on from VZSC01004317.1 coordinate 45,702, forward strand.
AATTAAAAGCTCATGGGCCGAGATAAGGACAGGGAGGAATCAGTCAGCAATTATCGCCATAGGCAAAACAGACTCAGCTTGGGGTTTAATTTATTACCAATCAAATCAGAGTAGGATAATGAGAAATAAAACCAAATCTTAGAAGCACGTTCCCCCCACCCCTCCGTTCTTCCCGGGCTTAACGTTACTCTTGATTTCTCTCCCTCCTCCCCTCAAGTGGTGCAGGGGGATGGGGAATGGGGGTTGCAGTCAGTTCATCACACGTTGTCTCTGCCACTCTTTCCTCCTCAGGGGAAGGGCTTCTCACACTCTGCCCCTGCTCCAGTGTGGGGTCCCTCCCACAGCAGACAGTCCTTCACAAAATTCTCCGACGTGAATCCTTCCCACATGCTGCAGCTGTTCATGAACTGCTCCAACATGGATCCCTCCCAAGGGGTGCAGTCCTTCAGGAACAGACTGCTCCAGCGTGGGTCCCCTGCAGGGTCACAAGTCCTGCCAGCCAGCCTGCTCCAGTGCGGGCTTCCCACAGGGTTGCAGCCTCCTGTGGGCATCCACCTGCTCTGGTGTGGGGTCTCTATGGGCTTTAGGTGGAGATCTGCTCCACCGTGGACCTCCATGGGCTGCAGGGAGACAGCCTGCCTCACCACGGTCTTCACCACGGGCTGCAGCGGAATCTCTGCTCCAGCACCTGGAACATCTCCTCCACCTCCTTCTTCACTGACCTTGGTGTCTGCAGAGTTGTTCCTCTCACATATTCCCACTCCTCTCTCTGGCTGCAATTGCCATTGCACAGCAACTTTTTCCCCATCTTAAATGCACTATCACAGAGGCGCTGCCGCCTTGGCTTGGCCTTGGCCAGCAGCGGGTCTGTCTTGGAGCCGGCTGGCTTTATCGGACGTAGGGAAGCTTCCAGCATTTTAGCAGCTTCTCACAGAAACCACCCCTGGAGCCTCTCTGCTACCAAAACCTTGCCACGCAAACCCAGTACAGTCATGCTTGTTCACAAACACTATTCTTTGCAGGTTTTTTACTTCTACTTCCTGAGTGACACTTCTGTCACGTTTTTGGACTAATATAATAGTGGTTGACATTTTTATATCGTGAAAGCTTGTAGAGAGTTTTAGTACCTGTAGGAAAAGGTGCAAATCTAGAAACGTATATTTGGATGGCGGTAAGTCATTCTATGTCACTACTAATTTAGGTTTTTGAATGTCTGTTAGAAAGACCCCATTTTTCCCTTTGGATGTAGCTTCCCCTCGACAGCTGTTCTAGCATAATAGAAAATTCCATTACTAAGAGGAATCCTCTCTTCTTCTTTCCGCTGAACTGATGTGACTATATTTAGTCGAGATAAATGCCGACGGCAAAATAAATCTTTTGGGGAAAACTGAAACACTTCATGAATCAAGAAAGCGGTGGCTTCGCAGCAGCTGGGTGGAAGACTGGCAAAGCAGATGTCATTGTTTCCAACGCGCTTTTCAGTGGGAGAGTCACGCAGTGAGAGGGGAGCCATGTGCAAGTGCCTCCTGTGAAGGAGGACACAGCCTACCGTGATGTCTGATGGGAGGAAGGTCTGCAGAAGATGGGTTGCTGCCCATACAGTTTCTCTTCTCAGGGGATTATTCCTTTTTATGTATCTTTGGAACTGCCTAGATTTCTACTGGCTGGAGCAGTTCACGATTACCTCTTCCTCTGTCCAGGTTAATTTGGCAGACTAAGCTGGAGGATTGTAGAGTCTGGTTTGTGTTTGTGCAGCAGAAACCAGGTTCCTGAGTCAGACTCTGTGTGTGTGTTTCTTTATTAATAATGCTTTGAGGGAACATGGAAATGCTAACAGACAGATGGGCAGATCTCTAAATTATACACTGTGGTAGGAATGAGGGAGTCCTGCACAATAATTGGCTAGAAGGAACAGCAAGGTCTCTGTGGCCCCAAACTGCTCTACTAATTACTACTCTTTCCCCTCAACTCTCTATGCTACTTTGGGTGACATCACTCCTGCCAAGCCTCAGTTAACTCATCTGTAAAATAGGGCTAATCATATTTGCCTACCTTATGGAGATTAATTTATTAAGTTTATATTGCAAAGTGGTATGAAAGCATAAAATGTTATGGAAATGTTGAGTGGTAGCCATGTTATGTTAATTTTGTTTATTGAGTCCCATCACACATAATGTCAATGCACTTCTGCAAATTATGGCAGTGGAATCTAATCAAAATGTAGGCTTTTCTAATGCTGTTTTTATTTTGCAATACTCTTGCTAGTTTTCCAAATCAATATGAGTTGTGTAAATAAATAAATCGCCTATCTTTTGTTTAGCAGCACGGGCCATTTTAAAGTCAGCTCTGGAATCTGGTTTGGAGCTTCAATTTTTTCTGCTTCCTATATTCTGATCATCTCACAATTTTATCCCATCTCTCCCATGCTCCATCTTGCTCTTCCTGTGGGTTTTTTTTTAGTGACTCTGCTGGACTTCTATTTCTTTGGCCCTTGATTTTAACTCGCTGGGTCTAGTGTTGTCACTTTCAATGATTTTGATTTGAATTTAACTGTATCTCACCATCCTGACTGGTAGGTACAAGCTCAGTACTAAATGTTTACATGTGTAGATCCTATGGGGAAAAAAGAAGCCCTTCTAGTTCATCTACCAGGGGATACAGTGATTAACTGTACAGGACTGAAAGTTCTGCTCTGCTGTTCCCTGTTGTGATCAAATATGCTTTCTCAAAACCGCAACAAGGGAAGGAGGCAATACTTGGCAAAGAAGCTTCCCTTAAGAGCACTTACTGGAAATGTCTACACATTGTTCCTGAAAAAAACACTGCGGGACACTGCACACTTTAATTTGCATTCTTTAAAATGTACAAAGAAGTTTGTCAGGGGACCTAGGTGTCCTGTTCAGGAAGCTGTTGTAAGATACAGAAGTCCATCACAGCCTGAGCCACTCCAAAGGCAAAGCAAACCCCAAGAGTCCTAGAGATGAGTCTTGAGTCCTAGAGATGGTTTGCTCAAGAGAGAAAGCCATTAACAGGGACACAGAGGGCAGGAAGTCCACTACATGAAGAGTGCTCGTCTCGGTCTTTAGTGTAGTGGCAGAATGTAATTAGGCGTTCCTGTAATCAGACCATTTTCAAGCAGAACTATTTTGAGGTGAAAGAAAAGTAGAGATTGGAAAACTAAGTACAGTGCCTGTATGTGAATGATGCATTCTCCCAGAAAACACTAGCTGGAGAGAAGCACCATGTATAGCGTAGGTGTTTTCATTCTGTTTCTACAGAAAAGCTGTCTTTGAAGGCGTGGGCTGAGTTTTTGTGTACCTCTGCAGATGCCTACACACCAAGCAGTGTGTCAGGGACCAGACAGTACACCATGCACTTGGCATCATCAACTTTTTCAGCCCCAAAATGTCTGGCATCTCCCAAGGCTGACACACAGCAGTAACCCCAAGTGGATTGGCCTGGCTAGCAAGCCGTGCTTCCAGAATCAGAGAAGTTGATGTGGCTCCCGAGCTGCTTAAACTGTGGCTTATTATGGGCCAGATTTTGTGTTAGTGAGATCAGTTTAAACCTGGAAGAAGTTGGCTGATATTGGTGGATTATTTCAGGGGGCGTCGCTCCAAGTCTGGCACGTTCCCCTGAAGGTAGCGTGAATTCTTCTTTCAGAAGTTCTGTCTTGAGGCTTCCTGGAATAGAAACTTCCCAGGGGCCCATAAACGTATTCTCCTAATCCAGGGAGGTCCTGCAACATTGGCATTTAGTGTATTTTCCGTATAAAGGAGCAATTTCAAATAAATTTTTAATAGGCTTCAGTGGTTTTCTCTTGGGACTTGTGTAGTTAAATTCTTAATAACTCATTTGTTGAGCTATTCATTCTCAGGGAGTTGAATGTTCTCCCTGTGTTCCTGTGGGAGCATGCCAGGCTCAGACTCTGTGTACCAACCCCCCATAGACAAAGACTTGATATCACGCCATCCACTGTCACGTATTCGTTCTGCGTGGCTTTTTTCTGAGTGTTTGCTTGCATGTGGGGAATTCTTTGTTGATCGGTCTTAGGATGGCAGTTCAGTTGAATGGAGATCACTCCCTCCATCAGGAACTTTGCAGAGGTAGAGTTTGGTTCTCTTGAGCAGGCTGTGGAGAGAAACGGGGTTGTGATAACATGCAAAGATAGTGTTCAAGATCAAGGCTTCATTGTGAGGTAAATTGTACAAATGTCAAAATGGACAAAGGGCACACGGGCAAAAAGGGGTAGAGAGGAAGAAAGATGGGGAAAAGCTTTAGGTAATAAAAAGACAAGGGAAACAGACTGGACTTTATGCAGTCCTGTCAGTGACAGAAAAATATGAGGCTGGAACACTGCAGACCCATGGAGTGTTAAGGGCCTGGGTACCAAGGGCTCAAGATAATTAATGATCTTTGTTTCTTTAGCATTTACAACATATGGTATCAGAAGCCTCGGAAGTGCCAGATTTCCCAGCCCGGAAACTGCAGTTAGTGTTTTCAATGCACACAGCTTTGGCCTTGCTCTTTTTTTCCTCACATCTTAATTAAAATGCTCCCGTCAACGAGCAAACGGGCAAAAAGTTGAGCCAAAGAGGTGCACTTGAAGTAACTTAGGGTGAGATTTTAGTCAGCAACCAGAATGTTGCCACCTGTACAAGTGTCTGCCATGGCAGCTTCCTGACACAGAAATCAGTTGCGCAGCTATAAGCGGCCAGTTCAGATAGAAACTGAGGTTTAAAGGAATCTACAGTATGAGAAGCAGGAACCTAATTAAGAAGAGGTCATGGTTTGTGCCTCACAAAGACCAAGCCAGACTAGTTTGATGCATCCCTGAGAAAAAGGAGAACGGACAGACAGCAGATGTTAAAGTTAATAAACAAAATGAACCACATACAAGGCAAGAGTGGTTTGGTTTTCTACAACACACAGAGGTGCTGCTTTATCTTCCCATGGGAAGTGCTGTGTCAGAATATCGATCTGTCAATTTTCAACGTGATCTTTCAAAATGTCCTTCTAGTAGATGCTGGCCAAATCGTGATCCCTCAAGTCATACAGAGAAAAAGCTACTGTATCTGGCTATGTTTCTCTCCTGAATGCCCATAGCTTTTCACTGAATGCTTTCATACGCTTGTATGACAAACCAATAACTCTTTACACATACCTGTAAAATTAAAATGAAGTGTGTCAATATAGTAGCTAGTGCAAATTAAATTCACAGATTGAACTGGCAACAGTGGAGAGGAAATATCATTTGCTATGAAGGAAACTGAAGGAATATAAAGTAATGCATTTTTGAGACAGAATGTTAAGTGTAATTGGTTAGGCAAAAGTGATATGATTCCATAAAATCCTTGTAGTGTTGTAAATGTGTCTACCAGGCAAAACATTGATATTGCCAGTATTTATTACAGTGAATAAAACACGCTGGTTTTGGATCGTGGCAAGTCATGTAAAGCTTGTTCCCATCACATGGGTTCACATCTCCTGGGTCTTGTGCAAAGAAGGAAACACAAAAAAGCTTAGATCAAATTTCAACTGAAACCTAAGCATTAGGTGCTTATTTATTTATTTATTATCCCGAAATACTATTTGTGGATTTAAATTTAATTTCTTTATAAGCCAAAGCTTTATATATTTATTTATTTTTATTATTCCCATATGATCATAAACACCACATTTTCTCAAAAAGTTCGTTAAGTTTATGAAAAAGTCACCAAAACTTTTTCCTTTCACTGCAGAATTCATCACGCTGTTACATTAGGAATAGCATCTAAACGAAGCGATTTTTCTGTTTGATGTGTTGGTTTTAAACAACTTCAGTGTAGGTAACTGAATTGTATACTTTACTTGCTTGGAAGCAAATGATGTTGTGAAGGAATAATTACATTTGAGATATGAGTAAAATTTTCCTAAGTGACGTTACTGTCAGCTTAGGTCAGCGATGGTATGTGTGCTTCTGAAGTCAGCTGGATGTAGGCGCTTGCACATTCCTGTGCATCTGGACCTCAGGCTCCCTGAAAGCAGGCCTGATGTCCCTAAGCTCTCAAATGGCCTTCTGAAAACTCCACCCGTTTTCAGCAACTCCAGAATCGTGCCCCGTTATACATGTTTTTTGCAACTAACTTGTCATGTTCTGTGTGGTACGTAATGAAACTTGAATACCTTGCAGAACAGGAATACTACAAGGATCAGAGAGGTTTTTGAGCGTTGCAGCTGCTTGTGTCTCCTGTGGTCTCCCCTGCATTGTAAAAGTTTTGAAGGGTGAGTGCTTGCTTAAGCTAAAATGTACAACTGTGCAATATAGAACAACTTGTTCAAACTGATTGTTGCTGTTGGCAAAAGAATTTGAAGCTATTTGATAAAGCAAATACAGGGTGTGAATGAACATCATGTTCATAAATGGCGTGAAGTAGGTCATTGTGTGTGTAGCGGGCTGTAACAGCTGCTAACTTTCACTTGAGTTACGAAGAAAGCTCCAGCACAGATGTAGTTGTATTTTTATAGAAGGCACATCTTCTAAGAGAAGCCAAACTTTAGTACTTAGACAAGGACTCAACATCAGATGTGAAAAATCACAGTTCCATCTATTTTTATTTCAATAACATTAGAGAGCAATGGAGGGGAAGGAAACCTACTTCTGTGCTGTGAGAGTAGCTTCGACTGATGACTAAGTGCCAGCCTGGGGAATTATAGTAGCTGTGTGTGTGGCATGCTTTCTCTTTCCTGGATTTCGAAGGAACTGCAGAGTTTCACCTGCAGGTGCCAGCTTTGTCCATTTTTAAAATCTGCCCAAAGAGGGCAGTTAAGAAGAGGCAGAATGGGCTGTCTTCAAAAGCAGCGTTTGTCTTGCTTTTACAGAAGCAGCTGAGCCATGTTGGCTACTACAAATAGCAATAAAAATTTCCTGGGTAAAATTTCCACAGGGCCAATGGAAACCATAGTCTCTGTGTTAATGAACATCAGCCCTCCCCATGACTCTTGCTGGTTGGGGACTCTGAGGATGGTGGGCCAGAGCCTGCAGAGCAGGTTTGTTCCTTCAGGGCGACCTGGCTGCAGCTAGCCGTGCTGCTGAGGGCACTGGGCTGCAGGAGCATCGCTGTTTGTTTCTGATTTCACCTGTTGCAAGGGTTCGGAGGTGTCTTGGGTGCCTTGATTTTCAAACCAAATTCATACCCTGGTTTGTCTTCATGTCTCCCATTAGTGTCTGGGGAAAGAGCTGTGAGAACCGGTACCATCATGAGTCTGGACAATTTTCTGAACCTTATGGGAAGAAATGTGGGCCCCAGAGAAGTTAGCAGGAGTTTGCTATCGACTTCAACGAGATTGATGTTTCATCTGTGATGTCTGCTGACAGCAGGGAGAACGTAACACGGGCATCGAAGAATGAGTGTCTGAATACGTACGTGCAGTGTTAGTAAGACAGATGAAAATACAAAAAGTTGCAGAAATTTTGTAAGCCGTCAAATCAGGGAGACATTAAGGATACCTTGGATATTTCAGAAAAGCGAGCTGATTTGCTCGTGGGAGATCCGATACAATCAAGCTTCTGAGTCCCTCGGGTATCTCAGCCAGGTTTAAATGAGTTGCCTTGTTCTGGAAATAGCCTAGCCACCAAAGGCTGTGGTATGTGTAGGTTGATCTACCTATGAGAAAGTAGGGTAAATTGTCCCGCGCCAGGCACCGTGCTGTTGCAGCTGGATTGCTTCTGCTCCCAGCCTGGGTTGTATAACGCTAGCTCAGACACCTCTGCACTGCTCTGCGGTCTGTAGTGCGGATGTGCCATCTATCAGAAAGATACCTGCAAACAGTAGCTCTGGGAGGGGTAATAAAGCTTAAACGTGTTTGAGAAGGAAGGAGGCTGGAGCAATATGAACCTGTAAATTGCAGCAAGTTGCCAGGATTTTTGAAGAAATCTCAGACTGAATAAAGTGACCGTGCTGGTAACGAAAATGTATAATCCCTTGTGAAATTCAGCTCCTGTGCAAGCTACAAGCCCTTAAGCTTTGTTTTAGAATGAGCTAAACTCATTGCAGGGAAGAAGAGGAATGACAACAGTAAAATCTATTGGGGAACATGGCTAAAGTAGGGTAAATGCCTATCAGAAAGGAGTATTTCGTAGTTCTTGCAGGTGTTGGTGAATTTAAAACATACAGAGTAACTTTAGGAACAAATTGTTGCTGATGGCCTAGAAAGTAGGATTGCTGTAATTTGTGACTTCAACGTAAAGAAGGGTGCTACGTAACACTGCAAGTGCTTGTGTGTGTAGGTAGTTCTGCTGATGTAGGAGAGAGTCGCCTTTTCAACTTACTGGCAGCCCTTAAGGAGAACTATTTCTCAGCTGAAGTCATATATCCTGCACTTTGATTCAATTTCCTATCCATTTGATTGTTCCTTCTTCTCATTAAAGGAAATGAAGTGAAACATGGTTGCATGCAGCTGTAAATACTATGATGCTATTATGTAAATTGTGGGCCCGTCCCCCTTATGAGAAGGTGTGTTCATAGCTGGTCCTTGCATCTTGACAAACATCAGGAAAAAAATATCCAGGCAGCAGAAGTTGTCTGAGATGTGAAAATACGGGAGACATGAGGATGAATGAAATGCATTAGAACTGCTTAGGCTGGGGAGGAAACAAATGACAGGTGACATGATAAGAGGAATGTAAAAATAACGAATAGTGCAGAGGTGGCTGGCTGCATGCTCATACTTACTGATTTGCAGATATAACAAGAACATCCAATGCCCTTAGAAGCCACCACATTCAAAACAGTTTAAAGGAACTCTTTTATGACAAAAGTGCATAAATAATCACTGACACAAGAATCTCTTGAGCAAAAGAGCTACAGTGGGTTTGTAAGAAGATTAGACTAACATATGAATGAAACCTTTCTGCTGTGGTACATAAGCCCGGTCATTAACGGATGAGAGAAATCTTCCTCCGTTGCCTTGTGATCAGAGAACTGTTCTTTATTGGGCGTGGAACTGCTTTCTCAATCAACTGGTAGTGGATGCTTGAAAGGACCAGAGGCCTCTTAATCCAACTTACGGCACTAATCCCTCTGTTACTGTAAATTGTTCAAGGCTCAGTCCCCATATTTCACCTCTTGCTCTTTGAGGTTTTTTTCTGAGGTATAACAAAACCCTAATTTTTAACTCACTTGCAGATGACTACTTCCAGACCAAAGACGCACACAATTCTTGTTTGAAATTTAGCTCAAAGCGCTAGATTTATCTTTGGGTAACTTGGCAGTAGTCAACAAAATTACCAGAAACACTAGCTAGGTTGATGTTGTTCAGAAAGAAGCCATTTTTATACTGAATTTAAAGCTTTTGGATGAACAGCAGTTGCAGAACTAGCAAATTACAGTGCTGGCATTTTGTTGCACGGTTAAGGTGATAAGGAACCAAAGATTAATGTGATGTGAAAATAGCAGACAGTGTGAGGATACAAATTGAAGGAAACACAGCCACAGCTCCCACATTATTCTGAATTTAGAGTCAGAGCCTAAAGGCACCCCACTGCAGCAGAAAAGAATGGAATCCCTCGTAAAGGCCAAATAGGGTTTTCAAATACAGAAACATCTGCTGTATGAAAATGAAAAGCAGAATTTGGGTTTTTCCTCCAACTTAAAATACTTTTTCACAGGAAGGTAGGCTAAATCAAGTACTTTGATATTTGAAAGTACAACAAAGATGTTAGCAAACCGAGTCCTGCAAAGGGCCACCAAAATGATCAGGGGTCCCAAACACATGACACATGAGCAGCTGGGCTTGTTCAGGCTGATGAAGGGAGCTAGCATAAACTAGAGCAACCTCGAGAGTGTTTTAAACTGAGAGTTCCCAGCCTCACTGCTGCAGCTGCCTCCTCTTCAGCGTTCTCTTCTCCTCTGATGTTGCGGTGGAGTTAGGGAGGCTGATAGGCACGGCTGTGCTAAGTGATCCTGTCGCTCATTCCATCACTGGCCTCCATGAAGGCCCTTAATAGGGTAGAGATTACCTGTGCCTTCTAGCTCCTTCACGTTCTGTCTCAGAGTCCTAAAAAGTATCTTCACTGCAGGGTGCTTCCCAGTGAAAAGATTCTCCCACAATTAAGTCCATTTTTGAAAACGTGCAGCGGGGTATTACGTGGAAAGGAGAAAATATGGGTCTGTGTTTTTAGACAGGAATCCTGTGTTGTCCCTTCCTTCTGAGAACAGCATGCCATCAAGGACATAATAGGATGAGCTTTCCTTTTTTCCCTGAAGGGACTGCCAGTGAAGTTGGAGCACATGATCCCCAGTGCAACAGAGAAAGAAAAGTTTTGAAACATCTTCAATAACTTTTTTATCCTCTCTCCAGGAGGATGGAGGTATTAATAGATCACAGAATAGTTTTCCTCATTTGATTACAAAGATAAAGTTTCTAGGTGCCTTTTTCCCCTTTTTCTTTTTTTAATTCTTTAAAGATGAAAGTTGAGCCCCCTGTTGGGGAGTTCCCCTTGGTCCAGCAGGAACAGGGATTGGCCACTGTTTCTGTGTTAAGTAGCGAAAAGAGATTTATGAAAAAAGCTCTGGCATTTTCAAGGGGTTTTTTTCTCTCTTTCTTTATTTCCTTCTGATGTGTATTAACATGGTGTTTTTTCAGTCATGAAAGTGTTCAAGAGAAAAGACTTTTACCCTGGAGATTAAATGGTACCAACGGAGTTCAGCTTTGATTAGCATATAAATGCGATATAAATATGAGTTTTCATAAATGCTGACCTCATCAAAAGGACGTTCTTAATATCAACAGCTGTAACAGCTGAGCATTTAAAATGCAACCTGCGACCTTATCTATTTTCCTTCCTTATCCCTTTGCTCCTTGTTGAGTTCATGGAATGGCAAACTGGCTAATCAGAAATATCATCTGTAATTAAATTCAATAAATCCATGTGAGTTGGCACAATTGCACCTTTGCAAACAAAATTTTTGCCTAGGTGAGTGGTATTTTTTGCTTTACAAATGAAAATATTGGATGTTTACCGCATTAAATCATAACAAAATGAAAATCCGTAACAATTTTCCAAATCCAGCTCTGGATTCTATGATTCTATGATCTGATCCTGTGAGCTGATACATGCGTTCAGCTCTTAGTGAACCTAGAGGGAGATAAAGATGATTGCAAGCTGCAGATCAAATTCTTATGCAGAGTGTCCACAATGAAAGTAAATTCCACGCTCACGCAAAGTAAATTCTTCCTGAATACAAATACATTTATATTTCTTCAGCTACGTGTGTAACAAAGACATTGCAGCGTGGAAAATGTTCCATATGCTTTATCTAAGTGCTGATAAATGCGTGCTTCCATTGTGTGGAAGGTTAAGTCCAACATGTGACATAGTAAATGTCCTGAAAAATATATATTGTATTTTGTTTTATTAGTTTCTCAACAAAAAGCATTTCAAAACCAGTGAGTAATGAATGATTTAACGACTTCATTTGTAACATGCTTAATGTACTACTTTTTCTGCTTTTCCATTGAATTAGTACATTTGGTGATTTAGTGATTTCTGTTTAGAGCTAGCCAAAGTCTGATAGGCTTTACATCAAGACAGTCATAAAATTAAAACAATAAATAAGTAGTCTGACAGATTCTTTCAATATTAGCTTAATTCTTGCTCCAACCTATCAAGGGTGATATTTATTGTAGACCTAAGGGGCATGGAATTAAAAACCATATGAATTAGCAGGAGAATCCTAACCAGTGGTGAAAGTCAATTTCGTAGCCCTTGTGCTTCCTTGCATGGCTAAGTAGGAAGATTCTGTCCTTAGAAAGCAGCTTCGGGATGGATGGCAGGCAGAGAGAAAAGTGTGCAAGTGCTGGGCGTCTGTGTAAATACGTTCTTAGGTCTATGGGCTTAAGTGGATGAGCTGAAGTGTGGGAACCAACCACCACAAGTTTGTGCCCAAACTTTATATCCTGATGTGCACTAACACCATGCGAACAGCACTAACTGTCCATTTGCCCTCTGTCCTCTGTCTCCACAACATACTGTGGAAAAGTCTTCCCAGTGATCTTCTAAAAGCAAAAGATACGGTCTCCGCAAAGAGCATTGTAATCCAGCAGCCTGTTGGAGAGCTAGTTGCAGGAGGGAAGCTGAAAAATGTGAAATGGCACTTACCGTCAGCATTGTAACTCACTGCCTGTGGTGGATGGGAGGGTGGTGACTATTTGCCTGGGCGAATTTCACGTGAAGGGGGCATGACTGGAAGTTGCTCTTGCGTTTTGAGACCAGGTTCCTGTAGACATCCCTGCGGCACCATGTGGATGCTGAGCTCTGGGGCTTGGCATTCCCCAAAGGCCAGAGTTTAAACCCTGGATTGGGATTTTGACAGTTTCATGGGTGGAAGGAAGGCAGGTTAAATCACTGTTTGGAGTTGGAGAGCTAGCTAAGTCGCCCGGTGAGCACTTTTCTCAACAGGTCTGTTTGCTTTGACTTTGTATGTTTTTGTGCCTCATTCTGTTAGGCATCAATAGGGGAACTCAGCAGGGGTGACTCTTCGGGTTTTTTGTTTGTTGTTTGCCTTTGTAAAGGCAAGTATGGGTTCTGAAATTTCTGTCTCTCTGCCTTCCTTGCTGCCGTAGTCTAAACCATGTCTTGTGTAACATTAAAATGTGCATTCAGTGCTTCTCTTTTTCCAGTAGAGGTAGCAGCCTTTGCAGAAAGGCAAGTTTTGCAGTGCTTTGTACAACCACCTCTTCTGGAAAACCAATACAGAAAATCTCCAGGGCAGTTCATCAAAACAGATGTATGAAACCTTCAGGGTACACATTTTTCCCAAAACTAGGCCCTTCCTCTATATGCATGCAGACATGTTCCTGTAAGCAAATTTGCCAGAGATAGACCTGACAAGCAGTCCCTTCTTCTGTGCTCCATGTAATGAAAATCTGCTGCTTCATTGAATTGGAGTAAACAATTCCTGCTTTAAACATGAGCTTGGATTTGTATTGCACTAAAAGAGTATTTTCCCTCAGGGTTTCAGAAAACACCTTATGCAGGCAGGAGGAATTCTTAACAAGTCCTGCCACAAGCACATTTGGCAAGTGTGCATATAATAGGTATACCTGGAGTCATTCGAGTGTTCAGAAGTGTGATTTGCTTGTTTTGCAGCTGGGTATAGTCTCATAGCTGCCGAAGTCTCCCATTTAGTCTCCCATTTAGTCTCCCATTGCTAGGCCACTCTCTATCATCTTTGAAAAGTCGTGGAGAACAGGAGAGGTGCCTGAGGATTGGAGGAAAGCCAATGTCACTCCAGTCTTCAAAAAGGGCAAGAAGGAGGACCCGGGAAACTACAGGCCAGTCAGTCTCACCTCCATCCCTGGAAAGGTGATGGAACGGCTTGTTCTGGAAGTCATTTCTAAGCACATGGAGGAGGAGAAGACTATCCGGAGTAGTCAACATGGATTCACCAAGGGAAAATCCT